>OU383778.1:41438114-41938393 GCA_910950805.1 Acrocephalus scirpaceus scirpaceus
ATACTGTTTCCAGGAACTCTTGAAGGGCGTGGCTCCACAAGTGAACAGTGGCATCTGACAACTTAAAAGAACTGGATATTTCCAAGCTGTCTTGGGTTGCAATGCAAGATCTAACCAGCAGTATATATTCTATTGCCAGCTGTTGAAACCAGGTGGGGCAGAGTTCTTTATCTCTTCCAGAACCCATCCTCCCTCCAGGGGATATCTGCTGTTCATGGGCCATTGAGGGCCACTGCATGGCTGATACAATTACATCATCCCATGGGGAGATGCTCCACCCAGGGGGAGGAGCCAAGCATTCCTACCTGGATAAAGCCTGAGTATCAGAACTCCAGGAAAGCCTGTTTGCACTGGATTCCCAGAGGAAGACTGGGCCCATCTCACCAGCACTGGACCTTCAGAGGGAACTTACACCCTTCTACAGGATCATCTCTGCTGCAACAGAACCACATCTGTCACTCCAGGAGGACTTGATTGCACTGCTACCAACACCCTGACCAACAGGGTGTAAGGCTGCATTCTGACTCTGTCAGTGTTTTCTTTTTTTGTTTGTTTGCTTGCTTTTTTGTACTACTACATTTTTATTTTTTTTTAAATATTCCTAGTAAAGAACTGTTATTCCTATTCCCATACCTTTGCCTGAGAGCCCCTTAATTTCAAAATTATAATAATTCAGAGGGAGGGGGTTTACATTTTCCATTCCAAGGGAAGCTCCGGCTTTCCCTGGCAGACACCTGTCTTTCCAAACCAAGACACAAGCTCACTTTGTTCATAGTGTCCAGTGGAACCTTTGGTCTGTCCCATGTGGTGCTGGCTGTGGCACTCAGTGCTGTGGTTTACTTGATGTGGTGGTGTTCACTCAGAGGATGAGCTTGATGATCTTTTAGGTCTTTTCCAACCCTAAGGATTCTGTGGTTTTGTGATTCTATGCAGCATTCCAGTGGAAAAATTAGTTTTGATTGTTTTACATCACAAAGATCATGTGAGGATAAAACTCACACTGAAACTCACAAAGCATTCAGCTCATTGAGTCATCAGTAGAACAGCTTGGAAATAATGTTTTACATTACAAAATGCGTTATAATTTATTAAAATTTTAAAATCTGATGGGGTTTTTTGGGTGAAATTTCCCAAGAGACAAAAGTTTCTTCCAGGTAATTCAAAGTGAATGGTGAAAGTAGCACAAGTTTTCTTATGAGAGTGCTTCTGTGGAGAGAGGAGGCTGGAAATTTGAAAGCTCTGCAGCTGAAGACAGGCTGGAACAAATGTCTTCTGTTCCTGGACTCATAAACTAGTCTCTAAATGATAACTGACATGTGCTTATGTTAAAAAATCCCCAACAACTGAATGAGTTAGTTTTGTCTGAAGGAGTGTCTTAGAGCTGATACATGACAGGAGACTTTACAGACATGGATTCCCACCTGATCCTGAAGCTTGGGGTTATAGATGAAATCCATTCTTACACAAAGGAACCTGATTGTCCCAAGGTGCAGGATCATAAACATAAATAATTTGGCATTTGCCAAATAAGTAAAAAAAAACAATGGTCTAGTAAAATGCACTTGCTTTCATGGAGAATGTGAAATGAAAGAGTACATGGGAAAGAAAAGGAATAGAATGTTCCTTCATTGATCAGGAAGATATGATATTTTGCAGAAAAGACATTTTCAGGCATTCAGGGTACTTTTTCTGAGAAATGAAGCAATGTTTCCTCTTGAAAAAGAAAATTTACTTCTACGCTTTTGATTCTGTCCTTATGGATAAAAAAATCTTTGTACAAATTAAATATTAGTGAAAATGGTATAGGAAAAAGAAGGTTTTACATATAGAAGGATAAAGCCAGAAGACAGATAAAGCAGAATAATTAATAGAAATATTCCTAACGATTCTTCCTCTTGCTTGTTTTTGTTATTGCCTGCCTTATCACAGCCAGGTAGCATATATGTCCACTGCTAAGTCCCCTGACACAAAATGTATCTTATTTTGTTTTCTTTTGCACTGAGCCAACCAGCTTTTTATGAAATGAAAGCTGAGTGCAGTTCTCAGGAAGAGCACTCGGGAGCTCTGCTGTACTGACAGAAAATTACATTACTGTCCTAAAAGGTCTTGAATCCTCAGTTTGGCAGACTGGGGCACAGATCTCACATTATTTCTTGTATCTGATTGGAAAAAGAACTAAAATTCTGCTTCAGCAAAAAACAGTGGAGGGCAAAAGTCAAATGTGATTATGGGCAATGTTGTGAATGGACTACACTGTCATAAACCCTTTGAACAGCTACAAGTTCTGGCTGTTCTTCCCCCATATTTAAATTCTCAAAATGAAAAAATGTTCTTTTTCTCTCCTTCAGGGGTTTCCTATGAAGAATCAAGGAGTATTATTTCAGCATGAGTGAGTTACATATGCAAAAACAAAGTGAACACCTAAAGCTCAGGAAGAAGATTTGTGATTTTCAACTTTGTCCTTACAATTAAAACCATCTTTTCTCTCACTTGAATAACCTTTGTATAAGAAGGAGACAGAGATTTGTCTGCAATCTAAGGGTCATCAAATTCATTGTCACCTTGTGCTTCGTATCAACTAAATGCCTTGCACTGCTTTCATCAACACAGCAGACTAAGTATTTTCTAAGAAAAAAAGAAAATAAGAAATAGAAAGCAATTCCTTCAAACAGAACTTTAGAAATCAAAGCACTCATCAATCCACAGACAATTTTTCCTGAGGAGAAAGAAGAACAGAAATGAGCTGCAAATGTGTTTTATTCACATTGCTAATTCTTAAGTCTTAATCCATGGATTTATCTAGACTATTACTACTGTAGAAAGCAAAAAAAAAGGTGAAAGGGAGGTGAAAAATGTTAGTCACCCCATTTAAGGCTCTCTCCTACTGAATGACTTGTTACAACCTTTAAGACTTCTGTTCTGATCACAGAACAAAGAGAGGCTTTTTAGGTGCATGGTTCAAAGCACAGGCAGCAGATTTTTGCTTTGAACTGCCCTGTAAAAGAGCCTGTATCAACGGGCAGGAGCAAAAAGAACTGGTCCCTGAGCATGACTGTCTGAGCTGGATATCACTGGGTAACACAGAGATGCCCCAGTGACAACATGAAGTAAAGCTTTCACACTGATGAATGGCACAAACTATTCCCAAGATGAGTGGCTGAAGTGTTAAATTATAACACTGCTGAGTATCTGCCCTGTGTGGCACCATATATTTATTCTTTTGTTTCAAGTCAGATAGTGTAGTTATTGCAGATGAGTGAGAAGGCTTTGAGTTTAAGTGCCAGAGGCTAAAGAGATTGTGCCTCAGGATAAAATACAGGAATTATTTAAGAACTGAAAAGTATTGTAAATTTAATAACAATCATGAATAAATTAAACCAGCCTAATTAAAAAATTATAAAATGATAGCTTCTGTAAGAAAAGCCTGACTGTAGAAATTGTTCTCCTCATGTGGAAACATTTAACTTTTCTCATCCCAGAGCCTGCCTTATAGATGATATTGTTACCATTTTTTTAAATTGTGCTATCAGTGTCTTTATTCTCCATCTTCTTTCAGTAAATGCCAGAGTTACCCAGTTCAGCTGGAATTACGTACATGTTATACCCCATTGCCTCACCTTTGTCTTCATGGCAGTCAGCTGGGAGGAGCACAGTGAAATTGTCTGAGCAGCCAGGGACTGGGCTAGGAAAGATAAAGCCCTGATGGAATTAAATGTGGCCAGTGGCATCAAGAGCAACATGAAAAGCTTTAAGGTCTCATCCAAGCCAAACCACTCAGTGATTCGATGAACTACAGTCATAAGAAAGGAGTAACAAACAGACCTTCCAGGACTGTTTTCTGTTTCCCAGGATATTCTTCCCTGAATAGGCACAGATGCCATTCCAGGAGTTCACTCCTATTGTTTCATGTAACTATTTCTGTTAACCTTAATTAGCTGCTCCAAACTCTGTTTCTGACTTCATCTTTTCTGGATGCTCTTTCCCTGTGTCTTTGCTGAGACACAGAACTTTATTCTGTGTTTGGTTCATTACACAGAATCTATTACTTCACTGGCCATAAGTGTGAAATGATGTATTGTTGGTAACACAGCCTAATAAAATCCAGGCGTGTGGTAGCTGAAATCCAGAGTGAGTTGTGATTCTTTCTATACCAAAGGATTTGACTTCTCCTAGAATTGCATCTTGTATTATCTTCCAATTTATTTGCCTTCTATCATGTATTTCTCTTGTGTCTTCCACTTACCTATATTCTGCCATCACATTTACTATTTTTTTTATTAAATTAATAAAATTGTCATCCCTGAAAGTGGCCAGACACCATCTGAGAATCAGCTGGGTTTGGTGCTCCTTTGACAATTCTGGTGCACACCAAGCAGTTGCTGGGCCAGACCCTTCGTGCTTTCCTGTATATGGTCCAATGTTAGAAGCAGAATCCTCTTTATTTATTTACATGCATATAAATCTTACTTATCAATAGTTGCAACTTAAGTGGCTCGTTTCAGACTCAACCATGAAACTATTTAAACAGGCAGAGCAGAAATGGGTATTTTAACATGTTAAGTGAAATAATAGGGTCACAGAACCATAGAATGGCCTAGGTTGGAGAGGACCTCAAAGATCATCCAGTTCCACCCTGCTGCCACGGGCAGGGACACCTTAAACAAGACCAGGATTCTCCAAGCCATTCCATCCAACACCTGAACACTTCCAGGGATATAGCAGCCACAGCTTCTCTGGACAACCTGTTCCATGTTACTGGCAGTAAAGGTTTTAAAACTCCTTTTTTCAGGTGGCTGAAAAGCTTAAAACTTGGTGGCTGAAAAGCTTAAAACTTACTGGCTTTTTGTTTGTTCATTTAATTTTTGTGTGATGACATGTTACATGTGTTTTAATCTCATTCTAGGATTTCCAGCAACTTCCACTGGAAAAAAATAACATGTTCACGTAAATTTATATATATATATATATATATATATATATATTTCACACTCTTCTGCAAATCCACAGTGAGAAAGAAGATGCTGAACTGAGGAAATGATCTTTCAGCTGTTCCAAGGACAGGAGACCATCTTCAACACAAGTCTCTGATCATCATGAATTTGAGCCTGTGCCCTCCCCAGCACAATCCTGCTTTCCTCCAGGGTTCTCATCTGCAGCAGATCTCCATGAGATGAACACACACAAATGGACAAGACTCTTCAAGGGACTGGTAAGAATTAAATTTACCATAAGATAAAGTCCCCCATGGTGATTAAAGCTCAGTCTTTTAGGAGCAATCTGGATGCACCTGCTGGCAAAAGTCTACATAGACTCATAAAGGTTTCTATCAGTAGTGATTAATTCTCTGGTATGATACCTCCTGCTTCAAATTAGAAGTAAACATTTAATGCTAAGGAGCAGCATATTCCTAACCTGATAGTTTTGCTTATGCACCAATTATATTCTGCTCCTTGGGGCTTTTTTAAAAATGTTATTATTTGTTATTAGCTTCATAGCTGGCATTTTTAAAAGTCATATGTTCACATATGTGCTGCTAAAAAATTCCTTATATGCATAGAATATATAGTTACATTAGTAATGTGGTGTACTTAGTGCAAGCACACACTTCTCCATCTGCACTTCTTTCTACCTTTAATGGAAAAAATCCTACAGGAAGTATAATAGAGTTTTAACTCTTTAACCCATTTTTGAGCTGTATTTAATCCCATTATAATACATTTTTACTGGAAAAAAAAGGTGATTTATATTTTGCTACAATTACTCCCTAATGTCATATTCCCTAACAAAATTCTTAGTCCATTATTTCTGTGAAAAAAAAATCACAGTCTTCCAATCTGTAAGTGTACTACCCAAATGGGACATGGTTTTTTGGCTGGATTTCTTCCTTTTCTTTCTTTTACTTCTTATAGGCAGAGAGGTGGAAGGCTGACAAGGAGCCAACTATAAATCATTCATTTTCAAAATGATGTTTTGATCAACCTCTGGAACTGAGGAAATGATCATTGCAGCCTTTGGTTGTGGTCTAAAATATGCCATAGGCTGTGGTTCCCTAAGTGACCATACAACACCTGAAAACTGCACATTCCTACCATTATTTTCTTATTGCTCTGATAATCCAATCTTTTCCAGTATTCTCAGCTGGAAGGTGGTAGCTTGAAAGGCAGAAAGGGCAGAAGATAAGATCAGGATTTAAGACTTTGATTTTACAGGAATGAAATTCTGTGTTTTCCCCAGTTCTGTAAATAAAGCCATGGAAATTCTGAGTAATTTCTACGATATCCACAAAAGGCTGTTTCACTGGGTTTTTCTCCAAGTCCATTCAGTAGATATTATTCCAGAACAACTGGAATAATGTGTCAGTGGAGATTCCTTCTTCTCATTCCCTTGGCATAAGTTCCTCTGGGACAGGATTGCCTTAAGCACCAGCAGCCAGCCAGGGACGCCATAAGGAAAGCAGTGACTTGTGTTGTTATTGACCTTTGGAAAACTGTGCCTCTGGAAAAGCAGCACCAAAGTTTATGGCAGCAAAAACGAGACTACACAAGGAGCTATAAAAACTTGGTCAGCTGGATCTTATCACATCCATACAGAAGAGATAAGCACAGTCTGAGGCACTGAGGTACCTCCAAGAGCAAGATGCACGACAAGGGACACAGATTTCCACTCATGACTTAGTCCACAGGAACCCTCTAATTGTGATAAGTTTTTTTCTGGCTTTTTAAATTAGATATTAATGCTCATTTTTCCAGGTAGTGACACTGGCTGTGCAGGAATGCCTGCATGAGCCTGTTATGCAGCTCTGTGCATAAAGCAAAAGCCAGGTTTTGCGTGGTGTGGAAGCACCAGCTGCCACCAGTTCTGGACATTGAGAAATATTTCTTCACCAAAAGGGTGGTGAAGCATAGGAACAGGCTGCCCTGGACAATGGTGGAGTCGCCATCCCTGGAGGGATTTACAGGACATGCAGATGTGCCACTTTGGGACATGGTTTAGTGGTGGCCTTGACAGTGCCGGACTTCATCTCAAGGGTCTTTTCTAACCTACATGACTGTAGGATTCTGTGTTCCCTCCACTTGGTTCCTCAGGACCCCACCACCTCGACAAGAGAGACTGAACACAGGGTATGCATCCATCCTGCTGACATCCCCCTGGCTCTTGTAGCCTGGAGAAGGCTTACGACAGGAGGCCCATGAGATGTAGAGTTCTGCACATGGTGAATGACAAACTGCAGCCCTGCCAGTCCTGGTACACATGCAGCAAGGCTAAGGAAAGCTTTTGAGGTGTCTAGAAAGCTGCATTTGGAACTGAAATTCTTCAGGGACATGATATTGTCCCCAGAAATCTTCATTAGAACTGCCTGTAGTATTTTCAGAATTGAATTAAGTCCAAGTCAGAGTTCTGTAAGAACCCAACTGGATTTATAGAATCCATTGAAATAACTGACCCAACCACTGCAAAGTTTTAGAGATATGGTCAGAGATTACATGTGATCATTCTTTAGGAAGGGCAACCATCAGTTCAAAGGCTATGGCTCTGTCCATTGGGTTGGGATCATGAACCATACATTTCCCTGGTGCCCAGGGTCACTCAGTGCATCCCAGGCTCTGTCAGTCAGTGCCAGGACCACCCTTGGGGCTGGGGGCAGAGGGGCTCAGGGCTCCTGGGGGGTTTCAGGTGCCCAAAGAGGCTTTGGGGATGTGCTGGGTGCCCAGGGTTTTATGGCAAACTGTTGCATGGCAGGGATGGGCCTCGGGAGTCTCTGCTCGGGTGTCTCTTGTCCTTTCATGGAGCATAGCCCAGCCAGGAGATTCCCATCAGGGTGGCTTGGGCTGCCCACTTTGTCAGGAGAGCCCCAGGGAATGCCTGCCCAGTGGTGTTGTACTTAGGGTGATGATGCCAAGAACTCACTGAGGGGGTGGGGTGGGGTTTGGGACTTGTCAGCTGAGTGCTGAGGCTCTGGTGGCTGTGACATCACAGAGGATGGGTCACAGTGGCACTTGTCCCTAAGGGCAGCACCAGGCAGCCCCAGTGCAGCTGGGCTTTGGTGATTTGTGTGTGCACGTTCACAGGGAAGGCTGGGCTGGCTGGGGGACAGGACAGACACCCAGGGGGGTTTCTAACCCTGAGTGAGGGCTGAGCCCTTCAGAGCAGGGCAAGGTTCTATCCTTAGGGCTGGGGACAGTGGGAGTTGGGGCTCTCTGTGCTGGCTTTTGGGCCTGTGCCTGCTTTGCCAAGAGACCCCTGGGACCTCCTGCAGTGGGTTTGGACTTGGTGCAGTGATGCCCAAAACCCACTGAGCAGGGGGTAGGGTTGGAGTCTGGGGTTTGTCAGTTCTGGTGGCAGTGACATTACAGAGAACAGGTGACAGTGGGAGCCATCCCCAGGGACAACACCAGGCAACCCCCTTGCAGCTGGATTGGGCAATTGGTAAGTGCACAGGGAGGGCTGGGATGGATGGGGAATGGGACCTATGCCCAGGGGGGGTTCTAACTCTGAGTGGGGCCTGGGCCCCTCAGGGCAGGGCAGGTGCCACTCTCTGGGCTGGGGACAGAAGGGCTCAGGGCGCCCAGTGGTGCCAGAGAGGCTTTGGGGATGTGCCAGGTGCCCCTGGCTCCATGGAATGCTCCAGCATGGCAGGGATGGGGCCTCAGGAGACAGCTCAGGTGTCTCTTGTTATTTCATGGGGCACAGCCCAGCCAGGGGATGACCATCAGGGTGGTTTGGGCAGGATGGGCCCTGTGCTGTCTCCAGCCAGGGTCTGCGGTCCCTTCATGCCTGTTCACCCAGACCTGCTGGATAAACCTTTCTCCCACCTCCTCCAGGCCATGCCTGTAGCAATCACGTTCCTCCTGGCTGTGCTGGCCATCCTGCCTGGGAAGACACAAGATCCACAGATAGATATGGCCATGGTCCAGCAGATGCAGCAGCGTGAGGAGTTTCTGCACCAGGAGCTGATGAGGCTGCAGCAGGAGTTTGAGTGGATCACGTCCCCACAAGAAGCCTCACTCCTCTCTGGGTTGCAGCTCTGTCTCTTCTGGGCTGCTGCAGCAGCCATGTTCATCGAGGTCTGCTGGGTGGCCTGGCAAATGAAGCTTGCCCCTTGCAGCTGCTGTGTGCAGGACAGCTCTGGGAGTGAGGAAGAAAATGACAACGAGGACAAAAAGCATAAGGGAACGTGCTTAAAGGTCAGGTTGTTTTCCATGCCTGAACTATTGCCCGTGCAGGGAATCTCTGAAATGTGCAAGGATGTGAAGAAGATGATGCAGGACATCCTCCGTGTCTGCCAACTGCTTTCCAAGGACACTTTCATGCCGGAGATGCACCCAGCGACCGGGAGGAACAGCATCCATGAATCCTGGAGTATCTTTGAGGATCGAATCTTGTACCAGCTGCTTGTGTTCCTGCAGCCACCCTCCAGGCACTCTTTCAGGCTGGAGCTGTACAGTGGGACACACCTGCCAGAGAGGTGCTCCAACATCCGTGTGGTGCTGGAGTGCACCTGCTTGAGGAACACGGGGAATATTCCCTGTTTTGTCCATCCCTCCGAGACCAATGGGACAGCCCAGCACTCACCCCTGCTGCGGAACCTCTGCACAGGCTCCTACCTAGACGTGGAGGAAATTGCCTGCTGGGTGCAGAACTTGGTGCAGATGGCCTGGGGCCATTTGCCCCAGTGGCAGCAGTGGCAGCTCACGCTGCTGCCCAGCTCCCACTCCTGCCGGCTGCTGCTGAGCGGCCCCTCCGACATGCAGCTCTGTGCTGTGCTGGTGTTTGCCGTGGAGCAGGGCAGCCCAGGCACCTTCCTGATCCTCCAGTAAGAGTGGCCAGCGTTCCCAGGTGCTGCTTTGGGCTGGGGCTGTGTGGGGAATTGGGAGTAGACACAGACAGACAGCTGACCTCAACTGCCCAAAGGGATCTGCTGGACTACAGAATATTGAGCTCAGATTATTAAAAGGGGAAGGAGAAGGAAGAGGAATGGGACATGTTTGGAGTTAAGGCAGTTATCTTCCCAAGTCACCATAGCAGGTGATGGAGCCCATCTTTCCTGGAGGTGGTGAACATCTGCCAGCCCATAGGAAGACAAATGCCATAATTCTGAGCATCTTCTCAGAATCACGGAGTCAATCAAGTTGGAAAAGACCTCTGAGGTGCTTGTAGACCTCTAAGGTCCTTGAATCCATCCTATGACCCAACACCACCATGGCACTGTCATGTCCAGTCTTTCCTTAACACCTCCAGGGAGAGTGTTAAGTACCTCAGCCTTTTCCTCACCTTTGGTGACTGTATTCCCTCCTGGGTCCAGTAAAGAATAGAGCTTTTCTTTGGCCTTCCTTTTGCCATTAATGTATTCATAAATCCACTTTTTATTATCCTTGACAAAAGTGGCCAAATAAGTTCTGAGCTTTTGCCTTTCTAATTTTCTTCCACCATGACTTAACATAAACACTTCCTGGGATGCCTGCTCCTTTTTCCCAGAGGTGGTTCCCCCTGGTGGGCTCACCAGCTATGCCAGGAAGTGAAGTTCTCATCCACAAATTCCAGGACCCTCCCAGGCTGTCTCTGCTGTGTTGAGTTTCCAGCAGACATCTTGCACGTCCCTCCTTCTTCCTTCTTTTCCCCTCTGTATGAACTGATCCCGATGGGATATGGTGCAGAATATCCCTTTGGGGGCACCTTTGGGGTACCCTAACCCTAACCTTGGGGTCAGCTGTGCTGTCTGTGTCTACTCCCAAACACCCAAGTACCCTGTCATGCTTCCAGCCCCAGCCAGAAATTAAGCACCACTTGCTCAACACCCTTCTCTTCCCTCCAGCTCTGGTGGAGTGGGGAGGAGAATCAAAAGTAAAACTTGCAGGTTTAGAGAAGTTTAAAAATGAATCATTTAGAGAAGCTTAGTAACGGAAAACAAAGTAAAATATTGTCATAGTGGTAAAAAATAATATTATTGATAATACAACTGAAAAGAAAAATAATCCCAACATGTGATGCACAATACAAGTGCTCACTACCTACTGACCAACAATGCCAGACCCGCCTTTCTGAATCCAGATCAGGCCTTGTTCCAGATAACTCCCTCAGTTTATATACAGGGCATGCCATTCTATGGTGGGGAATATCCCCTTGGCCAGTTTGGCTCACCTGTCCCGGCTATGCTCCCTCACAGTTTCTTTTCTGTACCTTCTCAATAACAAAGCATAAGACCTAAAAAAAAAAAAAAATCCCTCACTTGGGATAAACAGGACTTAGCAAAAACAAAACCATCAGTATTTTGTCAACATTTTTCTCCTTTTAAATCAAAAACACTGCACTGTACCAGCTACTAAGAAGTTAAGTCTATCCCAGCCAAAGCCAGGCCATCTTCAGCCCCCTCACAGGGTGGCAGTGCAAGAGGCAGAAAAGCCCTTGATGTTGTGCAAACACAGCTGAGCAATAAGAAAAACATCCTTTTATTGTCAACACCCTTTTCAGCACAAATCTCAAACAAAACCCCACTCTGGTCACCAAAGAAAATTAACTCAACCCCAGCCAAAATCAGCACACTGAGCAACAGGTTCTGAACTATTTTCTGTGGTGCAGAGGGAACAAAATTCAGGCACCAAAGCCTGCTAGCTAGTTCCAGTAGAAGTACAAAAGGTCATTCTTCCAAATGGCTAAACTGCACCCCCAGGCTTTCAGGATTATGTGCTGCGTCATTATTAAGAAAAATCTCATTGCATTAAGAAGCAGCCACTGCTTTTAAAAAGGCAGAGGCAGTGGGTTTTTTAAAAAACAAACCCAAGAAAGCCTTATCACAAAAACAATGTGAACTGCATTTGAAAATAAAGTTTGTAGTTAAAACTGACATTTCCTTTGCTCCTGTTTCCACCAGCAGCCATCTCACTGAGGTCTGACAGGTGTTTGCATGGTTGCCAAGCCCCTGGGTTAATTCAGTGCATGAGGAACAGTGAGATTAAATTATTTCTGTAAGTGGAGTTTTGAAAAATTAATTGAAAAGGTGAACTCCTCTCTCCAAATAAAAATACATGAAAGCAGACCTCAGACATCTTTCAGTATGGGGAAGTGGACAGAGAATGCCCTAAGTCCCAGCTTAATATTAGCTGGAATATCAGAATTTAAGCTTGACTCAAGACAAAGTCAAAAGGGAGGACCTATACCAGCATCCATGCACTAAATCAGCACTGAGGGTTGTGAATAAACAGTACTTTTAAGGGCATAGAAGCAACTTTCCTCAGTAGACCTACATCTAGGCAGTCATAAATAAATGAGCTCTCATGGTTTAACAAATCCACCAGATTTGTTCAAGCTCCGCAGCTGTGGGACGTGGATGCTGAGATTTCCTGGTGGGCCACTTGAATTCTGTTTCTACAACTGTTTTTTCAAGTCCACAGACAAGGGACTGGCAGATTTTACTCTACATTTGCAGTGGGATGGCATGTCCAGAATATTAGTGCCACTGTTCATCTGAGAAGAACCAACTTGATCACTTGTTGATACAGAAACAGAAGTAGGTCCATCTGTTTATAACCTCATTGAGGCAAAGCAGTACTAGAGCAGAAACTTTCCACTAGTACTAGTGGAAAGTGTGACTCCTCAAAACATGCACAATGCAGACACTGTCTCCTCTGCAGATCGTTCCCACTGAGCTGCAGAACTGGATTTACAGTGTCAGTGTTGGGCAGAGGGAGTCTCATTTCCTGTGCATCCCTGGCTGTGCTCACAGCACTGAAGGCAAAGCAAAACCTTCCACAGCAGAAGCCTCCAGTCCCCCTGGCCAGAGGCAGCAGCACTCCCAGAGCTGCTTTAGGTGCTGTGTCCTGGGTGCTAACATGAAACATCCCAGCTCTGTCAAACCAAACAGATTTTTATTCTATTAGCAGAGATTTTGTATCTGCAGAGGACTTTTCAGCTGTAAATCACAGGACTGATTTTACTCAGGTCACATCCTCTGTCCCTGAGCTGTGATGTCTCTACACACTGTGAATGTTGTTATCTCCAGGCTGATACATTCACAGTCACCTGCATGTGTCTGTGTGAGCTACTTCTTTCTGACTAAAAGCAGTCAGCAAAAATAGAAACTTCTACTAATCCCATCTTTGTGGGACCACAGAAACCCCTGAACTTTAATCTCTATTGTACACCTGCCTGGAACAATTCAGATTCACCAAAGTAAGACCTTATGTGGGTCTGCTCTGTCCCCTCAGGACAGTCAGGGTCTGCCACTGACCTCTTCAGTCTTTGAGCTCAACCAGAGCTGGACATCTCATCCACATTCCACAGTATCACTAATGCATTGTCTTATCTCTTGCACTAAGTTCTTTATCTAGGGAACTTGGCCTTGGTAATAACAAAAACAGGCAAGTCAGTGTCTCTGCTGATTGTCGATATTTATTAGACATTACAGAATCCACAAGAATTGAAACTTCTCCCAGCTGCTCATGTTCCTGCAGCCACCCCCTGGTCACTCTTCCATCCTGGAGCAGGACACCGTGGGGCAGCACCCAGAGAGGTGCTCTGACATCCGTGTGGTGCAGGAGTGCTCCATGGAGCATCTGATGGGATGAGATTTTCCTTGTGTTTTCTCCACTGCTGGGACAATGAGCTGCCCCAGGATCAGAGCTCACTGCTCCTAGAAACCCTCTGCACAGGCTCCTACTCACACCTGGAGGAAATCTCCAGCTGGGTGCAAAACTTGCTTTTTTCAGCCTGGCTGTATTTGCTTCAGTGGTGTCTGACACTGCTGCCCTGCTCCTGGTGAGCAGCCCCTCTGAGGAGCAGAGCTGCTCTGAGGTGGTTTTGGCAGTGCAGGAAGGCAGCACAGGCAGCTGCCTGATCATAGGCTAGGCAGGAGCCAGCTTTCCAGTATGCTGGTTTAACTGGGGCAGAGTCAGACTGGTAAGGGCTTAGGCTCATGGGGTTATACTTTCACTTGGTGCTTCTCCAAGGGCTTGTTTACTCTAGAGTAGAGTTAAACCTCTCTATATATTCAGCATGAAGCTATATATATTACATGTACCCAATGTACACATTTTTTATGGTTTGAGTGAACTTTTTCTATGCCAATTGTGATTACATGCTGATGAAAAGCAAGGGCTTAGGAACACCTTATTCCATATATACTGGCTGCTCAAATCCCCTACAATTAATATGAATCAGTTGATAACTCAGGTAAATATTTAATTCACCTTTCATAACTGAAAGAGTGCAAATCAGCCAGTGCCTTTTGAAACCCTCAGCACGGGGACAGGAAATTGGACAGGTCCAGTCCCTATAAATCAAACATCCCCCCAGAAGGCAGGCAGCAACATTGCCTCGAGGCAGGACACTTCTGCTCTGTTCCAGCCTTTTTACCCAGCCTGAGGCAAGGCACTTCATTTGCCTTGCTCATTTTTCCCATATGCAAAACACTGCAAACGTGGGCTGGCTTGTGAGGAAGTAAGTCCCAAGCAAGCACCACAGAAGTATAAGTTTGGAGGGACTTAATGTACAGTTCTGAGCTTTGTCCTGAACTAAAGTGGCATGACTGTACAGATATTCCCTTGGAGTGTTTCAAAGAGGGGGTGCACTATATAAAAGCTCCATACCATAACCTACAACTGCTGCAAAAAATGGATTAAGACTTGTATTTCCAATGTGATGGTTGCTTCTTTTACTGACACCTTTTAAACAAGTTTTAACACTCATCTCCTCATCTGCTTGCCAAATAACTGACCTGGTTAACACTTTATTTGGTCCTTTTCACAGCAAAAGAAAATATTTTTTTTTAAATTTGGTTGAGTGTACTCCAGGAGCAAGAGAATACAGAGTATTTCCAGATAACTGAGTAGGAATGGCTTCCTAAAACAGTTAATGTTTCATACATGGTTTGCATTCACTTGTAGTCTCATTCTAACTTTCTATATTCCCTTTTTTAATATATAAATAAAGGGGACAGCAAATACCTTTTATTTATTTTAAGTGCACTGGTGATGTGAAGTAATCAGTAGTCACCAAAGCCATATTTATAAAAGTAGCTATTTAATAATCATTGTTTGCCAGCGTACTTACTGTAAAGAAATATATTTCATCTATAAAGAACAATTAACTTGTGTAATCACTGTGTACAGTAAGACATTGATTCTCCCCATTACTGCATTGCTATCAGATTCCAGCTGAATGTGTTAACTAACCCAGGACTGACACATAACAGAGGAACAAAATATGTTTATTTCAGAGGAGCCTTAACCCCTCTCAGTTTCCAAATGATTAGAGAAAGGATGCCCACAGTAAGGAACTGACACTCATAGCTGTGCATTTTATTTGATTGATTTCCAGAATAAGGCTCTTCGTAGTGTTTGGATTTCCCCTTTTCCAGTAGAAGTTGAGATAATTTAAGCTCAGATATGGCTTGATGTGGTTGCTATCAGTTCACAGAATCTTATTTATTGTACCAAAAAACCTGGCAAAAGACATCTATAATGAAAAAGAGTGTTAAATATTATGGCTGTGAAATCCTCTCATAAAAAGTTAAAGGCCAAAAATTATAAGGGTCAATGTGTCATTAATTTTATGTTCATCTGCTGTCTCATACTGGTTAATTTTAGTAGGCAGGTCTAGCAGCTACTGACCAGAAATGAGCAGAATTAGTAGGAAATATAAATCTTATTTACTATATAATCTTATTAAATATATATATGTGTGAACTATAAAGTCTGCCTCACTTGTATATAGATATATTCACATATAGAAGTGCCAGAGTTTTCTCACTTGGAGATCTCCAAATCTGTCCCTTCAGCAAGTTCAATGCCAAAATTCATGTTCAGTATTTCTTGGAAACTCTTGGTCCTTCACCCAAAACCTGCCTCCTGTATGTGTCACAAAAGAGTCTTGTTGTGGAGCACTCATCTCAGTCATCAGATCTGCTGGAGATCCTAATGGTGAGAGAACAAAGGCCATTCCTTATCATTCAAACCATTTCAAATCACCTAAAACATTCTAAGAATTGAAATATTACCTTGTTTCTGGGACAGGTTCAGGCACATCTTTTGAAAAAGAAATAGGAGGAATAGAAAGAGTGGATGAGAGAAAACTCATAAACTAGGCTTTATGGGGTATTATGCTATAACAGGGCATGTAGTTTTCTGAATCCTACACATTTCTTAGGGCAATAAGTATACAGCAGAGGGGTTTGCTGAAATCTGAAATAACAAAAGTGTTAGGTCAATTATGAGTTCAAGCTGCTGCAAGTTACACAAATAATTTCATCATTTCTTGGTGGTCTAGCAAAGGAAGACCATTGCATCATGCCACTGCTACTTTCCTGATTGCCAAGTTACCACATCTCACTCAGAGGTCACTCCTTATGATTAAATTGCCCAGCATGTGTGAGCTAAGAGTCTTTAAGTCATTCGTTTCTAAGCATATTCGTTTTCTTGGTTCCTCCTCATTTGCTGCCCATCATTGTGCAATTGATTGCCTAAAAGCCTAATCAGTTGGTTTTCAACAATTTTCAATGGCCAATCAATCATGTCTGTGAAAAGTTAGCAATTCTGTCTGAATCTTAGTAGGGTCTGTGTTTTAATAGCTTTGACACAGCAGAAGAGATGCCATTTTGGGCTGAGAAAGATGCAGCACAGTCAGTGCTCCTCATTTGTTAGTCTTTAATTATGCCACGTACTCTTTTATTAAACAATGAAAAGTATGGGTCACCTTCCTGCTGTTCTGTGTGATGCCACATTTTTGATTCACAGTAAGACTAGATAAGGTCTTACTGTGATACTGCAGATATCTGATGTATAAATGAATATATATATTACATATATACCCATATATCATTCTGGGGCTGGATGGGGAAGCCCCTGAGCTCTCCTGACAGAGGTTTCTCTGCTGCCACCACCTTGCCATGGACACCAAATAGAAAAGATAACAAAGTTCTACTTATTATTGCTGACTGCCAGTGGGTGAGAGGTTCACGGGAGTTGCAAATTCCCTCTTTAAGGATTTCACCCTCATCCATACCTACAAACCTGATCCAAATACTCTTTGCAATGCCAAGAAAGAAATCCAATGGCTCGTGTATAGAAATCAGATATAAGCAGCCATTATTCCAGATCAAAAAAATACATCTATTTCTCCTAAGTTGAGTTTTTGGTGAAGCACAAGCTTTTCTTCTGAGGCCTGAGGGATAAGGGCTGTTGTTTCTAGTGTTGTAGGTTCATACATTCTTGTTAACACAGCCGTAGCTGCAAATATTTTTCTCCCATCTCCTGAAGAAAAGATGAGAGAAAATATGGCTCTGTTTTCTAAAAGATAAATTTGTAGCCTGGATGCTCTGGAGAGGAGATCTTGCTCTGCTTGTTCATTAATCTACCAGGCATCATCACAACTGTGAGGAGTCCCAACTAGAGTTTATTGGCTGCGCTCTGTTTGTCAGCATGGTGAGAATTGTACATGGAAATTTCCAGCTGCTGTATTCAGGAAGAACAAGTCCTAAAAATTGTTTGTCTGTGCAGTAAACAGAACCTAAATCATATTCTCCCTTAAAAAGCATGACTTGACTCATTGCAGCCTTCAAGTAGGATTTTTGGAGGCTCCATTCATGGTTGTGTGGAAGATAAATATTTTCTTTGGTGCACAGGAGATGACTGCTTTCACGAGGTTTATTAAATAGTGGTTAAAGGATGGGGCATAAAAAATTGACTAAAAACAATAACCTAAGTTTCTAATGTGGAACAAAACAAGTACCATTTGGTCTGCCTTAGAGCTTAGGTACTGAAGCATTTCAGTGGTTTATCCACATGGAAACAAACAGGAGTATGTTCTGTTGAGATTACTTGAACTTCTTGACACAGGATATTACTTGTCATGTATTGTCTACATTCCCTAAGGATGCATATTACAGGAGAAAAAAACCCATACAGCCGGTGGTCAGGAGGTTCCCTGGTGAGAACAACTACACAAAGTCTAATGCTTTAACTTGTAGGACTTCAAAGCAGGCTTGTCATTTTCTAGAGCTTAAACTGTTCAGGATAAAGTATCCTCCTTCAGACATCTTCACAGTACCTGTGATTTTTAAAGGTTCAATTAATACAGCTCAACCTTCTCCAATAACAAGATTCAGAGGGGTAAAAGATTTTTTTAAAGGTGTTTACAATCCAATCATATAGAAATACCAAAAAGAGTAAAGCTAAGGCAGAAAACAGTTAGAAAGGTAACCAAATACTACAAAGGCATGCAGACTGATTTAAACAAAAAAGGTATAATTAGAATAAGAACAGATGTACCCTGAATAAAAGTATTTGAAGGGGCGGGAATGGAAGGAGAGAAATATATTATCATGACCAGGGAAAAGTATAAACACAGAGAGTGTTAGGAAATGATGTACTGGGAGAAACTCCAGAATTCTTTTTCTCAGCCTTCTTTCTTTGTCAGTCAATGTCAGTAAATGCTACCACCAAGTTATATTATTATTCTTTTTCTAGTCATTGGCCATGTGATGGAAAACCAACTCCTACAGCTGTCTGTCACTGAGGCAGTTGAAGTGGCAGATGTTTGCTTCCAAAGATCTGAGGTCTCCAGCCTGTCCAATGACCCAAATTGGAACCATTCTGATGCCACATGATGCAACAACACACACCAAAACCCCTTCAGATGTTCAATCATGAAAAACTCTTCCACAAGATATTCCCTAAGGCTGCAAATCCAGGCACTTGAAGTTCACTGAATGTTGGAACTGACAGCTGCCTTTGTAACCTGCTTGGAGTGCTCACATTAGGGGAGTCTCCCAACAAAAATTCCGTGGCATTTTTCTCACAAGACACTTGCTCCTATTCGCTCAAAAGCTGTAAGGAAATTGTGGCACGGATTGTGACAGTGAGGTTAAATGTTAAAGACATTGAGGGGCTGGAGCAAATCCAGAGAAAGGAACGGAGCTGGGGAAGGGTCTGGAGAACAAAGAGAGGCTGAGGGAGCTGGAGGGGTCAACCTGGAGAAAAGGGGGCTCAGAGGGAAATTTACCATTTTCTACAACTCCCTGAAAGGAGGGTGGAGCAAGGTGAGGAGCAGTCTCTTCTCCCACTAACAAGCAATAGGACTAGAGGAAATGGCCTCAGGTTGTAGCATGGGAAGTTTAGTTTGGATTTTAGGAAAAGCTCATTCTCAGAAAGGGCTGTCCAGCTCTGGAAGGGCACTGATGGAGTTACCATCCCTGGAGGTGCTAAAAAACCATGTAGATGTGGCCCGTGGGGACAGGGTTTAGTGGTGGCCTAGTTTTAGTGCTGGGTTAAGGGTCGGACTCAGTGATTATAAAGGTCTGTTCCAGCTTAAACATTCTGTGATTCTAATGCCTTTTTTTTAAACTCATCATTGACGGTGTGGACTTACTGCCTGAACAACAATAAAAAAACACTATACATGTTTCCTAATAGTCTTACCTTTAAAACCTTCATTCTTATTAAGATTGTTCCACATTATTTGCACTCTTTGTTTTCTTCTTTTTTTCCCTGCTGTCTCTTAAGTCTCTCACAGATCATTCAGTGTGGATAAGGAGAAATAATTGCAAGTGATTAAGTTACTGTGGCCTAATGAGTAACTCTAAGACAGCCAAGTGAAGTCTTTTCTAGTTTACTGAATACATTTAAAAGAAAATTTACCCCAAAAAATGTGTTGTTATAGTGCCTTGGAAAGACAGCATAAGCAAATATATAGCTTGTGGTTGAGATGAATTTGATTTATGCAGTTATGTTGCTCAGTTGGTGGTGAGTCCTATCTCATTTTGAAAGGAGAATTCTGTTGCTGTAGAACATCTGTCCCTCATTCCTCACATTTCAATCTATGATTAGAAACAGGTTCAGGAACATAAGTTGTTTCCCTCTTTCTTAAATTCTGCAAAATTTCTTAGCTGGTGTTCAAACAAATGTTCTATTAGATTGTATGCTCTGAGAAGCATTTTTTTAAAAATCCATTAATTACTATGGCAAAGTTATATTTTTAAAAAACTGAAACAGCAAGAACTTTCTGCAAAGGGTATTTTTTAAAAACAGATTTATGCATTTTCTTTCTCACCCGGACTTTGTATGCCTCATGTTGTTGCTACCTGTGATCTCTCCATCTCCCCTGCTGCTGCTCCTTAACTGCCCTGGTTCTCTGTGCTGCTGGAAAGGGAACCCAAAGCAAATGCAGAGCCCAAGTGCCTGTTCAGGGAGGTCAAACTGCAGACCCCAAGTGAGTCTGACTCTCTCTGCCTCCAAATCATCTTTCTTCCCCTTTTGGTCAGTGAAACTCAGCTTGACTCCCACATCTGGCCTCTCTCTGGGTGACAAACTGATATTTAGTATCTTGTTAAAGGATAGAGTAAATAGAAACAAGGGGAAGTTACACCCTGTGCAGAAAAATAGATTTTTATATCCTATGAACTGAAAGTGCTTAATGTGGTCAAGAGGGCAGATGTGATAACCTGCATCTTGCAGTAAGAAGAATCAAAATGAAAGTACAAGTCTTGCTAGCAGGAATTGTTCTGACTTACAAGAGATCATTCTCTACAAATAAAGACTGGCACATGTAGTGTCTATAAAAACACATAAAATAATTACTGAGATCTTCATTACCCTTTTTATGTGATCTCAGTATTATGAATGCTTTTCTCTCTCTTTTTCTCTCTCTCTCCTTTCCTACTCTTAATTTTCTCTTCTTGAAATCTGGGTAATTTAGGGTTGGATGGGTTAGAGTTTGCTAAGTCAGTGCTTTGTGAAATGCTTAATTTTGATTGAATCCTTGCTTTAAATTTTGCCAAATTCCTGATCTTCTAAAGTTTGCCAGTAAAGTTTGGTTTTTAACCTCCTGGGAACTTCTGCTGTGTTCTCCTTTGTGTCACCTCAGGGAAATGTGGTATCTTAAGCTCCTTTTAAATAAACTTGCTGGGACCAGGGCTCTACACCCGTGTTCCAGACAAGGTTCTCTTCCAGGCAAGGATCTCCTCCAACATGGAGGAGATCATGCTGGCACATGAAGGACAACCAGGAGATGAAGTCCAGCCAACATGGATTTATGAAAGGTAGAAGGGTCCAACCTTATCTCCACCTATGAAAAAGTGTCGCACACAGTAGATGACGGAAGGGCTTGTGGATGTAACCTGGTTGATGGTTGGACTGAATGACCTTAAAGATCTTTTCCAACCTTCACAATTCTGTGATTCTTGGTGCACCTCTGAAAAACCTGCTTTTTTCACTCATAGTGCACTATGAGAACTTTCTTTAAAGCATAGAATTCCCAACAGGAAAACAGCTAAGGCAAGACCCAGGAAATTTCTGTTTTTCTTTGTGATACCATTGAATTTAGAGCAGTTTGAGGCTTTTATATCTTAAAATAGCAAATATCTTGAGATGTCTCTTACTTGGCACTAGAAGAAACCAACATTATAGTAGATTGTAAAGTTTATCTACCTAAAGTCAGAGGAATTCAAGAGGTCACCCAAAGCAGACTGGCTATTTCAATTCATATATTTTTTTAGAGCAGATCAGTCATTTTTACTTTTTCACCTGTGAAACATTGAAGCTTTTTCAGGGTGACAGGTTAAGATGAAAATCAAGGCTCATGTCTGTAAAGTCATACAAGGCACTACAACTTCCTTGGGAAATGTTTAAGAGGTCAAAATCTAAATGAGTGTAATACCATCTATATTGCCAGGACATTGAGTCCTAGTGTCATTAATCTTACAAATGAGTCAGCCTTATACTACTATTTGTTTTTCAATTTTTGTGTTTATGAAATATTACAGAAAGACTTGACAAGAATCCAAAATACTTGACAGCAGAAAACATAAATATATGTTCTCGTTGGTTTTCTTTAAAGGGATATTTTTCACATTTTATGATTGGAAATATTATGCCTGTCTGAATAGCCTGTGATCTTTACGAGTTATTCACTCTTAATTAATTTTTTAAAGGTGCCATTGTTGATTTGCTCTTCATGACACAGGTATAAAATTATTTGGCTGGTGGCTGGTAAGAGACCATGGAGATGTTTCACAAAGCTTTTCTGATTCAGAAAATTCTGTTTATAGGGCTTGCCTTGAAACAACAAAATACTTAAAATTCAAAATCATATGCTTCTGAATGAGTTTGGGAATTCATTTTGTTATTGTCTTTGATTCTTGTTGTTAAAGCAGCCCAGGAATTGAGAAACACATTAGCCTAACCCTGGGGAAATGCATGGATATGCTAAAGGCTGGAGGAAAGCTGAAGGCTGGAGAGATGATGAATTCACTAAAGAGTTTGGTTTTTTTAACTCCATCTCAAAAGTTTTTTCAAATCATGAGAAAGTAACCCTTCCCATTGGTCCAGCTCACAGATCAAAGTGGCCAACAAACCTGTTTATATGCAAAGCTGTCATCAGCTTTCTGGTATGAGCATTGAAACAGGGAAAAAAGGGCTCTCAAAACAATAGTTTAATACTCATCTTAGTTTGGAAAGACAGGTGTCTGCCAGGGAAAAGCTGGAGCTTCCCTTAGAATGGACAATGTAAACCCCCTCCTTCTGAATTATTATAATTTTGAAATTAAGGGACTCTCAGGCAAAGATATGGGAAGAGGAGTAAAAGTTCTTTACTAGGAATATTAAAAAAAAAAAAGGTAGTAGTATAAAAAAGCAAATGAACAAAAAAGAAAAAACACTGACAGAGTCAGAATACAACCTGACACCCTGTTGGTCAGGGTGTTGGTTGCAGTCCAGTCAAGTCCTCCTGGAGTGACAGATGTGGTTCTGTTGCAGCAGAGATGATCCTGTAGAAGGGTCCAGTGCTGGTGAGATGGGTCTGGTCTCCCTCTGGGAATCCAGTGCAAACAGGTTTTCCTGGTGTTCTGAATCTCAGGTTTTATCCAGGCAGAAATGCTTGGCTCCTCCCCCTGGGACAGGGACAATGGGATGATGTAATTGTATCAGCCATGCAGTGAGCCTTGATGGCCCATGAACAGCAGATACCCCCTGGAGGGAGGATGGGTCCTGGAAGGGATAAAGAACACTGCCCCACCTGGTTTTAACAGCTGGCCCATTAACAGAAGGCACCTATCCCTTCCACCACAGAGTTATGAGATAAAGAAAAACACCTCTACAACTGGTTTCAACAGATGGGAATAGAATACATCTTTAATTGCAACCCAAGACAATGCTATTTTATCTGTGCTGTCTGTCACACACGTGGGAACAAAGGAAAAGTGAGGCACTGATAGTCTGCATCATTTTTTCAAGACTGTTGTGCTTGTGACACCAAGAACTTGATCATTAATTTTTAACACTGTACAGAAGTGAGAATCAGTAGTCGTTCAAAGGGCCTAATAGAACATGTTAGATTCAGTGCTGAAAACTGGTCATGACCCTTCTTTTCATGTGTTGGATATCACTGAAGACAGAATTAAATGAGGGAAAAAAAATCAAAAAAAACAACATGAAACTTAAAAACCCACTTTGTGTTTGATTATGTAAGATACCAAACTTGAATTTCTTTGGCATTTAATGTAGTTTCCTATTTTTAGTACATGACTTGGTTATTTGTCTCTAATGGCTCTCTCCAGATGTATTTTTCTCTGTAAACATCACTTTTTACTATAGAAGATATAACAGAAGTTTAAATTATACTGGCATGCAACTTTTATACTCTTTTCATCTGAAAGCACAGCAGCATCATAGAAAATAATTAAAGCCCTGTTGTGACCTGTTATGGAGTGACCCATATTCAGGATCATTTACTCTGAACCAGAAGATAAATCTTTGATTTCAGGTCAGCTTGAGGCTTCCCAAAATTGTGATGAAACAGCACCAACAGTAAAATTTCAAAGCATTCTTTCTTACTTCCTACTTGCATGTTTAGTCTAAACATACACACACACTGGGGACAAAAAAAAAAGGGATTATGTCCTAAAAAGGTGTTTTCTCCACATGATTAAAAAGCGTTGGATTCTGAAATTAGGTTTACATAATTTGATGGAGTCATATTTGAGGCAAATTAACTGACTAAGCTTTATAATATGTATTCTACCCAACTAGACATTTGGGGTTTTTTTACTGCCTTTAATTTCATAAACCACCACCTGAAATCAATAAATATTTATAAAGAATATGTTCAGAAAACATGGAATAGCATTGGCTTGACATGACTTGAAATAGCCTTTTTTTAAAATAAAACTACAGGATTTTATTTAATACCTATGTAAAATCTGTTAATGGAACAAATACCTTTCTGTTTTGCAGTTCATTCAGATTTATGTGGCTCTTTTCTGGCTTGTTTCACAAAATAATCTTTTCTACTTTGTGACTTTCCTTCCAAATCCCTGTGTTACTAAGCACTATTTATTTTAAAGCTCCAAGCATTCAACAGCAAAGTAATTTGATTTGGTGAGGATATGTTTTCCTTTAATTTCATCATCAGTTTCTGCTTGGGATAAAAATCAGCCCAGTATTTCCAGGAATGAAATTTTGCAGATACCTGCTGAAATCAAGTCCCAGAAAAATCAAGGGAAAAATCATTCAAAATTAAACTAGAAGAGAATTTAATGTATTCTTCCCTGTGAGGGTGGGGAGGCCCTGGCAAAGAGTCCCCAGAGAAGCTTTCGCTGCTCCTGTATCCCTGGAAGTATCCAAGCCAGGTTGGACAGGGCTTGGAACAACCTGGGATAGTGGAAGATGTCCCTGCAGATGGCAGGGGGTGGAATGGGATGATCCTTAAGGTCCCTTCCAACCCAAACCAGTCTGTGGTCCAGTTTTCACCCACTGAGTCCTGATTTCCCTTTTTCTGGTGGATTAAAGAGCAGTGGAGGAGCAGACGTGGTTCAGTTCCCTTTCCCTCTCTCCACAGGCATTGATTATTGCCCATTAGGGATGGCAGGATGTGTTGGAACGTATCTAGTTGTGTTTCTTCTGCCAGATACATCCTGTAAGGATGTGTGAGGTCCTTATCTAAGGGAGGCTTGTGCTGTAGAATTCTTTTTGCCCCTATGGCACAGTTAAAAGGAGCAATGCTCTGAGGTTGCAGTTCCTTTTTTCTCCAAGGAGTTTTATTACTGTATTTTCCCTAACCTCAGATGGTCCTGCCACCACAGCAGTCTTTCCCAATACAAGAGACTGTGCCTTTATACCTCCTTTCTAGAGACCCCTGTAGTGTCTTTGGATTTTTTTTCCTTTTTAAAACCCTTCTTTGAGCCCTTAAACTCTTCACGTATCACCTTGGTCCCTCTGTCCTGCTTGAAGTATTTCTGGATCTCAAGACCCTTTTATTCAGTCAGGAAGGAAAATCTCAGTATTCCTGGCTTGTTTAAGCTGCAGTTAATGCCCACTTAAGATTTAGTGACCAGATATTGCCACTAGTTTGACAGTAACTTAGCACAGCCATTACCTGCAGTATTTGGCACTTACTCTCATAGCTGTATCCAAGACTGCAATAGGCCCTTATTAACAGCCTCAGAAGACTGACCAGAATTCATTAATGTGCATTCAGAGCACTCAATTCATCACGGTGGGGCAGAAATGCAAATTATCCCCCCTGTTCTATGGCATGTGCTTGGGTGAATATATCTTGAGATTCTTCCAGAACAGTAGCCATTCTAATTCTCTTGTAAAACTTGTCCCAGCTTCACATCTGCAGTGACTTGGAGATTTAAGATCTGTAGCCCTTTAAAAAAATATACTCTGCACTTAGCTGTGGAGGATAGAGTAGAAGAGGTTGAGAGAATTAGGTTTGTCTTAGCAATTGAAGACTAACAAGAGATGATATTGCTGTCCTCAGCTGCCTGGAAGGAGAATTTGGAGCCAGACTCTTGGATGAGCACAGGGAAAATACAAGGGACTACAGATATCAATTGAAATGTAGGAAATTTCAATTAAATATGAAGAAAAGCTTTTTATCATGACAGGCTGTAAAAATATTTATCCTTTGAGATATTTCAAAGCTTGATTGGACAAGTGCTTGTGCAGCATATGGACCTTCTTGCAAGGGAGTTGATTCCATGATAAACTTCATGTGAATCCTATGTCATTGCTTCCTCTGCATGGCCTTTCTGTGTTGGAAAGTAATTTTATCATTTTGAAAAAGGAAAGACCTCTGTGGCTGCTGTTGTGGAGAGTGCTGAGTCTACCTCACCTTTAGTGTGCCAGCACATAATGGGGCATATTTACTTCATGTGGAATAGTACTTAAAAATCTAAATTTAAAATGTAATCTGTTTGTATTTCCCATTAATGTGTGATTTAGTGAAAATGAATTAATCTATTAATGGCAAAGCAGCTTTATAGAATTTTGATTTCCCTCCAAGTCTTTTAAAAGACTCCTAATTTTAACTTATTGCTCCAGCCTTCTAAAGAACCAACCAGTAAAATAATTTTTTGACCTTTTCATTCTCTTGGTTAGTGTTGTGCCAAAATGTATTGCAGAATATTTTAATCAAATACAGAAACTTATGTTAAGATTAATAGTTTGCAATTACCAATGCTCTAAGTACCATTATGTTAACAAACATTGAAATATTAATTACAAGAATTAATTAGATGACCTTAAATATATATTTCACTGAATTGAAATGTAGGGGGGGGGTTCAGAATTATGAAGCAAGGGACAAAAAGAGTGGACAATAAATAACAATATAAAAAATCACAAGGCAACATTTAAAAAAAATTAATAGATTATAGGCACAGAAGAGATGAATATCATCTGTTGCCTTGCAGCTTAGGAGACTTCAAATTTCCACTACTGACTCTTGCATAAAACCTAAAACTAGTTGTTCAAATAAAACATAAATATGTTAAAATGAAAAATTTGGCTTGTCATACGCACTTGTCCCACCATGGAAAATAAAGTAATTCTGTCTCACTACCTTGTGCTGCAGAGCCCCATCATTCAGGCTCTCACATGGGAAGGGGGAACCAAGGTTTGATATTCTCATCATGCTGAGAGTGCTTTGTTCATATAGTGAAGCATATTTTATTTTGGGGCTCTCCCAGTCAATGCCATTTATTAAGCCAGTGTGAGAGAACAAGGGAAAATAACTCTGTAAATTAGGGATTAGGAACTAATCTAAAGGGCCAGGTTTTGAGACCTAATTCCACTGAATTTGTAAGCACCACAAGAGTAAATGGAACAATGTCAGTGGGATAACTCCAGAGAAAGGCATAATCACATATTGCAGGTTAACTGGGATACACTTGTGAGTAATGAGAGATCTGTGATTGAATCTCCACAGGTAGAGAAGAAAATTGAATTTCCTTGCCCTACCTCTTCTTTGAGTGCCTAAAACAGTGGATTATTGACTAAAAAATGAGTGATGTTCCTTCGTTACATGTGTCCAGTTGGTGCCCCCAGAATTTAAACCAGGTCTGGATTGCAAATTTCACTCAGAACTCATTGTTTTCTCTTTGCAGGTGGTGAAAGAAAGTAGAAGCTATTTTTCTATTTTTCATCTTTCTCTGTTTCAGTGTGGAAACTCTCAACAAGAAGCTGAAATTACAGTAAACACAGCTCTTCAGCTGAAATTTAGACCAGGTTTGATAGAGTATCAAAAAGTCATGTAAGGTAGATAAAAAGTTGATGATAACACAGCCTTGGAGTGACTCTCTGCTATGTTATTAGTCAAGTGAGACATGGCAGATTTCAATGTGACTCCATGCATTTTTTCCTTCTCCTTAATTTAATTTTAGCACAGTCCATTCAATTCCAATTTCATACAAGTGTGAGGCAAAAGCTTTCCTTGCCCACAGTCCTGAAAATGCAGATGTATGACCTGTTGCTGAATTGATAGATCTCAAATCTCATATACAAATTGTGCTAATAATTTAAGAGAAACCTTGCATAAGTTGAATATATAGTTCTTATTTATATATGACAAAAGGAGAACAACACCTGATTTTCATATATTTTTCAATTTTCAACATTATTTTAACTGTAATTTTTTTATGTGAGTTGCACAATTTCTATTTACCA
This sequence comes from Acrocephalus scirpaceus scirpaceus, assembly GCA_910950805.1. Lineage (NCBI taxonomy): Eukaryota > Metazoa > Chordata > Aves > Passeriformes > Sylviidae > Acrocephalus > Acrocephalus scirpaceus. The sequence continues at coordinate 41,466,050 of OU383778.1, forward strand.
ATCTCTCTTTCCTCATTAGCATGAAACTACATTAGAAGTTCAGTATATATTCTTGTATTTTAAAATAAAATATGTTTCCAACAGAATTCATACTTCCTATGGGACATGCGGAATATTTCTTTAATGGGCTGAAACAACAATAAATAGTGAGAATAAATAACACAATCTGTTTTGCCTTGCTGTTATTTAAGCTATTCCAAACTTAACAGAAGTATTCTGGACTAAGCTTCCAGCAGGGCACTGTGAGCGGAATTCATAAACAAGAAGGATTTCAGAGCTGTAGAGAAGCAAAGTAGAATATCTGTGAGCTGTCAAGATATGTCAGATACTGAAGTAACCCAAATTTTGACTTAAAATATATTGATGCACACACAAATACCGTTCTCTCTCTCCATAGATGCAAATATATGTATGTTATATATAGTGAAGCCCAACTGAACTGATTAAAACAGATTATCTCTCTAACCCTAACTACTCTATAGAATATGCTAATGGGAGAATTGTAGCTCTACTGTAGAATTTTGAAAGTTTTTTTTTAAAGAACATTACACTGGGGGTTTTTAGAATACATTTTAAAGAGCCTTGCTACATTTTGAAGAGGCCAGTTATTTTTTTTTCTCCTCAATAAGCTCCTGCTTATTAGTAAAAGATAATTGTCATTAGTAAAAGATAGACAACAGGACACAGATTATTGTACAATGAAAAAACTAAAATGCAGACTTCTCGTCAGTAAAAAAATACCCCAAGAAACACCAAACCTTGGTTTCCATGTAATTTAAACCACTTGCAGCCTTCTCCCAGTACCAAGTATAATACCAGCTGCAATTATTTTTTTCCTCTGACCTTTTCACTGATATGTAGTGACATTATCATTTTGACACATCGGAGTAGGATAATTAGAAAATTAAGTGGATTTTTTAGATGTAGAAAAAATTTTAAATTAATTTAGCCAGTGCTAGAGAGCTTTTCTCAGAACTGCAGTGACAGAGACTGACAGGGAAGTATCCTGCCTTGAGTGAAGACCCAAACATAACATGCTTTCTCATGAAAGAATATAAGCAATTCATTTCAGTGCTTCCAAATTATTATTACAGCCATGAGAGAAATGGAAAAACACACAGAGATTTCTTCTGCTGAATTGTTAGGATGTTAGGTCTATCATATTCTCTTCCTCTTTGCAAACCAGTGACCACATTCCTCTACAAAGATGGAAGGGTTAATGTGATGCATTGGGGAAAAAAAAAAAAAGGCACCAAAAAACCAACAGCAAAAAAAAAAAAAAACAAAGCACCAAAATCAGAACTCTCAACTTGCCCCAAATAATTTGGGCAAAATCTTCAGTGAACTTACATCAGCACATCCATTTTGGTTAAACTTCAATTCAAAGGATTTCACGTTGTGGAGGACTGAAAAGTTCTGTCACCTTCCACGAGAAGGTTTTATCTACTGAAAAATCACACAGCAGCTGAGTGAAATAGACCCTCTACCTCTTATTGTGCCCGTAGCTTTGCTTGAGAGAGGCTTAGGGCAAATAACTGCAGTGAGATAAAAGAACTTCACAATGGTTCCACTTACCTAAAGCATGGTGATATCAAAGCAGTGTTGGCTCTCATTTCTGTGTAACTGGGAAATCATGGAATGGTTTGGGCTGGAAGGGACCTTAAAGAACATCCAGTTCCACCCCCTGCCATGGACAGGAACACCTTCCACTCTCCCAGGTTGCTCCAAACCCCATCCCAGCCTGGCCTTGGACACTGCCAGGGATCCAGGGGCAGCCACAGCTCCTCTGTGCACCCTGTGCCAGGGCGTCCCCACCCTCACAGGGAACAATTCCTTCGCAATATCCCATCTAACCCCCCAGTCTTTCAGTTTGAAGCGATTTTCCCTTTTCTTATCATTGCAGTGAACAGATATTTGCAGATAAAAAAGTGAAAACAACAGGTGGATTAATTTCCTACTTTTTCCCTTCAGAATGCTTTTTTCTTGGTATAGTATGCAGTGATCCATGTTATTTAGTCTAGTCCATTGACATCTGATTTACATTTAATAAAGTTTATTATAAGTTATTACTTCAAACAAATTTTATTTCAATATCAATATACTCATTTTTTTCACAACACATCCACCTTATACAACTTATATAAAAATTCTGAAATTAATAAAATTCAAAATAAAAATACTTTATCTGATCAGTAAATCAAATTTAACTACAACTGAAAATAATCTTGTCTGTTTTGTTGATAATAATAGTGCAGCAATGCTCCAATAAATTTCTTTACAGAATCTCTCTTTGTAGATTCCTGCACAGAAAGGAATTTCTTTCAAAAGTTAAACAGCACAAAGCAACGTTAGACTATCACAGAGAAGAAAGCTGTAATGGTTATGAACTTGTTGCTTGCTTCATTTTTGAAAAAAATTGAAATATATGTTTAAATATTACTGAAAATGAGTTTCTTATTACATTACATATCTAACAATTGTTTTGTAATTAAGAATATGTGGTTTTAGTGAAAAAAAATTCATGTCCAAATAAAGATTATTTTTAATTTCCACATTGCATTCCCTGATGTTATTGGCTGCCACTTACCTATGGGTCAAATACACCTAAGCTATAAAAATCCCTCAATCTCTACATGGGTTTCCTAGTAAGGTGCATCCCACTTTTATATGTGGGCTCTTTATGAGGAGGTGGGTTGATTTACTCAGGCACTTATCTTCAGCTGTGCATAGTTTTCAGCAAATCCTGCTGCCTTCTAAATTCTCTGTTGAGTTTCTCCTTATCATGCCTTTTTGTGTTACATAAAATGTAAAAGGCAAAAGTTATATTTTCTCTCTCACAGCAGCTAAGCACACAGATCAATGCCACCACATAACTCCATCCTATAAAGTACTTAATGATTTCCAAGCTGAGACAGGAATTACCATTTTTTGGGTTGTGTCTAGTGATATTATGACTATATGACTATGAAAATAAATATCACTCTACTGATAGATACACTATTTTTTATTTATTGATTCAGAGACCTATGGAGAGAGAAATAAAGTTTTTAAAACTTTGTGGGAATAATTCATCCTGTTGGTCCATCATCCTGAAATGTTGAAGAGCTGAATTATTTGATCCAGTATCCCTTACATCAATGTTGAATGGAAACCTCTTCTGTTCATCTTCTGGGTTTCAGAATGGACACATGGCTTTCAACACAAGCTGCCTCATAAATAAGGGATCTCAGTTATCACAATCTCCCAGGCATGTCACACCATCTGCCTCATCTTTCTGAAACATCCCAAACCATGGTACGTTCAAAGAACATCCACTCCCAGTCAAAACTTCAAATGGAAAGGTAGCCAAAATTTATTGTCCTAGTGCTACTTCATTTTTCCAAGGGACAGTTTTATCATCCTCATGATTTGGCACAATGCTTGAAGAAGAAAACCCTCAAAGAGGTTCATTACACCATGATCATATCAAAGCCAACTCCACCTGTGGGGTTTTTATCTTCTTTTCTTCTGTTAGAGCCAGGATTAAATGCTCGAGAGATGCAGTTTGTGTTGGGACTCAGCTGTTTATTAATTCTTATCTATGTTACAGTCTCACAAGTTGTGAGTTCTAGCTAACAAAGTGAAGAATGGCTCTGTCTCTATCTCTACAAGATCTTTTAAGAACAAATTGTCCAATTATGAAATGACACCTAAATTATTTTTACTTTTAATCCCAAAACCAACTACCCATGGTCTGCAATGTGAATTTTTCTACCCAATTACAAAATACCACCCAGACCCATGAAGAAGAAGGTGAAAAAGAAGGACTTAGCCTACATTTTAAATCCTCCATCTTGCTTTTTATATATATTACTATATTGTAAAACCTTAAACTCTAAGTTTTCCACCCTGTGATATTACACACTTCTATTCAAACTACTCACCCATAATCCCAGTGCTATCACTCAGTTTTGGAAGCCTGTTCCACAGCCTAAGGTCAAATTTAGTGTTTTCTTTCTGTTAGCACAGAAAGCCTAAAATTCTCAGCTTCCAGCGCTCCAGCATCCACCTGCCTTTCTTACCTGACAGAAATGCTTGGCAGATTTAAGCAATATTGACTAATGCTTCAGAAATCAGCAATTCAATTCCCTTGTTTTCATGGACTCTTTGGTCCAGTGTTAAAAATCTCACAGGTCTCTTTTACTTCCTGCTGAGGGAGCTGGGATCGTGCAGCCTGGATAAAAGGAGGCTCAGAGGAGACCTGATTGCTCTTTACAACTCCCTGAAAGGAGGTTGTAGCCAGGTAGGGGTTGAGTTTTCTCCCAGATAACAAGTAATAGAACAAGAGGAAATGGCTCCAGGAGAGGTTTAGATTGGATATTAGGGAAAAAGTCTTCACAGAAATTCTTGTCAAGCACTGGAAAATGTTGCCCAAGGAAGCAATGGAGTCACCACCCCTGGAGGGATTTGAAACCATGTGGATGTAGCACTTGGGGATGTGGTTTAGTGGTGGCCTTGTCAGTGCTGGGGGAATGGTTGGACTCAGTTTTAGAGCTGTCTTTTCCAACCTCAGTGATACTGTGATTTTCTGATTCTAAGGCATTGTTCAAACATGAATACCGAATACAGTGATAAATCAGTGGTGGAGCAGGCCGCCAGTCTGTATGCATTGTATGAATGTGAAGACTTTGGTTAAAGTTCGGTGTACTTTATGTAGGTACCTACTTTGTTTGCAAATGTTTTTCCACAGCCGGATGCTGAAGCCCAGGAACAATTTTCCAGTTATGATCTTACTCCACACATCATCTGCAAGGAGGAAGAAGAAGGCAGGGCTCCTCATTCTGTGTGAACAGCTCTTAGAAGTTCCCTCACTTCACCAAGAGTGTAGAGAAGCAAATTCCAAACTGGACAGGACAGAGTTAAGGTGGGAACGTTGTGCAGAACCTAAAGGCGACATAAAGCTGCAGAAAATGGCTTGACTGAAATGCCTGAGAGATGAGGCAGAAACCGTTCAGCAAATTGGAAATTGTGAGTCATTAACGATGCATATTGTTCAATTTACAAATTAAATTAATTGTGTTAAAAGTTCATGGTTGTGAGTCAAGTAATTTTTCAGAGTATGCACATATTTCGAACTATTAAGGAATTTTTGTGGATGGAAAGAGAGCTGCTTTTGATGATTATGTCTCTTTCTTAAGAACCCTAAATTAAATTTTTAAAATGTCAGGCAAATTACCCGTGTGAGCATTTCTGAGGCACAAAACCCTTTTAAGGATGTTATTTCTTCATCTGGTGAGACCCACTATGCCTGAACATACACCACACACTGCAGCATCTGGCCTTTTAAGCATTAAAAGCTCCTGAAACTTCTCAGAGGCTAAAGTCATTATGAGGTTTATTTTTTAATTAATCCAATAAATTAAGCAAAAGCTTATTAAATTCAAGTTACATTGGTTTGGGTTTTTTTTTCTGTTCCATAACTATGAAAGAAAGAAGAAAACATTGCTTTGTTCCCTGTTCATTACCTGCTGCACTGCAATTGTTTGGATGGCAAGTTTTTAGCTTACTCTTTTATCAGATTTATTTTTCTAGACATTAATTTGAGTCCATTGTTATTATTATTAATAATAATAATAATAACTGTTTGTTTGTTTGTGTTAAGAACAGTACAAAAGGCGTATATTCTTTGAACATTTTATAGTCTTACTTACATATTTACATTTTCTGCATGCAGAAAATAAAATGCACAATAAAAGGTCTTGCCTGAGAGGAATGTATATTGATTGGTGACCTGTTTTTGTGTTACATTTCACTCTGTGATCCTGGCTCCATTTAGGTGATGTGATGATTTCAGTTTAGAAGGCAGATTTTCGTCTGGAAGCTGAAGAAAGTTTTTTCTCCAAGTTCATAATCTCATTTCTGCTTCTGCCAGAGGAATCTGCAAAATTTCTGGAAGTACTCAGACCAAAATTCAGCTTCAGTCTGGGGAATTTTGCAGTTGCATGATTGAGTGGTGGACATTGGGGAGATGCAGGAAAGTTCATTTACTAAGATACAGCACATAGGTCACCCCAGCTGGTGTTTCTCTGTAATCCCCAAGCCACAGTCTCTGTGGAAATACTCTGGTAGAAAATTTGAAATATGGTTCTATTCCAACTTAATGACCAGCAGGCTGATGATTTCTCCTCTTCCCTCGCCCTACAAGCAGGAGATAAACTCTAAGTTTTTATAAGTAACAGGAGTAACATCAAGTTTCCATGATAAAAAATAAGAGATACTACAATCATCCCAGTGTGAAGAGTCCTAAGGCAGAGGAGAGCCCTTGCCAGAGGCATGAAGTGGAATAAGAAGGACATTTATGGTGAATTTTAAACACCCAGGATGAATTGCCTTTGAAAACCATTAAAACCTTTACCCATATGGACACTTCCATGAAATTGGTCAAGTTTCCTCAGCCTCCAGGAAATCCTCTGGAAATGATACCTAACTTCCATGGGATTATGGGCTGATAGTACACAAAACTGTCCTGAAAGAAGTATTTTAATGCCTCTCAGTGGCTTTTCTTCTCCTTAAATACAGACTCTCTCGCAGGCCTGTGACTGTGAGCAGCACTGGCCCACAAGCCATGAGATGACAACATCCCACCCTCACTCCAGAACTGGCACTTTTCTCCGTGTGCTGAGGGACTGTTATTCCAAACCAGAGATTTCTGTTTTGCAGGGGTGACTCACAGCCTAGTGGAAGGCTATAAATATTCATTCCAAAAATGCCAGAATCTGTCTGTCTCACCAGCCTGTTTCAAATTAAAGCCTTGCTGCTTGTATTGCAGGAGAGAGAGTCTGGGGTGGTGGATAATGAAAGCTAAACAGGAACAGATCTGAGAAGCCACTGCTGCCGTGACATTCTGACACGGAAACATGAAACTAGAGATGCTTCACCTTAAACACATCTTAGGAATCTTTCATGTAAAAAATCACAGTAGCACGTGCTAAAATATAGTGGTATGAGCTGTCAGTACACGAATTGAGGGCTTGGGAGCTATTTTTGATTGAGTATGACAAGCAAAAAGCACAGATACTGAGTTAATAATCAGTTCCAAGATGAAACACACCTCTCTTTCCTAGCTTCACAGTGGATGGCATATTCATGTTTTATAAATTCCTGCTGTCTAGATCTCAGGAGGTGTGGATTTTTTTTTTTATTTTCACCCATGTCTGTTCTGAGTAACTTGAAGGGAAAACAAAACCTATTCTACTCGAAAAAATGATTCATTCAAAAAGCAATAGCTACAGGTAGGCTTTATATGAGACTACTTCGAAAGTGGAAATAATAACTACATTGTTTAGCTGGGTGCATGTATTCTGTGCATATTATGAAAGTGTATGAGAGTGTTTTTCTTATTGCTCTGGACATGCTCTCAATACCTTGTTTTCCCTGGATCAGCATGAAATTTTCAGAAATCAGGATTTGGGATCGTACACGATTATTAAAAACTGAACATACCTAGACAAAGAAAAGTGTCACAATGGTTCAGTAAACAGTAGTTTAAATGGAAGTGCTTAGTGACATCAGGTACCACACTAGAAAGCCAGAGGAATCCTGTCAGCTCCCCTTGGAAACCTCAGACTCCCTACAAAGTCTTCAGTTCCCAGACATTAAGTGGGCAACAGAGATTTTTATCAGGATTTCTCTTTCATCTTTGGGAATTTCAACCAATTGCTGAGAAAAGTCCTATAAAACAGCAGTGTCATATTTGCCAACTCCTCTTAGATGGGCACAGTGTAACTTAGTTGGAATTAAACCTCTTTTTTAGGCTGCAGAGTTTCCTGACAGCTTTACGAAATTTAGTAGCAGGATTCAACTTGCTGTTTGAAATGCCTGAATCCAGGAATCTCTGTGTGGGAGCAGTGTGTGGGCTGGGTGACTACTACATGCAGTGTGTACTGGTAGTACTCTCAGAGAGGGTTAGAGAGCTCTTCAGATCACCCTGAAGTAGATTCTGATATTCATTCAGTCAGAAGAGTTTCTCTTGTCAAGTGGGTATGATGCCTTAAGTCAGCCAGGGGCTTGAGAACATTGTGGAAATATCAGCTCTAAGCATCATGTGATATTTCCCAGACTTCCTGAGGTGTTTTCTCAGGCTGTTAGATGGGATATGAGAAGTTGTTAATAAATACAACTTCATTGCCTTCAGGATCTGTTAGAGTCCTGGAGAAGAAGAAAAGTGGAATTTTTATTCTTCCTTATACTTCCATCGGTACTGGTGGATATATGGTAGCAATAGTTCTCAAAGCTGATAGGAGCAGAACTTAGCTCCAATGGCTCCAGCAAAAAATCTGCCTTATGCCAGGTAAACCTTGGTGAGATAAAATGTGGGAAAAAAAGGTCCTTTCCAATCCAGGCCATTCTGTGGTTCTACTGCCCAGTCCCCCACTGTCCCTGAAAATTCCAGTGATAAAAACTTAACCAGAAATGCTCCTACTGCAATATTGCAAAAACCAGACACCATCCAAATTAATTCCCCTTGTCATTTGATCAGTGTTTTGCTTGAGGTAACAGGTTTCATAGAATTTTTCTTTGAAATGCTGTTCAAAGCATCTCAGAACTGTGTGAGATGTCATCCATGGTATTTTATCTGTGCATGTGACAAGGTACATTTCAGGCTGCTGCATCATGTCCCTGTGTGGGGTGTATTTTATAGCATTTAGGCACACCGTTCAACACGTCTGTTTTGAGGTCATTGATGTAGACATTTCATCCAACACAAAGCTTGGCCTTTTAGCAACAGGTAAAACTCTTCAGGAGAAATATTTCAGAGGGGAAGCTTGAACACATGTGAAAGTACAGGAATACAATAGAGCACAGGTGAGGGAAGAACCTGAGAACACCACTAACCCCTCTGCTGCTGACAGCATTTATTTCACATAATTGTCTGTGGGAAAGATGAAGGAAAAAAATGTTCCTTGGTTGTTTTTCCAGCATAAAATCATAGAATCATTAAAGCTGGAAAAGATCTCCAAGATCATCAAATAGATGAGCTATATCCTGGTAGGATTTCCTTAGGGACCATTTTGGTAACTGGCAGCTAAAGTAACTTCTAGTCATCTCTCAAAATTCATTAAAAAAGGTCTTTTTCTTTGTTCCCACCAATCAGGGATTTGCTCTGCCACCATAAAAAAGGTCTAGACAGCTTTACTTTGCCTCTGCAAGTTCCAGCTGCCATCACCCCAGAAGGCCAATTTAACATTCAGTATGCAAAGCATTTTCTCAAGCCCATTCTGCCCATTATCCAGTGGGGAAAAAAGCCATAAAAGTGGCATTTCAGAATCGATGGAGAAAAATGTTCACATTTTTATTCTTTGATTTTCTTGATAATCTTTTACCTCCGAAGCACAACATCTCCAGGCAGCACCTGGCAACAGAGCTGCTGAGAATTCAGCTGAGGGAAGAAGAGAGTTCGACTTCTGGAAATCAGTCCATAGGGGTCTGCTCTTCATCCCTGGATACACCTCAGGCCAGCAACACAAGCAGGTAAATAAGACTGGAAAACACATCCAGATCCTTTCAAACCCGAGCTACTCCATGGATCTGTGGTAAAGATAAAGATTGCGGAAGAGAGAGTAATTTACATTAAATGTTAGTACTTTCACTGAAGTGTGATCAGTTATGTTCTTATGAACACTTCATAAAAGGTGTGCTATACAGGTACATTTCCAAACATAGAAGTGAACTTCTGAAGAGCTAAAGAAAAAGTCATGAAAATAATTATGGAATAGTTCATGAAACACTCAGGAAACGTCTCCTTAAATTTTCACGGAATATTACATAAAGATTAGAGAAAGTGTTCTAACTATAGGTTTAATGAAATATATGATTAAGATCACAAAAATGGCCTCCATTAAATTATCTTGAAAGATATAATGAATTACTTTGTTATATTGCATAGAATATTAATAAAATTTTATTCCTCAGACATTATAATTTTCATGATGCTTCATAGAAATATTATCAAAATGTCAAACAAAGCATAAAGAAGTAATCACAGCCACAAAAATAAAAAGACTTACTTTTTCATACATATAACATGTCCTTTAAGAGTACACTTCCTAAACTCATATATAAATACTAAACCTGGATTTTCAAAGAACTTTTGAAAACACTGCTCTTCAAAAGAAACTTCATTGTCATAGGATAAAAAGAAAAGTTGTCCCATGAATTAACTAGTGATTAATGAATGGGGGAAAAAGTAGGAAATTAAAACTTTTAAAATGAAGGGAAGTTGTCAGCATATGTAAGATAGAAAAGATACAGAGAATGAGCTGAGAAATGTTACTGATTATTCAAATTTACCCAAAGAAGTAAAGAGAGACTTGGCTGTAACAGCAGCTGAAGGAGGTCATGGGTCTCAGTGACAGGAAAATAAAAGATTATATTAGATGTTGGTAGGAACATTGGGGAAACGTTTCATAATCACTTGAGATAACTCTGAGAAAATATTAATAAGTAGAAGCAAGCTAAAAAGCAAAGTGATGCTGGGTTATTGGGAGTAAAATAGAAAATCAGAGGAAATACCTTCAAGCTACCTTTTAGCTTCTGAGAGTGGTCACATTTTGAGTACTACCCCTGCTTACATCAAAAACCATGAAGTAAAACTGAAAAAGGTGTAAAAAGGAAAGAAGCAAATGGTCAAATGCAGCAGTGTCTGTGTGAGAGATCAGAATGAGTTACAGAATTCCAAAGGGAGCACTTAAAGTTTTACAGGGAGGGATCTCACAAATTCAGCATGTCCACCTTGGTCCATTAACTGACTTACATCCATCAGGTAGGGGTTAAACTTAGATGAAAATAAGGACAAACTCCTTTGTAAATTGATACTTCAGAATTTCCCTGCTCCTCTGCATCAGTGACCCCCACCACGGAATTTCTTGATTATGCTAATTTTTTTAGTTGTAAAACTCCTATCATTATGGAAATTTTTGCATCAGTCCCGTGGTCAAATTTGTTGCTGTTTTATTTTTACCTGGAGAACAATACCCAAATGGATTTTAAGTATTCAACACAAGCTATAGATCCAACATCTGGCCTTTATGGAGCAAGTGTGCAGAGCCGTAACTTCTGCCCTCCACACAATGTTATGAAAAAAAAATAAACCAAAAAAACCCCCAAAAAACCCAAAAAACCGCAAAAAACCAATTTAAAAAAAACCAAAAAAACCCCACCAAAAAAACCCACCAAACAAACAAACAAAAAAACCAAACAAATCCCAAAAAACCCAGGATCACCTTGCAAAAAAAAATATCTCTGCTCAGCACTCTCTGAACCTGGAGAAGGCAGAAGGAAGGGTAATTGCTCAGCTGATGCAAAACGAGGCTCAAGGCTACAATTATTTAAACAGTGATGCCTTCTGGCCATGCCTCCAGCTACTGAGCAGAGCTGCTTCCCTCCCCTACAGCAAGTAAACTTGTAAGGACTGATATATTGTGTACAAAAATGGGTTTTTTCTTTCCAAACCCAGTGGCAGCTACATATCTGAGGAAAGAACGGGTTTGTTTGGAAATCCTGCAAAGGCAGTAGAACATCTACTCATCATGAGAAACAAATGTGAAAGTGCTGTTTCAGTCTTTCAGATTTTTCTCCAGCAAGGGGTTTTGGTAGGTTTTTCTGTGTGGTGAGATTTAAACATCCTCTAATCATCCTTGAGAATCTTCCCTGGATTCATTACAGTATGTCTATGTCTCTCTTTTACTGGGAAGCCCAGCATGGACACAGAAATCCAGGTGCACCTCCCCAGTGCTGAGCAGAGGGGAAGAATCCCCTCCTATCACCTGCTTGGAACGCTCTGTCTGAAGTGCATGTGTCAAATTTTAAAAGGGTTTTGAGTTATTTTTCAGGGTTCTTATGAATATAGAATGTATAACTGGTTCTGGTTTGTTATCTAGATGCACATCAACAGCAAAAAACACTGATATCTTCAAAACAAATCTTGTCAAATGTCTATGCTGCCAAGAAACAGTACCTAGATCTGAAAATCAATTGTAAAATATTTTCTTAATTTGTTGCTTCCCTTTCCCCCATTCTCTTCCCAGTGAGCCTAACATATTTGTGAAAACTGTATCTTTTCAGAAATTCAAAAGCACAGTTTTCTTTCTTTGGCAGGCCAGGAAGGAAGATAAATAGCACAGCACTCTGTGTGGAAAGTGGAAGAGTATGAAATGAACCAGTAGAGTAAGAGTCAACATGGTAACATTTGTTTTACAAACCTGAATCAAAATTACATACAGAAACAAAAGGCTGGAGGTTTCATACTCTTCATATGCTGTCATCTGTGCTTATTTTGTGTTCTGGTACCACCTCAGAGTTCTCATCGTGGAGTATGTAAACTCTTAATGTACACAAAATAACTTGGATGATAAAGTCCATAAATTTTCTTTACTTCTATAATTACAATCAGTGATTCACTGACTGCTGAAAGACAAAGGGCAGGTAATTCTACATCTTCATAAAATTTAAAGATAAATAAGGTAAATGTTCTATCATGATCATCCAGACTGACCTTTCTGCATTGACTGAATCTTTTCATCCAGTGAGAGAATCCCGTAATGATTCCAAAGGGCCAAAGTTAAATGAGAAAAGATTATCTCAAAGGCCTGGATTCTATCTGAATCTGTCAAAAAGGCATCTAGTACAAGCCACACATTTATGGGCTCCTTCTTGCAAACAGGGAAATTCAAAAATTTGGAAACAAATGCTTAGGCTACATGGAAAAAAATCCCCCGAGAAGTAAATATTTTTCTAGATAACAAAATTTCTAAAGTCTAAAATTAGGTGAAGGGCATTCCTGAAAAATGGATTTTTAAAAACAGATTTTTAAAAATTTGTATTTAGGTTTTGTCCTTTGTATCCATTGCAGGGTAACTGATTATCCCCTTTCATTGACTGGAACAGGATAATGAATTCCCAAGTGTATTGGCTCCTAAGATAAGGTGGATGGAAATGTTCTCCAGGATAATATTCAAAACCATCCCATAATCATTTGCTGACTCCACACTGGTGCACTCCAAAGCTGATCACATCATCAGCCAGCAGGTGAAACCAGTCCATGTGAGGGGAAACATTCCATGTATGAGGTTAAAAATTTCAGGGAGCAGGCAGCTCTCTAATAAATGCATGCAGCCAGCTGAGCAATAAAAGCTGCAAGTAAAGAAGCATCCAGAGAAAAAATTGGGTTTTCTTCAGTAAGAGCAGAGAGTGGAATGATAGGAAAGGGACTCCAGCACTTGCCATGACTCTGGCACAGCTATTTGACAAACAAATATTTTGAATTGCCATAAAAGGTGTGTATAATGACATATAATTTGGCCAAGTTCCATGGTTCTTTTGCTAAATACATGTTCTACTTGAGTGAGTCTTCAAGCTTAATAAATAACATGAGATTTCTTAAATTTTAAGAGTTGGAGGGTAATGCAGCAAGAGTTATAGGGTAATGTGCAGAGATGCCTTAAAATTAACCCCAAGCTCTATCTGGAGGCATTTCTTCATTTACACTTTAACCTTTAGTCCACAGGATTTTTTCTATTTTTTTTTTTTTTCTTACTGCATGAAACTTAAATAGCAATGAAAATATGAAGGAAGCCTGAAGTGAAAAGAGGGTTTGTGTATAATCAATTCCACTGAACGCCTGTGAACTGTTGAGTTTAACTGGGTTACAGCTGGTGCTGTGCTTGAAGAGAGGGAGAAATGTGTGAGGAGGTCCTAATTGATTTATTTGCCATGTATTTACAGTGCAGTAAGGCTGTCTTTAGCCATGCCCTCTGGTCCCATCTCCCACTTTCAGAGCAGCAGATTAGACCAGCCTGGGGAGCAGAATAAAGCACTTGGAGCAAGCTGGGATAGTGGAAGGTGTCTCTGCCCAGGGCAGGGGGTTGGAACAAGATGGTTTTTGACGTCCCTTCCAAGCCAAACCATTCTGTGATTCTGCTCCTCCCTTGGGCTGGACAGGACATTGTATGACCTGAACCATTTGTATGGTTCAGGTCATACAATCTGGACTCCTCAGTACAAGAAAATATTTACTTAATTTTGCAAGTGTTTTTATATATAATCTTAGCCCTAGAATAACTGTGTGCAAAAATCAGTGCTGCACACAACGTGAGCTTTAATAAACATCACAAGGCTTGCTGATCTGAATGGAACACTAAGAAAATGCCTGCCAGAGGCTCTCAGTGCATGATCTACATCCAAACCTCCAGGCAATTGAAAAAGTCAGGAAAGGACCATCCTGAGACCATACAACCTATTGTGACCACACATCACAGCTTTCAAAAGCCAAACCCCTCCTGTTCCTCAGACAAAAATCTGAGTACCAATGTGATGAAATAAGAGCTGTTGGATTGCAGCAGAGATGTGCATTTTGTCTCACCATTTAACTCCTTGTGTTTGTAACCACAAGAGATTTCATAATGAGCTGATTGCCAATTATCCCATGGCACAGAGAGAAGGGTTTTCTGAAACAGACCCTGTGAGACATTTAGGGAGAAAACTGACATGCAGTTTGCTGTAGTTTCAGTTTCTAAAATCTGAGGTCTGAGGCAGTATGTGCAGAGCAAAACAGCACAGTGTCTTTCAAGCACAGGAACATTGTCACAATCTGCCAGTTTTAAAGTGAAAAATGAAGCAATCCTCTGGCAACTAGATGAAGATCTAACATAGATGGAATTTCAATACATGTGGAAGATAATAGTTATTCCTACTTTTGTTCAGAAATAAATTAAATCCTCACTTTGTCTTTGATTGCTCCTTCTGATTTGCTGTGCTCTCTCCACTTTCTCTAAAATTTTAACTTCCATTCAGTTCAGACTCCACCATGTACTGAGATGAAATAGACACAGAACATGTTCTGATTGTGTTCTTAAGCTCAATCATCATGGGTTAAAATTATCCATTTTTAGACTTAAATCCCATTTTAATCAGGACCTTGATCTTGACAGATTTTGAACAAGCCAATCTAGAGGCAATTTGCTGTGTCTTAAACCATGTATATTCCTAAAAATTCACTTATCCAAATGAAGATCTGGCATCTCAGGAGGCAGGCTCATTAGAACACATCATTTTTGAGGGGTGATGGAAGAGTAAAGAGGGACAAAATAATAAGGAGGTATTTTTAAATCTTAAAATTGCAAATACTGAGTTTGGAACACTTTCATTGGGTGCAGTACACTCTGTACCTTTGTACATGATGACTTCTTAGATGAGCTCTACCCTTTCTCCACATAGAAAGACATTCCACAGCCAAATAAAAACTACATTTATATTATGGAATAGAATGGAAAAATTTCTATTTATTTTGTCAGGAAGAGGAAAAAAGGTAGCTTTGCATTTGGAGATGCATACTGATAGTAGAGACAGCTTAAAGAAAGAAATTAAACTACATTTCAGTGAGCTAATTTAATCCAGGTGAACATGACCCTTGTCAGAGCCTCTCATGCCTTTTACATAAAGGCCACCAGTTTGATTTACAAGCCCAGCTCTGGCTTTGAGAGAACTCGTGATGGAAGCATCTTGGCTTGCTTTTCTCCCAGGATGCAGGACACATTCATGACATTTCTTTGCACTCAAAGGAATTGAATTGAACTTTATCCCAATGGGAAGGCATTTAGTTATTACTGAAATAGATCAGTGCATAGGAGGGACTATTTGAAGAAAAAAACACATCATTTACAAAGAAAATAACAGATAGTGACATTAATTGCTAAGCTCTGTTCTGCCTATTAAAAGTTGAATGAGGCAGCTTGACAGATGAATTTATAATGATACACATGGGATGTTTTTGGTGGTGGTTTTATTTCTAACGTTCTCAGGATCTGGTTGGTCTCATATGGTTTGAACCTTTGTACTGGGCAACAAGGTATCCCCAATCAGATGACCAGACCCACCACCACAAAATTTTATCAATAAACTGCCAATAAGTAACACTAAAAAAATATAGAAATTACTCTTAACAGCAATGCTATCTCTCTCTCCGATCTCCCAGTTCTTTTCTCTCATCCTGTATTTTGAATAAAAGATCTTTAGAGACATGGTTAATTGAGTATGAAAGGAAAGGATTGTATTTAATAACCCAAGGAATCTTTCTAAGTCCCACATTCCTTCTTTGGTGGTGCACAGGGCAGTTTTTAGCTTTATTTTATGGACCTTCTGAGAAATAGTAAATTTTAGTTTAACCCGGCCATAAGGAGATTTTCCCATTGCACAGTCATCTACAGCATGAAAAAGCCAGATACCAAGGAGTGGAGGAATATGCAGGGTAACTAATGTAAAAATCCTAGTTTTAGTAGGATTATAAAGATCTCCTAAATTCTCTCTGCCCATGGCTTATTTTCAGACCTTGGCCAAAACCCCATACTGGTCAACTGTAGTGGTCAGGAAGACTGGACTTGAAATAGTAACCTTGACTTTAAAATAGGAAGAGCTTCCACTGAAAGGAATGGAGCTCCCATCAGCCTAATGCAGTTTGCCTCACTCTTCAGCAGAGGCTGTTAGAAAGACTTCAAAGAAAATCCTGCATTTAAAATACCATGAAACCCTTAACGGGAACAAAAACCCCACCAAAACCAAGCATATAAATAAAAATTCACAGAGGAAAAACACATAGGAAGAGTGTACTTAAAATGATAAATCTAAAGGATTCTCTGTATGGGATGCAACTAAATTATTTAGATGATAAAAGACACTGATAATATTCCTATGAAGCTCTTTTGATATTAAAATATGGCACTACAAGTGTTGTTTATCAGGAAGAATTTCTAAGTAATGATATGAGGACGTGTTTGCTACATGTTTTATTTCTTGTCTAAAATGCTTTTAAAGATATGGTTTTTCAATGAAATGGGTTGTGGAGCAGTGAAGAAAAACAATTACATTGGAAGTGAGTTTGTAAAATATTTATATTTGTTCACTTTTCTCCCCTAATTTTAAGTTACAGAATCACACAGGATCACAGAATGGGCCAGGATGGAAGGGACCACAGTGGGTCATCTGATCCAACCTCCCTGCCCAAGCAGGGTCATCCTAAATCAGAATGTTATCCTTGTGTAAATCAGTCTTTCACAGCTGGAGGCCTCACACTGCAGAAACACGGAGCTGAAAATGATCCCACAGCCAAATTAACAATTTTGAGCTTTATCCACTTTTTGTGCTCTTGTTTCACCAAAACAAGAGGTGACCTCCACACAGGAATGATTATATATCAAGAATTTATACAGACTATGGTTCATTTAATTAGAAACAAAACAACCCCAAAAAACCAAAAAAGCAAGAAACAAAAACACCTAAAGGAAAAAAAAATCAACAAAAACCAACCAAACAGAAAACCTAATTTTGGACTAGGATAGGGACCTCAGTTTTCCACCAAGTATTCAATTTCTTGCCTGCATAACCTCAGCAGTCATGGACACAGAAGCCCCTCTTTCTGAGTCTCTTACTGCTATGTTCTCTTAAATGTGTAGATCTAAATAACAGGTATTGAAGAAATTTATCTATAAGTTGAGCAGGGATGGCCCTTGTTGGGAAAAATAACTTTATCAGAGTTCCTAACATGATGAAGGGTCTCCTGCATATGCCCTCAGTGCAGAAGTTCTAAAGGAGGCACAATGTTCTTGGATAACGAAGACACAGCACTCAGAATTTATACTGCCCAGGTTTTCTTCATGCAGTGCTTTTGATCTTGTTCTCTAATGATTGGAAAAAGAATATTTTACCTGAAGGTCATTCCTATGGACATGATCCTACATGACACTGGACTAATGAAAAACACAAATTTGCTTTAACTCTACCACATAGAAAGGGTTCACTGAGAGAAAAACTATGTGAATTCAGTTTTGAAGCCTTATCCCCACCAAGTTCGCAAGTGCAATCCCTCAGAAAAATTGTGCTTTGCTTCCCTCAGAGCAATATACCACAGCAGGAAACCCCAGTGCATTTCTGTCCCTTTGTCCCTCAGTTTCACCTTCCTGGTGCCAGTTCCCTACATTCCATGTTTGAGCTATTCCTCACTCTAACCTCCACATGGACACTGCTGCTCAACAGTGTGGAGGAAGAAATCCAGGTGTCCCAGTTCTCCCTCAGCTCCTCTGGCATCTCACCAGCCAGCTCCATGCAGATTTCTTGTCCATAGAGACATTTAAATTAAGATTTAGGCACCTTTACCCCTTTCTGAACCTCCTCCTTCAGCAGTCACTCGTCGCCGGTGTGTCCTGACCATGCAAGAGGAAACACTGGCAAAGGACAGCTCACCATGACCTTGACTGAGATTTACAATATTCTCTAAAAAATGACTGGGGAGTTGTCTGCTGTGCAAGCACTGAAATAGGTGTCCAAGCAAAATCTGACTACAGGAGTGCTAAATTCAACCTTTAATCACTGCACTTAGCAAATTGTGGGTATCTACACATACCATTGCTGGAAACATGGGTTTCATTTGAATTGTTTTTGGTGTTCACTGAATTTCTGTACTAATAAGACTCAGTATAATTTGTTCTGTCACCACCTGTAGTGTGCTAATTTAATTTTGGTCCCATCCAAGCATCCATCTGCTCACAAACATCAGCCACAACAGCCTGAAGGCTCCTCTGTATTGTGCCAAGCTCAGGTGTGTACATGAGTGTCCTACAACAGGGGCAAAATAACTGATGGAGAATGTTTGTCTCTGCTGGGGTTACATGATCCCAGTTCCACTCTCTGAATGAATAAAACCTTGCACATGGAAAGCAATGTGGTAAGTGACATATAAAATTACATATCAGTTCTGTTGATAATAATAACAAAATAAAACACAAACTGATGCGTGATACCAAAAATCTTAGCAGGAGCAATGTGCAAAACCAACTGAATTGCACAGAAAGGCTTATGCTGAGTTACAGTGCAAAAGTACAAGTCAACTTCTTGCTTTGAAAGCAGAGTTAAATAAAGTGCTCCAAGGTAGAGCAGTTCTAAGTAGAATTAAGAAGTGCTCTAAGGTCTCTCTACTTCTATAAGCGACTCTCTCATGGGCAAGTTCTAGAGTTTGCAGTTATTATTCTGTTAGATGCTGCACAACCAAAACAGAAAAGCAGAATACCATAAGAAAGGTCCCTGATATTAATAGAAAAAAATTGAGGGACATGCTCTGAAATTTAATTTATGTTCTGCAGCAGACAAGATAAAAGTAAAGCTATGAAACAAAACTGAGGGATGGAAATTCAGAGATTGAAAATTATCCTGAAAAAACCTGCTCTTTTTATTTGATAGTAAATCCCTACCAAGCAGGAGCTTTAACTTTCTGCTAGACACATCAGAAAATATCTAAATTCACAGCTATAAGCAGCCTGCCATATCAGTATGCACACAATACTTGGTTTTATGTGTTTCTTATGTAAATGTGTTTCTGAGTTTATAAACAAAACTGTAATCTTTCCCATTTTTTCAATAAAACCCTTTTACTTTGTGCTTTAAGCTTACACAATGTTTAAAGTGGAGTCAAGTGCATTTCACACTCACAGCACAGCACTTCTGTAAAAACAAAGATTTCAAACAAGTCAGCATAGAAACAATCACTCCATATCTTGCCTTCATATCTTAAGAACAGAGGTATTTTCTCATTAAAGTGAAAGGATCAGTTTGCCCATGGCTGTTAGCAAGCAGGAAAAGAAACACAGAGGTACTGCCAGGCATGTTCTGTGTCATTTTGGCCAGGGGCAAACCCATAATGTCTCAGTGACGATTCTCAGGGGAAAATGTAACAGGAATACAAAGGGCTCATCCTGGGCACAAAAAGCGCCACCAATTTTTGAATATTAACAGAATTGTCACTTTTTGATCCATGCAGAGTTTTCACAGACACCTAGAGAGCTTACTTAGACTTCTGCATTTTGAGTTCCAAGCATCCTTAACCTGCTGCAAAGCTGAGCACATTTCACAATCAACTTCCCAAATGATGACATGGGTTTATGACTCTGTTTAATGGGTTTAAATTAGTGTTACCCATGTTTTATCTGTCAGCTTCCATTGATGTGAATTCAGTGCTGGGAACTCTAGCATTAGCATTCACTGTCCTGCACGAAGCACTGTGTCTGTTTAACATGTATCATTTCTCCCTCTTCAGCAAAGCTGAACACACACAGTCTTCCCTTGACACCACCAAAATATCTAAATGCAGGACAGATTAGGCTCTGTTAGTTTTGTATTTTCTGAATAGAGGGTGAGTTCTTTTTCTGGGTTTGTTTGTTTGTATAAAGAAGCATTCTGTGCTCAAAGGAACGGACTGTGAAATCCCAGGAAGATATAAGAGGATTTGTGTCTCAGCTTTAAAAGTTGACCCCATCATCTCCATTGAATTACAGAAAGTTTCCAGGCTTAGCATGTGAAAACAAGTAAAACTGTAAACAAAAAAAGGTGTTTAATAAGCTGTTCACCTTCAAGGTTCTCTTCATGACCAACAGCACTCTTGAAATGTTTGGGTCCTTTGACAGGTGACATCCTATGATAGATGACTTGATCTCACCCAGCCACATATGCCAGATTGCATTTAATGTGATTAATAATTCTGTTCTGTCAGAGGTATGGTGAGCAGCTGAGGAGATGGCATTCAATTGCAATAAACAGGAATCCCCAGCCTTACACAATATTTTGTGCAGGGATACAGCCTTGTTAGGAGAAATGTGTTTATCACTGATTTCAGCAGTCACCTCTCTTCCCACATGTCTCAATCCCTGAAGCTCAGGGCAGGGACTGGGAGGATGAGTTATGAAACAGAAGATTCCATTTGGAGGAGTCCTGTCCTGGCCAGCTGGTCCAATGGCCTGACCAGCTCAGGGCTGACCAAAAATTAATGTTGTCAAGGGCATTTTCCAAATGCTTCTTAAACATGAGGGGCTTGGGGCACTTATCCCAAAGGTGGGATCAAGCTTGGTGCCTGTTGGACCAGGGTCACAAACTCGCCTCTTGTCTAAAATGGGGATTTCAATAATTTACTCCTAATTTACACCAAAGCAAATGATATATGAATCTGCATTTCCAAAGGGTTATTTAATATTAGAGACTTTTCAAGACTAACATAAATCTGCATTTTCAACTCCAGGAACTTTCAATTTTTGGCATTGCTATTAAATTAGCATTTGATTCCTGAATTCTGTCAGAGAAGATGTAATTTTGGTCAATCTCAGAATTCAAGGCTTTGCTAGGAAACATAGTTATTATGGCTTCCTATTGATGACTTAAATAATGAACAGTATATCTTTCCACAGTTATATTTTTCCTAACATCAAATTTCTGAGTGCATCTGAAATGAGAATTACACATTACCCCTTGGCTGAAAATGAGGACACACAGATGTCAGTGTCTGAACAATGCTTGTAGTCATACAGTTCCCAAATGGCCAATGGCCTTGGGAGCAAAAACTAAAAAGCCTACAAGTTTCTAATTCAAATATACCAAACCTTCTGAAAACTTAAATTTCTTGATTCATGTTTCTTGTTATTCCGTAAAAAAATTCAGTGTCCAACAAACACTGATTCCTTTTGAGAGCAGTGTTACTGTTGCAGTGTTCACTGCTGCCATATTTTCATATTCCTGCTGGGATCCCCTTGAAAGCAGAATTGAAGCATTTGGTGGGTCTGTGCCATAGATTCAGAAAAAGCTGAATTATTTGAGCCAAATAGCACTGCTAACAGCCAGGTCCCATTCCATGCTCCTCAGACCTGAGTGCTGCATTAACTAAGGGAAGTACAGTGCCAGGATACTGCAGACTACAGGGAGAAATCATGACAGAAAATAGTACAAGGGACTATAAGAATGTTTTTTTTCTGAAAATGGTCAGGAATGTACTTTAGGAAGCAATTTTTCAGGGTCCAGATGAAAGAACAAGTAGTTTTTCCCCCTTCTCATATCTTTGATTGTCTGATAGTCTGCCATTCAGAAAAACATGTATGATTTTTTTTTCTTCTTGTATTTAAGTTAATTATGTATGTATAATGTAAGCAAATTCTCAATAAGATTTCCTTTTGTTTCCTTCACTGTTTTCATCCAAAACAGGGACACTCAGAGTTATCACATATAAAAAGATAAAAAATGCCTGGGCAAAAAATACATATCCCCTTTCTTTGCAACTGGCCTCTTACATATCCTATTCCTTATCATATATGACCTTGTTTTATCAATTTACTCCTCAAAATTGAGTTAGTTTGACTTTAAATATGGTAATTTACCCTAGGAGCAGAAAATTAAAATATTATTTTTTTCTGTAGGGCTGGACAATTATTGTTATTGTTATACTAATTCTCAGCAGTGCAGTGATAACTCTGAGAAATGGCATCTGGTATGAGAGGAATTCTGTTTTAAATATACATTATTCATGTGTATCCCCCTTTAAAATTGCCTGGCACAGAACCACAAAGATAAGGGTGACTAAAGAGTCATGCTTTAGAGATGATATGTCATTGTAGCCCTTTGCTAGCTTTGCAATGAATGTTTTAATTAGAGAGCAGCATCAGGCAGGCCAAGAGCTGGATCAGATTGAGCTGTAATTCCTAATTTTCACAATTTTGGATCTTTGGTTCTGAGAGAATTGGAACATCCTCAGCCAATTATCTCTTGCTATTCAGCATTCTGCAGGTACACTATAAATATAAGCTAAATTTTTAAGGTACAGTATTATATAAAAGGGAAGAGGAGTGCTCAGTTCAGATTAGACAGCTCACAGTCCTTTAAAATAGAAAAATGCCAGATTTGTTAAAATAAACTATGAAATAACAAAGTAGAACATGACCTCAAAAAGACCTGTCTCCAGTGACATCTTGCAGTCATTTGTCTGCTGAAATGCAGACAGATATTTATTGTAGAAAGGACAATGCTGGCTCCAGAAGGCAAATTTGTTCTGATGCTTTACATGTAAGAGTTTCAGATCCATGCTTGCCTCCTTTTATGGGCTTCAAAACTGTGTGTAAAAATAGGATAGCTGAAATATCCTTGATTTATCTCAATAAATTAACCATAATAATAATTGAGGTAAGGATATATTCTGATACTTGAATATAACTTGATAAAACTTCATTTTTTTTGCACCAAGCTTTCATAATATCAAGAATTTTAGGGAGACACCTGGAGCAGAAACTTAATATTTCAAGTCTAAACTTAGCTGATGATCTGATTTAGACCAACATGACATAAAAATGTTTTTACCAAAAGTTATGAGAACAAGTTTGGATCCTTAGAAGACACATTGATTTACCAGCCAAATGCAGGGATGTAATGCAATGTACTACATCCAGTCAGCTCAAATCTGCATGCTTTAAAATAGCAAAAACAACTTTGAATGTATGTCCTACATTCAATAGATCACCTTGAAGTCCCTGGAGCATGTCAGTTTAACCCTTCAGAAATTTAAGCTTTCACCGGCATTTCTAAATAAGAAGCAACAAGGCTTGTTAGCAATGTAGGTTAAAAGGATGTCCAAAGGGATGCAAGAGAGAAAGGAACGTTTTATCTCTTTTAAGGTATCGAAAATATCTGAAAAATCTTCTTCCCTGCCCTATCACTTATGTTTTTCTACTGTTTTACCTCAAAGAGCTCAAAGATAGTGGTCAATTAATGAAAAAATCACTCCAGAAAGGTAAAGTGTGAGCAGAAGGGAAGGGAAGACTTTCCAGTTGTACTGCACACCGATAGGGTATGGGAGCTCCTGCTCTGTGGTTAGGTTAGAATGAGAAAAAATAATAACACTGAGAAGATGAAATGGAAACCAGAGCGGGGAAAAGGAGGCTCAGGAGGGACCTTGTGGCTCTGCACAACTCCCTGCCTGGAGGGGACAGCTGGGGGGGTCGGGCTCTGCTCCCAGGGAACAGGGACAGGAGGAGAGGGAACAGCCTCGGGCTGGGCCAGGGGAGGTTTAGTTTGTGCATCAGGGAAAAAATTCTTCACCAAAATGGTCCCCAAGCTCTGAGACAGGCTGCCCATGGAAGCTGTGGAGTCCCCATCCCTGGAGGATGTAAAAGCCATGTGGGTGTGGTACTTGGGGACTTGGTTTAATAATGGCTCTGACAGCAGTGCTGGGGGATCAGTTGGATTTGATCATCTTAGAGGGCGTCTCGAACCTAAATTGTTCTATTTTTCCATAATAAAACCTTAGATTTTGTGCTCCTACCCTGTTGTGTGAATTTTGAATGACTACATGAGCAAGGTTTAGAAACATGCCTGGTGTTCTTCCTGCATCGCAATTTATACAATTAGTAGGCAAATTCTTCTTACCCAGCTCTTAAATTATGCATTTGTTACTAATTTCTAATAGATGTTTATCTCAGGAGTAGCTGCATTTTATATTACCATTAAAATCTCATTGAAAAATATCTCAGGAGACTTTGGGACAGAAAAAGGGATATAAATGGAATATCCTATTAATATTCCATTAAGTTAATAATATCTGTCTAAGTGACTCACAGTTGTATTTCCTGCCAGCTTTTAAATACAGATTATTTTACTTTGGTGTTTAAATTCCCATTGTGTACAGCTGTGCTAGCTTCTATGAGCTATTTTTTTTTTACTGTTTATCTTGTGTTCTTTTAAATGTGTTATAGATAAATTATTGAGCTGGAGGCAGAGGTATAAGAAACAGAAGAGTCTAAGGCAAAATAATGAATTTGACATTGTGTCCAAAGCATAAGAACACATCTCAGTGAACACCAGACTCTATCTGATTACACATTCACGCACTGCTGGGTGCTTGTTTATTTGCTTTGACAGTGGGTCCAGAGGAGTGTTCAATGAGCCTTAATTGCCTTAATTTATACAGAGCGGAGGGCTTTTCTGGGATTACATTTCTCATCAGCTTCCAGCCAGATCTCTTCACACTGGTCACTTCACATTTGTACAGAATATGTGCTGCTTCATCAGAGACTCCATTGGGTTTGAAGAGGAGAATAATTTTAAAGGCTAATAAGAGGGGATCAAATTGTTTCCTCCTGTAAATAGCATAGAAATAAACATACTTGTGGTGGAAACTTGGATAAGGTTGAGCTATTAATGTTACCTCGTTTTCTTCTGATTTTTTAAATTATTGTCAGTATTGTTGTTACTATTAAATGCAGATACTTTTACTCTAAGTTTTCAGTGGGAACTACTTCCTTTTTTACAGATGTACAAGAAAAAAATCAAATCAGCCAGCGATTTCTCATGGACCTATGGGCTACATGTCTGGTTTAGATACCTCTGTAAGTCTGTAGGTATTTTTAAATGTTGAAATTGGAAGAAGAGTAGCCCTGGTAGATTAATTTTGGATCAGCTGTACCAGTCTTCTTGCTATGATCTTATTGTTCCCCAGGAATTTTCCTGTTATCAATCTGATTGTACCAAAGTAAGACCAAAATTAAAGCTGGCTAGATTAACAAATCAAAGCTTAGAAAAGGAATAGAAATTATGACAGAAGTTCATTGCATGAGGGGACGCTGAAAGTAGTTCTGTGTCTATTGTATAAAGCCACACAGTAAAAGAAATGTAAAGTGAAAAGACAGAAGTCCTTCTGGAAGGGGAAAAGTAGATACCAATTGCTTCAGAAATAAAAAGAAAATGGTAAGCAGATAGACAAATTGGGAGTGATGCCAGAACAGAAGTGTTTAAGGAAATAGTGGTTGCTCTTCTTCCTCAAGCAGCTCATCAGTTCTGTGCTGTGGGTGTTCTCATAGACTAGAAATGTCTGTATCATCCCATCCATGGATGCCACCAGGTTTTTCCTTTTTACTTCAGTCGGTGATCTCCAGCTGCAAACCTTGATGTTAAAAACGCAGATTATTGTGTAGTTGTGAGTCACTGAAATCAGTAAAAGCAGCCTGAGCTTCCAAAGGAAACCCAGCACCAACCTGCAGATGGTGAGAGCTGTGCAGGCAGCAGGATCTCCGCTCCGAGCAGCACCTCCCAGGGGAAGCATGATGCTCTGGTGTCTCTGCTAAGTTTCCAGGGAAACTAGTGGCTAAACTGAGTGTGTACAGGCTGTTCTCTGAGGTGGGGACATTATATTCATAGGTTCACAGCTCCAGCTAAAATTTCCCAGAGGATGGGTGAACTAGAAGAGAAGAGCTTAGACACTTACTCTAGGATATCAGTGGCTCATGTTGGTGCAATTACCAGCTTTGCCAGCTCACCTGTCTCACAGCAGAACAAGCTAAAGAATTTGGTGTTTCACTCTACTATCTGGGATCTTTAAGATATCTTTACATATGTATATATTTTTTTTTCTAAAGAGAGAAAAAGTTATGCCTAAGTTTGAAGGGCGCTTTAACACTGTAGAGGACAGAAGAAGTGTTTAAGGGCAGCATTACTGCCACCTATTCTTCAATTTTTGTTGACAAGTAACATAAGCTCCAAAGGCAAATGTCTCTGCAGAAAAGGAACAGACATCACTCTGTTCTTCTTGAAATTTTAAGTCTTATTTTCATGACCAATATTTAAAAGAGATCATGAAGATCTTGTGCAGAATAATTTGCTGGTGTTGAGGAATACATTGGTAATTTCTCACTCCATAGGTGCTTTCCAGTCAGTACATTTGTCCTAAAGTCTCATCACAGCAATAGAATTGAAAACTTTATTTTATAGCAATTCTACCACTTCACGTTGAATAAAATAATTTGGAGGGCACTGCAGCAAAGTTCGTCCTTTAATCATCCTTTCCAAGCAAGATACAATAACTATTAGGCTACACTGGCATAATAAAACTGTTTGCTTGTTAACATAAAGAAACTTCAGTTATTCTGCACAAAATTAAAGTAGTTCATTAAGGAGAATCCAAAGATATTCACCTCCTGACACACAGGAATAGCTCATTTGCTGTGATTAGAAGAAACCTGAAGCAAGTAGGAGTTATGGCATTTAAGTCTCTGGGCAGTCAAAAACCATTAAATCCACATCCTGCATTTTGTTCCCATCACTCCTGGCACTAGTGACAGGCATTGCAAACCCCAGCTTGTGGATTGGAGGGGAATTAGGTATCTGGCAGATGCAAAAATCAGTTTTTTCAAGAACGAGTTTGGAAATACTCCTAAGGAAATCTGAGGCTCCTGGGGAACCTCTGCATCTTGAGACACGATGCCTGCAGATCTTCAGTTTAGGAGACACAGGGGAGAAATGTCCTAGGGAGATGTGGCTGGGAGTTTATGTCTTGAATGCAGGAGTCAGACTTGACACTTTAATTTCCTTTATGGATTCAACCCTAAATAACTTCCTTTTATGATTAAGCTGTGCTGCTCACAGGAATCTTGTTGCAAAGCAGCAAATTTGACATCACATGCAGGTAGTAATCTACAGATGAGACTGTGTCTCCTTGTCAAAGATGCTAAACACATTAGTACAAAAAAAGAGACAGAGAGAGAGGGGAAATGTTCACTTATAATGAAAAAGCTAATTTAGCTTCCTGCCAGAAAGGCCATAACATATGATGTGAAATTAATGCCAGAAAAGAAGCAACTTACAGTTTGTTTATGACTGATTTAGAATTAACACTGTCCTTCAGAATTAAAAAAAAAAAAAAAATCTAAATAACCAAAACCAAACCAAACAAAACCCAGTACACAGAAAACTGTGAACCAAAATTTTCCCTTATCTGCAGTTCTCCCACCCTCTGGTCCTGCATTCAGGATTTTTGGATATTTTGGAGAAATATGAATATTTCTGAGACCTGTGTTATTTCTTACACTGCTTTTTTGGTGGATTTTTTTTTTTGGTTGTTTGGTTTTCTTTGGGGGTGTGCCTTTTTTGTTTGGTTGGTTGATTAATTTTGTTTTGTTTTCAGGGAAGGGGGATTGTTTGTTTGCTTGTTTTTTGTGGCTACAATTTACTCTAGTGATATTACAGTATCACTGACCTTGAGTCTACAGGCAAAAATGTAGATCAGATCAACAACTCTGTGTTCAGAACATCAATATGATTAAAGTTAAAACAGACTCACGAAAGCCAAACTAGAATGAGAACTTGCCAAGGGATGCACCATACTTGGCAACATGCTTAATAAAAAAAATACTACATTAATTTGTTCAGAATATAAAATTATCATCAACAGTAACTGCTGAAAAGAATTGCTGTGGAACTGTGAATTTAAGCCAAAGTGACTGAAGTCTAGTTCAAATGCATGACAGGGAGAGAGAGAAGAGATGGATATAATTTAATCACACTGTAAAGTCAATATCTGTCTGCAGGAACATTTGCTGTTTACTGCAGTTTCCACAGGCCTCTTACAGACTTTTCATTTTTAAGTGGAGGCTTGCATAGGTTTTCTTCTGCATAAAGATTGTGAAGTAAATGCTGCAAAGCATTGTAGAAGCTCACAGGATAGTTAAATATAAGGATATACATATGCAGAACAAGTTTCAGAATTTATGTTGCTATTCTAAAATTTATGCAGGGCTAAGTTTGGTGAATAGACACAGGAAAACTTTACCACAAGAGAAAGCAATAAAATAGGAAAGAAAGGTTTTGGACTTATTACTTTTTGAATTTATGGTCCATGAAATGTATTCAAGAGTTCAAACCATATCTTCAGGTGATTTAAACTGGTAAAGTTCTACAGAAAGGAAGAAATCTCTCCTGAATTCCAGTGTCTCAGGATCCTCCTCACACAGAGATGCCAAGTTTCCATCTCCACGTTGCTGCCATAGGTCACACACAGCAGAGAGGCTGGCTTTCCTGAAAAAATCAGATTATACAAGGAAGCTGATCTGAGCTGACATGATTTGATTTGGGTTAGAAGATTAATCCAGACTTCAGCTGCCAAGGGCTTTTAGATAAATAGCACTTAGCCCACTTACACTGAATGGATTTTTTTTTTTAAAGGAAGGAGTATTAATTAGAACAGCATGGAAGTGTAAGAAATCTGCAAAGACTTAAGATTCCTGTGACAAAGGCTATGAAATACAGCTGCCTTCAGAGATTAGAGTGCCCATGTTCGGAATGGGATGAGTGTTCCTGTGATCTGCTTAGCTGCTGTACTCGTGGCTCATCTGCTGAGGAAAAAAAACGTCTAAAGCACCGTGGAGAAAACAAAATAGCCTAGCCTGCTTCAAAAGGACTGTGAGGACAAAAGGTTTGAAATTATTTCAAATACCATTCCTGGCCTGAGGCTGAGCAAAACCTTAATCCCAAACAGGACAAGCACAGTGACAGCTGAACATTCCAGTGCGCTGCATGGGTGCATCAGTTCCGTGCTGCCAGCAGTCAGATGTGCTCCCTCCACGTGTGTTTCCATCTGGTGTGCCCTCTCTGAAGTGTTCCTTGGTTTGGACACGTCATTACTCAGGTTTCCTGTCAGAGCTGGTTGCTCCATAAGAAGCAGAGTTAGGTTGCCTCTAAGTTAAAGCTGTGGTATAACCAGAATTCTGGTTGAGTAAACAGCCCGTTCATCAATGTTGGATGGCTTAATTAATGTTCTCTGGGATTTCCTGAGGCCAGGGGACTGAAACTAAATGGGAGACTGGACAGAGCAATGCATGACACAACCAATATGACTAATGCATGCGTTCTGGTTTATTGTCTCAAGATGGTGGGTTAAATACAGTTTCAGATAGTTTACAGTTACAGGTGCTCTCTAATTGGTATTCAGACAGAAAAGAATGCAAACAACCCCAGCTTTAAGGCCCCCACCGTGAAATTGCTATAACTATACTAATTAGCATTAAGCATACCTTAATCTAATTTGCTTGTGCCACAGGCTTACCTACTAGCACTCAGGCCCAAATCTGAGGCCTAGCTCGGGATAGCTCAGGCCCAATCCCAAAGTAAATCGTGCCCTTGCTCCCTAAGAAACTCTTCTACAATTTCCAAATGAATTTTATACTAAAACAGTGTTCCAATGGCTGGCAATTTCTGCAAAACTGAGGGCTCTGACACTCAGCTTTGAGTTTCCCAAATGTCAGGAGTTTAGTCTGAGGTACAAGAGCTCCCTGTGGGAAATCACTGGAGACAGGTGACTCAAGGACAGGCACACATCCTAAGTGTGTGTGGTGTGTGAGCACATGTGGGGGTGTGAAACACGTCCAGTAGAACTGGCAAACTTCTTTATAGATATTTTTAAATCCTACCTTAATACCTGGATGTGGTCACAGAGACTGGATCACCCACACTAAAATTATGCCATTCAACCAAGCTGAGGTAATGCTATGTATAAAGAATTTTGACATCTATAAAAAGTAAAATACTTCTTGCAAAATAAGAAATCCTGGAATACATATTTAGACAGGCAGAAGAAGAATCCTTTTCATCACAAATTATTCTGTGAGTTGGATGTTAAGTCTCACTCTTTACTGACCAGGCCTTATGAATTTACACAAATAAGCTCTTAGGACATCTGGTTCATTTTGGGAATTTGAACAGGTCCTATCCCACTTGTTTGTGTTGTCTCCTTTTATTCCTGTAATTCTCATGAACAAAATATTTACTTTGTAAATTCAAGTTTTGTAGCTGCACATGCTCCTTTCCCTCTTATACTTGCTTAATATTTAATTACTCCATGTCCTATAGGAAAAAGGGGAGACTTCAATCCCATTTGAATTATTCAATGGCATAATTCTAGCAACCAGTTCCTAAAATACTGGCCTATTTCTTCTGTTTTTATTGGTAGCATTAAAGTTGTGATTATTCCATCAATTCATTGCTCTACCAACAATTCACTAGCTACTGAAAAGGCAGAAATATATAGGTTGCACAATAGTTTTTGTTAATATCAAAGAAACTATTATCAGTAGAAGTTTCATTTTGTGCAAGCACAAAATTTCCCACTTTGTAAAAAATAACTCTGGTGACTTAAAGACAATGCTAAGCATACAGGGGAAGTTTCTTCATTGAATCACAGAATAGTTTAAGTGGGAAAAGACCTTTAAGGTCATCAAGTCCAACCTTCAACCCAGCACTGCCAAGGCCATCAATAAACCATGTCCCCAAGTGTCACTTTTATGTGTCTTTTAAATCCCTTCAGGGATGGAGACTCTGTGGGCAGCCTGTTCCAATGTTTGACCACCCTTCCCATGCAGAAATATTTCCTAACCCCCAATCTAAACCTCCCTCACTGATGTCTGATACCTCTTGAACTCATTTCAGAGATGGCTCAGATAAATCCTGGGTTTGTCTGCAGCCATTTGGGACCAAAAGTGGGGCAGGGAAAGTATAGGAAATAATGGAAGTGATAAGAGACAAGATACTTGTGAATAAAATTTGGATCATTGGGGAGATAGGAATTTTCAAATAAAAGTTTTCTGAACATTCAGCTCCTCATCCAATGAGTGAATCCCTTCCCAGAGAGCAAATTACCATGTAATAAACTTGCAAAGCTGAAATGTACTTGGCCTGTATTATGATGGCATATTGTGGATTCTTCAAAGCTGCTGTGGAAGAATTAATCTTTTTCATAGCTTTCAAGTAATTTTTTAGATACATCTCCTTCTATCTAAATACATACAAAAAAATTTTGGATCTATGCATATACACATATACATGTGTGTGATTATGTGCATATATAAATATATATAAAAATATAGACAATATATATTGATTAAAAAAATCTTGGCTAAGAAATACATAAAAGCATTTCCTGTCCATAATCTTCTTTTCAGTAGGTTATCCCATTCACACTCATTCTCCTTACAGAATAAAATTTCAGCCATAACATTCCATAGTTTTCTGCTCAACTAAATTGGAGTTAGGTATTCCAATTTTTAATTGTAATTTCCATGTGAAAGAAATATTTTAAAAATCTTTTCCCTTTTTTTTTTTGGAGAATAGTAAATCTATTAAAGAAAGCATATACTCTGCATTTCTTCCCCTCAAGAACACAAATGGGGAACTAATAGTTAAGTTTTAAAGCACAAATATCTTTAAGGCCAACAAAGTTAAGTTTTTGGAAATTGCTTTTGGAATGGCTGCTGAGTTATGACAAGCTCTTTCTGAAAGCTCTGGCAGACAGCCTCACACATTTTCCTTTTAAGATGGTTTATGATTAGAACTCTGGGTGTAAATCAAGGAAAAAAGGTGACAATTTTCATTGGCTGGGGACTGAAAATAATCAAGGTTCTCTGTGGTCCGCCAAGATAAATACATAGGTAAGAAAAGTATTAAACTGCATATTTTCACTATTAACAGTGATTGGACATTTTCAAGCAATAGAAGATAAATGAAAGCAGAAATATGTGGCATTCTTTACCATAAGAATAAGGCAGGAAATAATAAAGGTTTTACAGATCTCCTGTCTGATGTGTTTATAACAGTATTCAGCTACTACCTGGTGTGCTTTTCATCAGTAAACTTCAAAGTACTTTTCAAAGCTGATCTTTAGGGAGAGCTGGGAAAAATCCAGCTAAAACAAATTTTGATCAGGTTTTGCATAAGAAGGAAAAACAAAACAATTTGATTTCCACCAGCTTTCCAAGCCATCAGTTTTTCACAGAAAGTACAAACTACACCTCAGTTTTTTATGCTGCAACACTTTGGGTAGGCACAGGCACCACAACTGCCTGAAACATTGTCTGAGAAGGAATTTGCAATTTGTTTACTTCTTTAAAACTGCTGTTGATCCAACAAGACTGTATGGAAATAATTGGTTTTTAATCAACCAGGGCATGGGTGTAGTTAGGGGCTTTACAGGTTTAGGTGTTCTCTGACTGCACATCTCTGTCATTAATGTAGGGAAAGGCAGGAGGACCTGTCACAAAACTGCACAGAGGGGATAAAGAACGGCCACAATCCTGTCTCATGGGTAAGAGTGGGATAAAATTCCTTCCTGAAGAGGCAAAACCATCTCAGTACTTATTTGCCCAGAGAAGCTGTGGCTACTCAATCCCTGGAAGTGTCCAAGGCCAGGTTGGACGGGGCTTGGAGCAACCTGGGATAGGGGAAGGTGTCCCTGCCCACGGCAGGAGTTTGGAATGGGACTGGGATGATCTTTAAAGTCCCTTCCAACCCAAACCATTCCATGATTCTGTGATGTTTATGCAGCTCCCAATGCATGGACAGCTCTCATGGCAGGTTTACCCTGCAAGTTGTGAAATATTGTTTCTTTGTTCAAAGTCTGAATATTTTATTGTTCTTGTCAAAGAACTGAAGGATGAGAAAAACCAAACTAAATCCATTCCCTAAGGTCCTTGCCAAAGCTTTTTCACCGGCCCATGTGATATCTGGACAGGATTACTGCCAAGCAAAAAGGAACAAAAAAAAAAAACAAAACTCTTTAAGGGAAAGGTTTTCACCGCATAAAAGAGGTTTTTTGGTGTGTGTGATATGGATGCAGAATGCAGTGTTTGATGACCCCAGAGGTGCCCTCTTCTCCTAAGATAGATGACAGTGTCCCTTAAACCTGTCCTAATGGAGTAAAGGAGTATATTCCTGCTGAGCCCTTGCGCTGCAGAGAGGAGATGCATTAGTGATGGTGGCTTTAGTGCTGACTCTGTGCTACAAATAGAAACTCAACCAAAATCTCCATATTCATTTCACAAAGGTCAACGAATGGAGAGCATTGCAATATATCTTTTAAGCCTAAGGGATCTGATTTTATGTTGTATCATTTTAAGTTTATGTCAATTTGCTTCTCTGAAATCAGGTCGGCACTGAAATCAGTGGAGTTAGAAATGGCTTAAAGCTGGAAGAAAGTAATGGTGAGTCATGACTTTTATTTTCAAATAGAGGAGCCAAGTATTTATGGTGGTTTCACTGTGAAGCCAGAATAAAAGGGGAGGTTTGGAGTGGGTTTTGATGTCTTGTCTGGACCTGTAACTCAGCTGGCATGAATCCATGCAAACCAAACCCAAAATGCCACACATGCACACACCCCAGCTAAAAAACTGCTGACTTTTACATGGCTTTAGCTGCAGGATCATTGTCATTTGACATATTTTCCCCTGTAAAGTGTTCACAAAAAAATCTGCAAGTCGTCAGAGAGTGTTTGCAAGGAGGAATGGCTGCACAGAAAGAATGCAATCAGAAAAGATCTGCTGCTCTACGCAGCAGGTGAAAAGGGAATACATCCAAACAAATCACCCTGAAAACAAAAGTATTCTCTTCACCGATTTGTGATTCCACAAATTGATCAGGCAACTGCCCAACTTCAAGCCTGAACTCCTTCTGTGGATTGTTGTCTTTCTGAATGAGTGGTAAGATCTCAAGCCTGTATGCATTGAATCCATACATTTAACGATGAGCAGCCAAGCATAGCAGCTCTCTGCAGAGCAGCCCACAGGTATTGTCCCTTCTCAGTCCCACAGGTGGTGACTGAGGGATGAACTCCAGTGAGCACTGAGTCAATACCCCCAGTGCTACCACATCACCTGGAGAGTGATGGGATTCCAAGCCCTTTTTTACTCCTCTGAAATACAGCTGTATCCTGGCCTCAGAACACTGCAGTAAAGGAGGGCAAGTGTTGGCATGATGTACCAAACCTGTGAACACTCAGTGTGTTCTAAGGATCGTGCACTGCTTCACACCACAGCAGTAAATCTGGATCAATACAGGCAGAAGCCCTCAATGTTTTTTGGGGGAAAAAAAAAGTCCACTTCTTTTTTTTTCACATTTCTGGATGGAAACACTCTTGCATTCCTTCTCCTCTCATACACCCAAAGCACAGTGTGAATTTTTAATAAAAAAACAACTTACATGAAATTAGTCTTTTCCTTCTAGTTTATCTATAGTTAGTGACTTAGGCTTGATCTTTTCTTTGCCATCTTAAGACTGAGAAATATTTTACAGGTGAATTTTTACCCTAGAACTCTTCTATATCAATTCTACTGTAATTGCTGTATAAAGACAAAAACCCAGGAACAAATCTTTCCTGAAACCAAAGAAGACTGGGGCAGAGATGTTTAGAGAATTGAGAACTGCCAAATCACAGCCCCACTCTTTTTCCCTTGGAAAATATGCAATGCAAATTGTGGAGTCCAGCAGTACTGCCAAGGGAACAATTTGAAAGCTGTGAAGGCTGCAGGTATGGCTGGACACCATCTGGAACAAAGAACTTGCTCATGTGAGCAAGGATTGGGGAAGCATTGGAACAGGGTGGCCGTGGAATGTTTAATAAATGGGCAGATGTGCTTGGGGACAGGGTTTAGGGGTGGAGCTGGCAGTGTTGTTGATGGTTGGACTCAAAGATCTTAGAGATCTTTTCCTTAAAGATTCTATGATTTTACGAGAATTTTTTACTCATTCACATAGTCCCATGGGAGAAAATAACATTAAAGAAGGAATGTTTTGGGGAGCATAAATACATTGAGCCAGCAAATGCAGAGCTGCATGTCCAATACCTATTTTTAAAAGTACTTTCATAGTGGCAGCTTAAATTAACAACTAAAACCCTTAAAACCCCCACCAAAACTATTCCAGGTGCTAATTCTCTAATACAAACATACCCAAACTGCTGATCCCATCATATACGATAAATAATTAATTTAAATGTATTGCAAAGTAAAAGTTTAGATCCACATTCCCTATGCAGCTAATCAAGAGAGAGAGGTTACAAGGGAATGCTGCAATGCAGAGCACCTAAGATTTGCTAATGTGAATTAGAGTGACCAAGATTCAAGAGGATCCTTTGGAAAGAGGAATCTGCTGTCACACAGGCAGAAAAAATGAAGATACAGCACTAAAGGGAAATTATTGGTAAATGAACACTATATCCAGGGGCTGTGACTTTCCAATTTTGAACAGGAACCAAAAAAATAAAATAAAATAGTGGCATATCTCTACACTGAGCAAAAGAGAAATTGCAAAAACCTTAAGATAAAAAGAAGGTGCCAGAAGCCTTGCAGCTGTATGGATTGTGAGTTCTTTTTTGTAGGAACACTCAGAACAGAACCTCTCTCTTTTAATGTTTTCCTCCTCAGGAGGAAATGAGGCAGAGAGAGGCTTTTCATGGAGATGGACTGCTAAAGAAGATGCTGTGAAGGGAAGCAAAGTACTTGAGAATAAATTATGTTGTGCTTTCTGGCCTTGTTTTTTTTTCTGTTTTGTTTGTTTAAATTCTCAGATGGTTTCCCATTTTATCCCAGATCAGCCAGAAATATGGAACTATATAAGGCCAAAAAAAAAAAAAGTGCAGGTTTTTGTATTCTCTAAAAAAGGTTCAGTTATTCCCATCATCCATAAGAGGTTTTTGTATAATGGTGATGTCCCATGCTGGAACTCCACAGCTTGCCTGGTCAATATATCCCAGTGTATCTTAGCCCTGACAGTCTTTTTGCTCCCAATATTTAACCCAAATTTTCCTCTCTAGAAATTAAACAAACTGCTCTTGTCTCACCTTTCAAGGAGATGGAGAAATGATAATTGCTTCTCTCTACTGAATTATCCTCAGGATTCTGTAAAGCTGTGTTCTGTAAGCAGCACTGGGTTGTGAGTAAGTCCTGTAAACATCTAAAAGGTGATACCAGACAGACCAGAGACCAGGGAAATTCCCTTTTTTTTCTATTTTTTTCCCCCCTGCATATTTGAGAAATATTTCTGTTTGTGTTTTTGGCATGCAGGTGTTAAAACTGATGTCATAAGATGTGCCTCAGTCAACATAAAAAAACATTGTACGTGATTTTCACCCATCTGCTCCCTTGGTTTTTATGATGTTACAACAACTTCCAATTTATTTCTCCTTCTGAGTTTAATATTTTCCATCTTATCTTATGCCAAATCTCTCCTGCCCTGTTGCTGCTAGTTCCCACAGGGCTGTGAGATCTCAGAGGGCCTACAATTTCTATGTGAATAAAGATTAAAATGCCAATTTGTGCATTCATCCCTAGTGCTTGGATTTCCCCCCCTTTATTTTCAAATTAGAATTTTGTTTGCTCAAAGTTCCTGTAAGAGTGAGTAGAGTTGCAAATGTGGACAGAATTATGCTTTCAGTTTTGTTCCAATTCTTTTCTTCAGTTTGTTTTTGTTTTGCCTTGGTTTGTTTTTTGTTTTGCTTTATTTACCTTTCTAACTCCTCATCTACAGCACTGCAAAGAATTTGATGTGGCACAATAAACTCCCCCATGTAACTCAAATCACATGAGCTCTGTCATGCAAGATGTTGCAGGGCTGAGTTAGAAATAGAAATGTCAGCCTTACTCTGAAACTTGCTGGTGAACACTAAAACCTGCCCTGCCTCTTCCCCTCATTACCAGGTAAATGAAATTGAGTGGGAAAACTGCAGGAATAGGCTGGAGACAAAAAACAATTATCAAGGCTGGTGGTCATGACCTCACAAAAACACAATGTGACTCATCTCTGGGAACAATGAAGGTCCAGCAAGAGGAAATTGTCACAAATGCAGGGTCATGGTGGAGAAGCAAGATTTATCACTTGATTTGCAGGGTTGAGGCGCCATGGTCATGACATCTCGGGCTGGTACGTGGATCAATCATTCCTGCACAGCACAGGAGCAGCTGCACATTCCCCAGGGCCAGAGTGGGGAATCATGGGAAATAAAGGACATTTCACTCCATCTTCAGGAATGATTTCACCAAGAGGTTTCTTTAAAGAGCACAATGCCAATGTAGTGACAAACCTGACTGAAATTCCCTTTCAAGATTTTGAAATACTCCAGGAATTTTTCCTCTTCCTTTTCCAACAGGAAAAACCTACACAAGCTTCTGTGCAAGTGGTTCCAGTGTAGCTGGACCAACTTTCCTGTCTTAAAGCACCTGATATATTGCCAGCAAATCTTTATGATTGTGTTATAAACTAATTGTTCTCCTGGCTGTGAGCAGGATGAGAAGAACATACTTTAGATCCAAATACTTTTAGTGTAATATTGAAAGTTCTCTCTCCTTTACCTTCAGTCAAATAAATCTCTTTAAAATACATCCAGACAGCAGGACTGTGTTTACTACATTCCTGCCAAGCCAGGTAGTCCTTCTTCAAGGGAAGTGTTAGAATAGGAGACAGCAAAGATTGCATAACTGAATCAGAAATATTAATTCATACATCCTTGGTTAAAATGGATGGTACTGCAGTGAAGCATCTGTGCTGACAGATATCTCCTGCTCTCTGCAGCAACTGAATTAACAGATCCTCTCACAGTGTAACAGGAAGATCTACCTGAAAGCAGAGCTGGGATGAGGGTTAAAAGAGAATACAAGCTTCTGGTTTCAGTCCCAGTCATGTTATTAACTGCAAAAATCAAGCTGTGTTTTCATCTAGGTATTGGTCTGAGCTCCTCTCTGCTTACATCACCGGGAACATATGAAACACAGCAGTTTCCTGATGAGGAGATCACAAAGAAGAGTAATGACAATTCCAGGAAAGAAATGCCCCTCCTGTGCTGAAAGCTGCACCAGGCCCTGACCCCCGACTCCAGCAGTACCAGGAATATTGGCTGTGCAAATGAATATTGATCACACAGACAGAAACCAGGATGTTTAGATTCTGTCACGATTTAGCCACCATGCAGAGAGGAGAGGTGAGCACCAGGGAAGACAAAGAGCCTTTACAAGCAGGTGATGTTACTGCCTGATAAAACTCTTGGGATGATGTGAAGATCAATACATAACACTCAAAGGGTTTAATGCACAGCTGGGTATTTATGTGAACACTAAAGGTCACTGTTCTTCAGTCCAGAGACAGGCACAGGTTGTGCTAACACCACCCAGGGAAAATCCAGTAGAAAGGAAACAGAGGGTCAGTCCTGCCCATTTCTGAGCTCACACCCACTGGCCTCCTCCCAGGACAGCAGGATGGATATCAGCAAAGGCAGCAGCAATTCAGAGCAGAACTGAGCAGCCAAATTCTGCTTGGTTCCTCTTCCTCCTCTTCCCTGGCATCCAAAGATGGAGCAAAAGACTGAAAGACTGCTGATTTCCAGAGCCCTGCCAATCACCAGAATTAACAAAATCCTTTTGAGCCCATCATCTGCAGATACAAGATATCTTACAGGCTTAGGAGGAAGGTGAGTTTTGCTTTGTTCCAGAGGGGAACATGGACAGGTTTTACCAGAGCATTGAATGGACAGCCTTTTCCAGAAGTCGTTTTCCCTCCTTCAACCAAGAGTTGCATCTGTTTTTTTCTCCTCCTGCATTTCTGTGAAAAGTTGAACACATTCCAGTGAATGTGGTTCATTGGCTATCATAAGGCTTCCATCACGCGAGGAGATATTTCCCTGAAAATTACACACCGGGGGAGTGGAGTGAGAATTTTGCTGGGGGATAAATAGCACATTGCATGGGCTGTGGAAGGAAAAGTAAACTATTAAGGAGAATATGAAGGCCTAAATAATTTGGAGTAGCTTAAATTGCAGTATTTATTCACATATAATCCAACTATTGTGAAGCAGGCAAAAAAAACCAAAAGTTTTGCTCTTGCTTTAATATAAGGACAAATGCACAAAAACTTGAGCAAAATATGAAAATATGTAAAATAATGCTTCACACATGAGTGCATAATTTAGTCTACTTGTTCTTGCAGCTCTTTTAAGAGATGTGGATCCAAAGAGCCTCTCAAAATTCCTTGGACTGTATAGGTAAACAATCTGATTTTTAAATTAATTTTATAATTATATTGGACAAGATTTATAATTTATAGTGGACAAGAACAGGTATTCCTGACAGTTGTCTGAGCTCTTCTAGCTGGAACAGGAATTTAAGAACAGATCTTATTGTTTCATTCAGCAATGTCATCTTTTGACTTTGAACAGTGCTGAGAAACCATAAGAAAGACAAAAACAAAAGAATTAGCCAGACTTCCCAAAATCTAGGTCTAAAGACAAGGACAGAAATAAAGACTGCAACGTGAATAAAGGATCTTGTCTACCTCATTAATGCTATATTTTTTCAACACATAAAATCAGAAATTATTTAAACAGGTTTGATCTAAATGGAAACAGAGTCTCAAAATTTCTAAAAACCAAATCTGAACCAAAGAAAAACCAAACCGAAGGCAAAACAAACCTAAAAGTTTCCTTAGAAAATTCAAATAAATGCAGTCATTTGTTATTTTCAGGAAAAGGAACAGGCACAGGCTGCCAGTGCATGGCGGCTCTATCACTGGCTTAGGCAGAGTCCTTTGGAGTGAAAGACTTCCCTTCATAATGGGAATAACCTAGAAACCTGACAGCCCTGCCTTTGAATCATTTCCCTGCCTCATACTTCAGAAACCGATGACAACTTGAAATCCTGGGATACCTGGAATGACCTTTGAAAATTCATTCCTTACAAGTCAAACAGATGGGCCCAGAACACTTTGCTATTTTGGAAAACATTAGTTTAAATCATTGCTTCAATAAAACATTGCCTTTATTGCAAATCTTCCTTTGCCTATGAATGCACACAGCACAACATTCCAGATCAGCTCTGGCTGTAACAGGAGCTGCTCTGTTTGCTCTCATGTTTTTAAATTTCAAAATAAGATGAAGAAAAGAGAAAATTTACCTAAAGCACAATGAAAGCTATTTAACGGTTTGCTAGGAGAACAGATATCTGCAGTCAGAAGAGCAAACACCAGCTGAGCTGGTTTAAAAATTAGGTTGCTGTGCTGCTTGGCACAAGTCTCACACTATCACATACAAAAAGTCTGCCATGAAATTGGCATTTCTGGAGTATTTCTATAGCACCTACAGGCATATTCATGCATGACACTTTCTTAAGGTGAAGCCTTAGCAAATATGTCCTTTGCCCAATTTAGAACTAAAGATCTGCAGAAGAGCTCTGCACAGAATTGAAATTTCCAGCATGCTGCTTCACCCCCAGGCCTGTGCCTCGCTTCTCTTCCTTTCTCAAACACTCTCCAGCATCTGATGTGCAAGGTGAAGGGAAGCCCTATTAATCAACCACAAAGTACATTAAAGCACCCAAATAACTTGTTTATACAAATGATCCGCTCCACTGTAAGTGATGAGGTCAAGAGTCCCATTTGTTGTGCGGTGCCGTTTTATTGATGTGGCAGGAGGCGTCAGCAGCTGCGATTCTGTCACGGTCTGCTCTCCATCCCTCCCAAGGACCATCACTCCTGGGCTGTCACAGGCATCGACTCTCCCCGTGCACGCTGCGTGTTTGACAGAGCACTGCCCCAGCCATTCATCATGCAAGGGAGTTAAATTTCCTCTGTCAATATGGAAATTCTGCAAGGGCGAGAATGTGTTATCAATTTTTATTGAGGGAATGACAGCGAGAAAGTGGGTCAGCCTGAGGTGGCCTTAAAGCAGTTTCTTCAAAATTAAAATTATACTGACTAGCTTAATTTCACAATGTGATTTAGCTTTAAACTATTTTCCATGTCCTGTTACATACCTGGTCTCAAGGACTGACCTTTTTTTTTCTAAAGTGCATCCCTTTCTAAAAGTATAATATCACTTCAGGCAGAAAAAAAGGAGGATTTTGAGCATGATCCCATGACAAGGGCATTGGCTATGGCAATAAAAAGAGATTTTTCAGGGTCTGGCAGGTTTTGGAAAACATTTTAGAAAAACAAATTTACTGACAGGGACGTTTAGAAATCCCCTCAAACTATCAATAGTGTTCAGGTTGTCAAACAGGTGCAGAGACTAAAATAAAGCAATATGAAATATGTCAGGCATTGCAACTTAACATTCCTGTATCATTAGGTGCAAGAATAAAAAAAAAGTTATGAAAACTCAAATCAGCTTCAATAACATCAAAATTCAACTTATAGAATTATGGATGATCAGTATTAACATAAAAAGATTTCTGAGGGAAGAGACCCCTTTGATCTATCAGACAAAAGTATAATGAGACACTCTAGCTGGAAGCTGAAGGGAGATATATCCAGAACAGAAATAAGGGAAACATTTTAAGGATGAATGAAATTAAAATTGGAACATTATACTTGGGTGGACAGTGATTATTTCATCACTGATATTCTCAAATCAGTAATTTTTTGGAAGAAATGCATTCACACATTTACAAATTGTTATGAGTTTGATACAGGAATCACCTTGGTAAGGAGGAAAATAAGCAGATGTGGAATATCTGTTAGATATCTGTTCGTAAATGCAATATCCTTTTACTAATCCAATTTTTGTTTTCCTTGTACATTTTCCTCATTATAGTCATGAGAACAACTGCCCATGTTTTTGGTTTGGATTTTTCCATCACTCCTTACCTGCAGCAACAGAAAGATTGTTAACTCTGTTGAAGATATTTAATCATCAGTGAAGGAGCTGTGGTAAGGGATGCAGGATTTTTGTGGGGTTACTGTTCCATGACACCAAAACCAGCCACTGACATTTAGTACTGGGGATGATCATATACAAACCTTAGAGGATGTAATTTTTGTTTCCAAGACAGAATAACTATTTTTTAGGATGGGCTCTGGAGGTAGAGATATGGTAAACAACATCTGCAGTAGTTAAAATTAAGGAATGTGGATATCATTCTAGCAGAATCACTTCAAAAAGTTGGATTTCTTCCCCAAAGAATGATTTACTGGTGAAGTTCTCTTCCACTGAAGACCCTCTGCCTCTCTTCTTGTTGAGCATTTGAATAATCTCAGCATGTAACAAATTCATTTGCAGCCTGTGAAGTTACACATGAAAGAAAATTTATATGTAACAAATAAAATATTTATTACATTCTCTCTAATTTTGCACTGAGATACTGGCCAATGCTAAGGAAATCCCACAAAAATAAAAGGACAATTTAACCCTACCTGTAGTTGATTTTCCCATGTACAAGTCTGTGTACATTTACATGAAAAACATTGAGTTGAGTGCCATGAAAGACGAACAATACATTACTATTAATTTACTTATATGATCAGAAATTCACATGTTATAGAGAAAAAGAGGGTTTCAATATTTCCTAAACAGGACAGGAAACAGATGAGAACAAAATGTGGGACTGCTTATTCTGGGGAGGAATTTTATTTCACTTTTTTTCTTCTTTGCCCCCGTAAGCTGTTCTTGAACCAGAAGCAGCACTTGAGAGGGTCACAGGCTTGAACTGTTTCTCTTTACACATTTCAGTTAATGTTTCTTTGAGTGGGAAAAAACTGAATCTGCTGATCCCAGGGTTGAGCAGGCTTAGATTGATGCCTCTATTCTTTGCGCCAGCAAGTGACCTTAATTCACATATTCCATCTATTTTAATATATGGTATTATTTACTGCACTGACTCAGTGTAGTACTTTTTAAATATTTATGAAACAGCCTTTACATACATAGCACTGATGTTTATCCTTTGGCTGGTGCCAGGGAATGAGCAGTGCATGACTTGAACAATGA
This sequence comes from Acrocephalus scirpaceus scirpaceus, assembly GCA_910950805.1. Lineage (NCBI taxonomy): Eukaryota > Metazoa > Chordata > Aves > Passeriformes > Sylviidae > Acrocephalus > Acrocephalus scirpaceus. Next base: position 41,509,215 of record OU383778.1, read on the forward strand.
GTTTGGATTATGCAGAATTTATTGCTTTTCTTTTTTATCTCTTTCATGCCATAGACAGAAGCTTTCATCTGTTATGAAGTACAATACTGTTTTCTCCACATGATACTATTACTGCCTTAGCAGATCTTTTTTTTTTCCTAACCCACCCTGTCATTCCTGGCTTTGAATCTCCCTTTACACATCTACACATATCTTTTTTTTTCTTTTTTTGTTAATGGAACACAAATATTTTACTATTTTCTTGATGTCCTGTGTTCTACTAATATTTTAAGAGTGTCACACTCTATTTAAGTGTCAGGATGAAGACATCTAGTGTAATCTCCTTTTCCTGTAAGTGCTTCTGACTTCTTTTTTGTCTGTATAATTCTGTCTTGCAAGGAGCCTTTTGCAAACTAATGTTCTTAAGAACACTGGAGATGAAAACAGCTCATCTATGGCATTACAGAGAAATGAAGCTGGCAGTGGGTGAATGGCTGGGAAAGTGAGATATTAGAAAGAAAAAAAGAGGTAATCTAACCACAGTGAAGCAGTCAAACGCTTATAGCTGAAATGAGGGATAATGAACTAAAAATGAATAATATGTGTTTCTTCTGAATGAGGTAAATTCTGGTTGGAGCTTCCAGACTGACAGTTCTGAAGGATTTTTCTGTGCAAAGGATGCTGAGTCTGGAAAAGTGCAAGTTTTTCTTCACCAGTGGGTATTCTACCTGCTCCAGTGGGAGGTTTTCAGTCTGTCTCTTGGGGATTTGGAGCTATCAGGCATTGATCAGAAACAATTAATTTAATATAAAAATCACCTTCACGTTGTAATTGGTGGTGGTTATTTACATCTTACTTCACAGGCTGGTGTCTCTGAGGTGATGGTAAACCTTTGCTGAGGTGCAAAGAAATAGAAACAAAGAGAATAGCAACAACAACAACAATAATATATTACTTTATTTAGGTGGAACTTTGCAAATAAGCACCTCAGGGTGACAGAAATAAATGTGGGCAATATTTGAAAACCCCAATTTTAACTTTACCTATTAATTTTGTTTGCCAGGCTGGTGTTGGACATTTCAACAGAATCTATTGATGATAACACCTCCAGTTTTAACATTTCACCATAAAAATGTAAAAATGCCTGATATACTAAAATAACTGTGTATGGAAACCAGGAGCATGGTGAAGCAGTGGTAATAATCACATGAGGATACCTACATTTGCAATCTGAAATTGTGGGTAATTATTTCATTAAATTTGTAAAACTGTGAGACTGCTCACCAGTCCTGTGATTATTTTCCAGATTCAAATGGCCCTTTCAAACCCCTTCCCAATGGGAAGACCAATATTTTTTTACATGAGGCCTAAAAAGCCCCAGATACATTTCCTTGACCTGCTGGATCACAGCTCTGCACAGTTGATTTTTCTATTGGCAAAAGCATAAAACAGACAAGCTGGAGAAACATATTTAAAACTAAAATCTTGAATTAGAAACAGAAAAATAATCTTTCCACGAAAAATGGCATAACCCTGCAATTTGTAAAAAGCCATTAAGAGAAGTAAAAGTTATTGTTCATTTTTATTTGTTCTGTTTTACTCCTTCCTTCTGTTTTTGTAGAAAAGGAATCAATTTAACAAAGCAAATTCATTCTATATTTACATAAAATCATTCACAAACTTGATTTTTAACCCCAGAATTAAATATCTTGCAGTTAAGAACCACTGGAATATTATTTCTCTATGTAAATAGGGACTGGATTAATTATTAACAAGTTTCTGAGTAAAAATAATCAAAAGCAATAAATTGATACTAAAAAGCCTACAAAGCAGAAATTTTTGATTCTTCCTATTCTTGTAAAACTTCCATCACCATGCAGATAGTTTTTGATAATTTGGGACAATAGCTATTCATTCTGCAAATGGACTAATTTGTTGCAGCTAAAAGAACAAGGACATCTAGAAAAAAATATAATTTCCAGGATCACAAATAAAACAGACTCAAGGTTTCCCTTTTTGCCTTATTCACCTTTTTGGTTTCTTTAACTTGAGGAATCCACAAACCTAATCATAAAGCTTTCTTCTGCTCTGCAATATTTGATACTTCTTTGATTTTTTTTTTTTGTCTTGTTTGTTGACTTCCTATAATTAAAACCGTGAAGTGAAAAAATCACCAGAATTCCTTACAATTTCACTCTGTGTACTCCAGCTGTACCTGTCTTTACAAACACAAGTTCAAAACTATATTTATCCATAATCTTGTGAGTGTACGAAGCACACAAATCATAGAGTGCCACAAAATTTGAACAGTTTACCTAAAAATTAAGAACGTGTTTGCCAAAAATGTACTAGGTAAAAAGTATTAAGTAAAGCCTCAAATTCTTGTATCCAAAGCCTATTCCATACATAACTAAGGTTTATTGACTAGAGGCACAACATGCATAGATTCTGATCTCTCTGCTGGTAGTTTAGGGTGAATCTGCAAAAAAAAAATTATATATGTATAACCTTGATTAATTAGAAATTTAGGTGGCATCAGAATATGATATCATATTTAAAGCAGTATCTGCTTCAGACAACTTTACTCTCAAATGTTCTGGCAAGTGAAAAGAATGGCTGAAGCCTGAAAATTGAGCTCTTTTCTCTTTTTTCATTTTATGACTGATAAGAAATACCATCAACTGTACAGGAAAGCTTAGGAAAGAAGGAATTTTTAATGCAAAATCTAAGCATCATCAGAAATCATCATTACCTTGGCTGCCATAGTGAACAGTATTACTGCTGAAGCAACTATATAAAAAACCAAATAAGTTTCCCTGAAGACAAGACCCAAGGCTTGCAATTTCCCTGTCAGATGCAAGATTATCATCTACTCATAAATATCCTACAGGGAAGCCAAGGGATCTCAGTCTGGTCACGTTTTATGGATATGCACCATATGGATGAAGGGGAAACGTCTATACTGACAAAAGAAATCACTGAACAAACAAAACGTTATCTCTGGGGTCCAAAGACAGACAAATTTACATAAGAAATGAGTCCCACAGTTTAAGAAGAAGGTTAATTTAGCATTTCAAAAGTTTATCCAAGAACATGATCAGTTCCATGAGCTAAAGTCTCCAAGATTAGAAGGCTTTTTAAGTGATATTAGCAGGTTTAACCAGAAGATTTTAGGGAATTAATATAGGCATCACTGAATAAATTCTATGAGCAGTGCATTCTAGCTTTAGATTCTGTAAATGTAACAAAAAAGCCTTAATGATAGTGGATGCTTCGACAAACCAGAGCCCTGCTCTTATGAAAAATGACCCCAAAGTTAATTGCAAGCATAAAATATTTTGTAGCTCTTGCCAAATATTTGCCTAAGAGGTGTCTTTGCTTTGGATAGACTGCATAACATCTCACCATGCTTTTACAATTCACATATAAGTACCCATACACTATAGAAATATGGATAAATTAACCAAATGTTAATCTGAATCCATATCTGAATACACTCAGAAAGAATGAGAGGGTTGTATCTTTTCATGTTTGCTTATCCCTAAGTGTGATTAATGATATCAGTAAATCTGAGAAGGTTTGAAGGTCTAGTGATGCAAACAATGCAAAAACATTTGGACCTCGTTGAACCTGCCCATAAGTATCTGATCCAGATACTGGGTTGGAAATTTGATAAACCAGCTCTCCCAGGAAAGCTTCAGATTTCAGTTTCCTAATATATTTTTCAATACCCTATTTGATATAATTTCCATGCTCAATATCTTTAATTCGTTTTCTTTTTGAACTTCATCCTTCGGGAGATTATTTTTTATATATACACTAAACAAATCAGGGTTTTTGGACATGGAAGTTTTATCCTTCCCTCTGGTATTGTTACAGATGCATGGCACAGAGATAAATAAATGTCATCCAAGTCCCAAAGGACCATCTGCTTTGGATTCTGGAGCCTATCTTTGCTCCTGAAAGAAAGGCAAATTAAGATTGCTAGAAGTGATATGAACAAAGAAAACAAAGGGTCAATAGCCTTGACCATAGAATGTGTGTGAGCCCTCAACAACACTTTCTAGCACTCACAAAACATCACTTTGGTTTTGGAATTGAGTTCCAAGCTGCTTTTGTATTCTCAGGGATCCACATGCTTGTTTCAGCCTGCCTCGAACTTTGTCTGTGCTGCCAATCTTCTCTGTGGTTCACCCTGACATCACCCACCCTTCTCAGCAAAAGAGAAATTCCTTGTTCACACTCCCTGATTCCTTTCCTGCTCGGTATTCTTGAAAAGCCTACACCAACTCTTTTCACAGCTTTAAAACTTTCAAGTTTTTAGATGGCCCAGTCAGATTCCAATGTATCACAGACTACTTAATGTCATCCAATTATCTTCTGACAGACAGGAATCACTTCTTATTTGTACTCTTGAATGACTCTGAGGATTCCAGGAGACTGAGGAGTTGTCACAGTTTTTATAGTTCACTGTAATTATTTTCCATGTTAAGGATTTGTGCTTTGTTTTGAATTTATATCAATCCATTTCTAAATTTCAACAATTATGCATGATTAAAGGTCCTTTAGCACTTGGCATTTTCTTCAGAGAGAGTATTTATGTGCTCTAATGAAGCCAGTTCTCAATCTCCTTGTGAAAATCCAAATATTTATCACTCCCTGGCATTTCTTATGTCTTCAGAAGCCTTTATTTGTGCCTGCTATCTGCTCATTTTTTCATCTTTTTAATATCCTTCTAAAGTCACTGAGCATTCTGAGTACACAGTATTCCAATACTGGGCTCACAGATGTCACAGGAAAGCTACTGTTAACTTTCATTTTTAATGAATTAATCTCTGCTTTGTACAACAGGAATCACAGTCACACCATTGCACAGAAAGCTTGATTCTCCTGACTGTAGAACTCTTAGATCCTTGTAGTTCCTTAAATTTCCAGCACTCATTCTGTATGACTGGCGTTCATTGCTCCATGGTCTCTGATATTTCATTCAGCTGTGCTGACACATGATTTGTCTGAGAGACCCAAAATTATCAAGTCAAACAAAGCTCTTCATGTGACTGATGCATCCATTTGTTATTTAATAGAACACAAATCCTTGGGTCATCTCCAGATTCCACCAGGAGAAAATTCAGATCTGTCTCTGGGTGACTGATGGGCACATTCCCCATCTCTCAGGAATACTTGCTGCGAACATCTCCATCTCAGTGTTTTCTTTCACCTCAATCTTTTTGACTGTGAATTTAACCTAGAAGACCTCCAGGAGTTCCTCCTCGGTCTGACAGGAGAGTGGCACAAGGGATGAAGCATTTGTTGAGGTCTCTAGATAACACCACAATGATGGATAACTTCACATTTGCATTTCTATAAAGACTGAGAAGAATTTTGTCCTTTCCTCTTGGCACTGCTCTGACAAACCAAACCCATCAAGAACTCTCCTGGATGAAGTTGTGTGTGACATCAGTAAATACACAGAAGCACATTTGCTTCACCATTGCAACCCTTAAATGCTTGAGAAAGAAAACTGCACCAGCAGCAGCTGAAAACAGGTGGAATCATGACTCACTTACGTTTTTTTCTGAATTAAATTTAGTTCCATTAAAAGTCCATCAAATGCTGTATCATTGCAGTCATGAGGTAAAAGTCAGTCCTGGTAAAGATTTTTTTTTTCCTTTGTTCCATAGTTTTATCATTTACACCTCAGTCATCAGAACATACAAATGACCTTACAGATATGCAAGTCACAGAGAGCATCTGGCAGCTTTTGTGCTCAACCACCCTTCACAGTAGGTATCATTCACAAAATAATATAAGCACACCTTGGGGCACTGCTGTTTGCTCCAGCAGCTGCATTAATCTCTCTATAAGGAATACAGATTTTCATGGATTTTAGTTGGCTATAAAACTTACTTTCATACTGGTGCTGCCTGACTGGCATGAAGTTTTTAAAACATATTTTAAAATAGAAAATAAAACTGACAGATTTCAAAGAACAGGAGCACCAGCTGTATGCAAGTATTGAAATCAGGCAAGTTCTTGAATTCAGTGCACAGCCTGAGTTATAGGATATTTTATTATTTATTTTCTGGGCACAGTGATAAAATCATAGAACAATGGGATGGTTTGTATTGGGAGGGACACTAAAGATCAGCAAATTCCAAGCCTGTGCCATGGGCAGGGACACTTTCCACTATCCCAGGTTGCTCCAAGCCCCTTCCAACCTGGCCTTGGACACTTCCAGGGATCCAGGGGCAGCCACAGCTTCTGTGGGACATTTATTCATGTTTTGTTATCAGCTGTTCTACAGTCACAGAGTAATTTTACATTTGCTACAGCAGAGAGGCTCTCTTGACTGCCACAACCTTGATTTGTCCAGCAAAAGTGGGCTCCATCAGACTGAACCTGAATTTGCTTCTGTAATTACGACACTGATTAGACCTGCCCTGGCTGTGATCTCAACAGAGCCCTAAGAGCTGTTTGGTGGAGGTATCTCTGCTCACCAGTTCTTTATAATGTTATTTTTTCCAGTTCTTCATGGCTGCCATGAGGTCTATGAATTCAGTTTGTTTGCCAAACCCATCTGGTGTCATTTGGGACGCTCTAGGACACTCAGTGTGGCTTGCAGCCACAAGTCCAGAGGATGTGTGTTTTTCTCCACTCTGTCTAAACTTGAGGAGATGCCACAGCTCTGCTGCTGTGTTTGGAGTGCCTCCAGATCCCTGGTTTGCAGCAACTGCCTCCAGACTCTCACAGACATCTACATTTAGATGTAGCAGAATCTGCAAGCTGAGGCCCACCCCAAAATTTGAATGTTTCACTTAAATCAAGAAAAGTACCAAACTGCACAATGATAAAAATAGCAGGAACTTTTGGCCTAATTCTGGCTGTAGCCTGATTTTTGAGTCAGGAAGTGTTTTAATGTTCATTTTTCCCCACTGAATATGTGGAGCAGGGGATATTCCCAATACAGACTAGTGTTCATTGCTTAATTAAAAACCTCCACTTCCCAGTGGCTGTGTGTTTGCACATTTATTCTAATTGGAGTAACTAAAAAATAGTCACCAGCAGATAGAAAACACAATATCTTTGTTTTCCTCAAATGACCCATCTTCCTGGGACATTTCTGAATAACCACATAGTCACAGCCTCTTATTGTGACTAGTAAAAAAGATTAAAACAACTTAAGCTTAGAAATACCAGAGTTGTGATTAGGATTTTTTTGCACGAGGCAAAAAAAATTTTCCGGGCAGCTGCATGGCTGGGATTTTCCCCAGAAAGTCTTGATATAAATGAGCTTCAAAGTCACATGTGAATAAAGAGATAAGAGACAAGGTTATTTTGGAGAGTTGAAAGTAGTATATTGCTCTTCCCCATATAAAATCACAGTTCAGCAAATCAGGCCATTGGGGTCTGGAAGAAAAGTCTTTCTTTCCTTTCTCCCCATTCTCTTCTCACTTGGCTCTCTATAAAAATCCTCCAAAACTTCCCTGAAGTTAATGAAATGTCACCAGAGTAAAAAGAATCAATTTCAGGCCATTTATGTTGTCTCACATTTGATCTTCCTCTTGATGTTTTACTTGTCTTTGTCTTCCTTTCTTATTTCCCAGGGGAACAAAATAAGCAGGATCAGAGCCCAGTTCATCACTGGATTTTTTACGCCAGCATAAAGCCATTTATTTCAGTGCTTTATGCAGGTATGAAATTTGATTTATAATGTTTGGATGTGCACATCCACGATGTGATAAGTTACAAAGGAAGCACGTTAGAGAAAAGGTAATGAGATGAGATTCATGATGTTATTTTTCAACTTAAAGTTTGTTAAGGATTTGTTTCTTATTAAATGCCTGAGAGGCAGTGTATCAAATTTAAGATTTCAGAATTGAAATACAGAGAGATCTCTAACTGTCACAGCAACAGTGGATAAAGTATCAATAATTTCTGTTTTGAATGCAATCTGAAATTGAATTTCTTTCGTTCTATGACAAAGTTGATAACAGCAAAATGAAACATTCCAATAATGTACATTCCATATTTCTGAGAGTAAATATGATTTCTTTGTTGAACAGCCTGGAAATCTGCACATTTCATGTACAGAGACATTAAAGTATTAAAGCAGGCAGTGATTTGCAATCAGGGTAGACTAGAACTTCAAATTAAAATTACATTATTAATACGGTCCATTGCATCTGCCCATTCTTTGCATTATTACCTACAAAGTTCCATTCTCTTTTGGTTTTGTTTATGCAGTTTTCGTTCGTGTTCAAGTAGTTTAAAATGCAAGTTAAGCAATGTATTCCAGACGCAACCTAGCTTTGGTATTCCTCAGATGCAAAACTCCTCTGAAATGTTTTTGAATAATCTTTCTTTCTAAAGTACAAACAAAATCCCTTCTCCTGATGTTGACTGTGCCAGTAATTACACTCAGCAGTACTGGAATTCTGTTTGGTTTAAGAAAGACAGAAAAACTTAACTTCAGCTGTAAGATGTAGCTTTGATTAACTTCTGGAGACTAGATCTGGTTAATATTTTAATAAAAATGTTTCAAAGGAAAACACAAGTCTAGGGAAAAAAATGGAGGACATACTCTGAATAGGTTTTACCTTTAGAATCCAGTGTGGAGCACAGAGTCACGAAAAATTAAGTCTTAAGCATACTTGGTTTGGGTAGACTTTTGGTGAAGTGCTTTACTCTATAGTTCTAAAGGAAAAGACAAAACACAAGGTTTATAATTCTCATCACCAAAGTCTACTTGAATAATACAGAATAATAATATGCAAAAAAAAAAAAAAAAATCAAACAAAACCCCAGCCTCAAAGGATTTGGAGAAATTATCTCATGGCATCTGCTACACTGCCACTTCCAAAAGGTGAATCATTTAGCATTCTGCCAATGCAGACTCTGTAGAAAACTTGTTTTGAATATCTCTGTTCAGCTGGTGGATGTGTTTTGTTAAACATTTAAAATATATCAAAAAAATTAAACTTTTTTGTTTTCTTTTGTTTCCCCTGCAGGGCAAGTTACTGCTTCCTTATTTAATATATTCTGGCCCCAAAGGAACTTGGCATTTAAACATGTGCATAAGTTTAAACACAAGCTTAAAGACAATGACTTCTCACGTGCTGGAGTACCTCACTAGGCTGGGACCTACAGGCCTAGCCCAATTTCAAACTCTTTTTCATTCATTTTAATGAGTATTAGATTGGATGCTGTATGAATTTATTTCACCATTGTCATCTCCCAGTATTTCTCCCTGGGGACTGAGTGCAAATGCTTGAGATTCAACATGTGTTTCTTATCACTTTCAATTAGAAAATATGCCATGTTTCCTATCTTCCTGCTCTTTGAATGGGTGAACACAGAAGGACTTCCCACAGGATGCCTTTCAGATTTAAATCTCACCTTCTAGAGATGTTCAGATAGGGATTTGGTTTTCATTTGCTGTGAACATTTGTGCCAGTAAAACTTTATTGTCTGGATGTGTGCAGAAAGTGAGCAGAAAAGACACGTGAGGATTTGAAATCATTTGCTGCTAAATCTCTTTTACATCTTCTACAATGGCTGATGAACAGATGAGGGTTGGCTGCAAGAACCAGGCAGAAAATTTAATTTTGCCAGTCACATTTTTCAATGGATTAGTAGAAATTTCTCTAAATCCTAGAGTGCTGAGTATTGTCCTAAGGCCGGTATAGAGGAAAATCTTTCAAGATCCTAGGATTCAGTTCAGAGCGACAACAGAAATGGCAGCCAGTGCCACACACACAAAGGGATTGAGGGAAATAAATGACAGCTGACAGAAAATGTTTGAATATGCATTAAAGCTGGGAAAGTAGTAAGGCCATTCTCTGTTTAAACTCTCACATTGCACAGGATGGGAATTGTTAAAGAGCTGACACATTCAGCATCAGTGGTTCAATTTCAGTGGTGAGAAAAGTGCCTGTGAAGTGTTATAAGCACACATGAGTTGTATGCTAAATGGTTACATTTGAAGATAAAACTTGTGAGTAAATACATAAAAATGTTTTCAGAGGAAAAATTTCTCTCCAAACTGGGATTAAATGAGATAGAGTTTATATTTATCCCTAGGCACAAACTTACCACAAAATTCTATAGAAATAGTTACAAGCTTAAATAATCAATTCACTCTACAGACAACCTTATAAATCATGTGGTGAGGATGTTTGTGTCTAAAAATGAAGGAAATTCCCTTCACACTTGAATAATTAGAAGCTGGAGCACAAGGGCATAGATGAGGAGAAAAGATGAAGATCTGCTTCCATGGAAATAATATCCTAAAAGCTGGGTTATCAATCCAACAGGACAGATTCCCTAACACAAGAGCTACCTTTTAAATTAGCTCCTGTAAATTAACCAGCTCAGCTAAACACTGGCAGGATCTTATCACCGTAATGCACAATAAAGTCTACACTATTAAAATTCTACTTAAGAAAACTTAGCCTGAGATAAGGCAGACATGAATGATCATTTAACATTAATCCTGATGACAACCATTTCCACTTTGCTATTGAAATTCCCTCCTTCCTACATTTTCATTTCCAAATACAATGCAAACCACATGCTCTAATCAATCACTTATACATCCGCCATAATTTTTATTTAAAGCCCTGTATCTTAGATATATAAGCCAATGAAGATAATTTATCTTCCCTCTTGCTTTCCAGTCTCACTAAAAGAAAGGAAAGGTAGAATAGGGTAAGGTGCTACAGAGAGGTAACAGGTAAGATATGGAGTTTTAGGGTTGGTTGGTAATTTCAGCACTGACTTTTGCACTCAGAATTCATTCAGGGATGAATCACAGATGTTGACAACAATCAAGGTTTGCCTCAAGCCAGAGATTTGTTTTTCTGGCACAGCATCACCTGAATGTGTTACAGACTATGTGTAACTTTATTGTTACAGACTATGTCTAAGTCAGGATGAGCCACCTTGGCCACATCTGCAAAGTGATTCCCAGTTCAGGTTTGTCTCGTGTGGTGTCAGGTGGTCATGGAAACACAAAATCACAGGTTTGGGTTGGAAGGGATCCTGAAAACCATCCAGTTCCAACTTCCCTGCCATGGGCAGGTCACCCTCCACTAGACAACGATCCTGCTGCTCAGGGTCCTGAATTCTCTTCACCCCTAAGTGTAAGGAATTAGGATTTTAATCATCTCAGGTTCTGGATCTTTTACTGAAAATGCGTACTTTATTCTGAAATCTCCCTCAAAGATCAGTGTAATGGAACCATTAAAAATTTTGCTTAGAACATGATTTGGCAAAAATGAGAGTTTCTTTATACTTTTCTTTCTTTTTCCTGGAAAAAACAATCTAACACAGCTATAGCATGTAATCATTTTCTAAATGTAGACAGCATTTCATTCAGTCTCCATCAGAAGATGCAATCGGGGATTTCAGAAGGTGAGCAAAGAAATAAATGAGAAGGAAAGAAAATAAAGCCAACCTTTTTATCACAATTCAGAGTGACAGTAGAAAAAGATATATATGTAAAATGATTTGAAAATTAGGCCCGTATAACAGTGGCTCTGAAAGAAACATGAACGAAAAATTACAAGGAAAAAAAATGGATAAAATGCAATCCTCATGCAGGGAAGTAAGAACAAGGGCTCAATCAACTCCTGCAAATGCAAATCAAGACATTTAACATTTTGAAGAAGAACAATATAATGCAGCAGGACGAATTTGTAGACAAGAACACATTCTGGGGACCTGATGGATTCCACCTGAAAAGCAATTCACTTATGCTAACCTCAAAAGAAATATTTAGAGTGAGTCATGGCTCCATCTGGCTTCTCTGCATACAGAACAGGTACTGGTAGCCATGAACTTTTCATCTTAAAATATCAAGAGAACAAATCCCTGTCAGAGGCATTCTGAGTTTACCTGGGAGAGGAAAACTACTGCTAACAGAGTACTTTTACTGGTTGCAATCATGCTCCAGGAATTTAGATCCCAGGAATTTAGGTCTTACATTTGTAAGTGGTGCCAGAATAAAACCAGTACCAAAAATTTCCTATAGCTAAGAAGAATTTGGATAGGATTGTCATATATATCATATCAAACATAAGAATAAGAGTAGGGAACAAAGAGGCTGATTAAAACAAATCCCCAGGACCCCCCAAATATCTACCTTTTTAGTTATTGATAAAGCAACACTCAGTTAGGAAAGTTTCACGTGTCAGAGCCCACACTGAGTTGCTTTGTGACAAAAGATGAGCTAATCACCTGTTGTACCAGAAAAAATGCCATTAATACCCAACAAGGATGAGATGCTTTTGATATTTTTGAATGAACAGCTGTTATCATCCCTAAGCCCTCCAAAATGAACAGTGCTGTAAATCTCTTCACTGCTTCTGGGCTGAGCCATGCACAAGGAAGACCTGTGGGCAAGAAAATGTAAGAAAGAGCAGATTAACTAAGAAAGACAGTTTTCAACAGCACATGGGATGGAAAAAAGAAAACCACTTGGCCAGAAGAGAGTTGTCCTAATCTTCAATGAGCAGTTAAAATCTATGTCCTCATTGACTGTACTGAATATGCCTTAAATGACAAAACTATGAGTGCCACACCTGAATATCTCCCTGTCTGCCAGGTGTCTCTGTGATATCTGCTTCCCGTGGCAGCATTGTCAGACCACTGACATTTGGGTCCTGATTAACCTCACACCAACCTCACACCTTGTGTCACACCTTAAGGCACCCCATCAGCCAGCCATAAATATTGCAAGGCTTCTAATATGAATGTTATCATGTTTCTCCTCCAGGGGAGGCATGTGCTTTTCTGTTCCATTTCATCAGATCATTCTGAATGCAAGATATCTGGTTTACAACTGGATTTTTTTTTCTTTCTTACTGCTCATTAATAGGTCTATAGATATATTAATAGCTCATTAATATGCAGACAAGGACAAATTTCCTCCTTATTTCTTGTGTACATGTGCATCCTGCCTGGGTGTTCTTCTCATTTTTATGAAGTTAGGTCATGGTTAGATGTTAGTTAGTTAGTTAGATGAAGTTAGTTAGGTTAGATAAGATTGTTAAAAAAAGCTCATATTACAAGTCTTTGCAATTCTTTTAAGAAGAGAACTTTTCATAAGAAAATGGCAGTTTCCGTGGAATGTCATTTAAGGAAAGTGTTTCAGACTGACATATATTCATTTTTTGTCAAAATGCAAATTGTTTACATAAAAATATTTATGTGGAGAAATATATATGTGTGTGTGTTTATTTCATATATATATGTAATATATATATTTGTCAACACATATGCACATAAATAAAGACCAAAAGAAGAAAAGAAACTGAACTATTTTGGATAACGATGTATTAATGTCATGGACTATGAAAACTGCATTTCAAAACTTCTTCTACATCAGACCTATCTATTCCAGGACAAATATCCATGACAGAGATAAGTTTATCTTGACTGCTGCACTTTTTTTTTGTTTATTTATTCACAGAAAGCACTAAAGCTCTTGTTTTCATCTCGGTGCAGAAGGGATTTTTTTACCACTAATTGTCATGAAAAAGGAAATTTATTTTTCTCTACTATTGAGTAATATTAATGACCAGCATGGGAAACTTTGACCCCTTCCACTTACACTCCTACCTTTTATTTTCTCCTTGCTATTTTTCATTATTAATTTCCATTGTCAACCAACAGTGAAGAGTGCCTCTTAAGGTACATATTATTTTATAAAGTACACACATTTTTATAGTAAATTTACTTCCGTGTGTGGCTTTATGAAATAAAAGGAAAACAGGTCATGAAAAACAAACCAAGGAAAATGAGGATTATTTAAATAGAAATAAATCAGATAACTTTCTTAATGAAAAAAAATGAAATAACAAAACAAAAAAAATTTAAAAAAGAAAACAAAAAAAATTTGTAAGTAAGCTAAAATTTGGCAAGACAGAGTAACAGAAACTATTAAAAAAATATCACAGGATTCTTTTCTGTAAGATTCCTGCACTACCAGGGAATGAACTTGTCTTGCTGCTACCAGTGTTCAGTGTTCAGGATGCGCTGCAGTGTGCGAAGACACTGAGGTGTTTGATGTCAGTGTGAGTAAACCAAACTAATTACTGCAAGCAACATGTTCCCCTGCTTTGATTTTTTCATTGGGATCCATTAAACATCAGTTAAGCCACTCACTCAGAGAGGTCTCCAAGAGTGAGCTCAAGACCTTGTCAGAAACACCTGGAACATCCCTGGCTTGGGGCACCTCACCCCAGCCGCTTCACAATAGTATCACAATAAATGGTGATAACATATTTGATATTTAAAACTATCCCATCATCCTGGGCAATGCAAACCGAACAGGGAGAGGACAAGGAGAAGGTAAAAATTGCCAATAGACCACAGAATTATTCTAGTGGTTCACAAATTAATGCACAAGATTGGAGGCAGGGTTAGAGGTCTAAAGATATTTGATTTACTGACCCCATAATGCTGGAGAACAGTGAGGCTTAAAGTACAATCAGTTTGAAATCTTCATTTAGACAGCATTAAATATGTGCAGCCAAGTGCTATATTTAAGTATTAGAGAAATATTTTAGTTTCCAGTGTCTCTTAGGGCTAGTAAAATTCATGTCTGCAAAATCTCTGAGAACATTCAATCAATTAAAGGTAGATTTGCAATCTCCATCAATAACATCTCCCTCTCCTTTATTTTCAGTTTTAGAGATTAAAGTTTCCCTTATGGAAACAAAAAAAATTCTCCTCATCAGCCTCTGGATAAACAGGTATATTCTCCATCCATTGTAGGCTGCTCAGTTCTCCCATCAAACAGATTCTGTTGAAACATATTTTCATGTTGTTTTGAAATCAGCATGAAGATGTAGAATTTTAAAAAAACCCACATGCTGTTATCCTCACTATTCTTTGATGATCCCTCCATGGGTATTTTTCTAGGGTCACACAAAAGGTCTGACTTGGTGAGGGAAAAAAAAAAGAAACCATAAAAGGGATGCTATTCTGGCTGAGAGCACAGGAAGCTCCTGAGAGAACCAGCTTCATTTCCCCCTTTATTACAATCTGGCCTTTTTCCTGTAGGCAAATCCTTTAAATGAGACTTTCTAAAAGTGTTTTATTACCAACAACTGGGGACAGACACTCAAAAGTGCTTAAAAAATGGGATGCTACAAACACACAAAAATCCCCAGCCTAGAGGTCTTTTGTAGCTTTGATTCTTCAAGCTCAGCTTTGCAGTCTTCTCTTTTGAAATCAGTTGAGGATAACTGAGTTTATTGCAAAATCACAGGCTGTCCCTTTGTTTTCCCTATTTGTAAAATAAAGATAAGAAAATATACTTCAGCTCTGGGCAAGGATGATATCATTAATGCTGGGAAAGCTGCTCAAGATTTCTGATGATGCCTTGGGAAGGCTGACCTAAAACAGAGACTGGACAGAGCTAGAGAATAAAGTAGGTATTTATTGAAAGGCCTTTAAGGATACACCTTGGGCAGGACAAGAGCCTGGCCAGGGCTACAGCCAAGGTAGACCCAAAATGGTGACAAAATGGACACCCAGTCATCAGGTCTCACATTTTTATAAGTTTTGGTCCATTTGCACATTGGAGTTTAACTGTCCAGATGATGAAGTCCCATCCTTCTTGTTTCTCTCTTTAGCCCACTCTTGTTTGTGCTTTTGGGTCTGAAAACTTGTAACAGTTGTCCTTGGTCTTCAGCAGGAAAAGGATTTGTTTTGTCTCCCTGCTCTGTGCAGAGAGCTGACTGACACTGAATGTGAGGCTCAGAACTGCACCCCTAGGCAGCACAGAATCTGAAAAACATGAAAGCTGAAACTTAAGGCATCAGTGGACTGAAAGCACCTACACATACTCAATTCAGGTACATATCCAAACCCAGCTGATTCCCTAATCCCTATTTTAATCCCTAATTCTAAATTAAGTCCCAGGGTGCTTATTTGAAACATCTCTGAGTCTATTTCAAGACCTTTGACATGGTCCCACGCAACATTCTTGCTGCTAAGTTGGAAAGATATGGGTTTGATGGATGGATTCAATGGATAAGGAATTGGCTGGATGGTGACATCCAAAGAGTTGCAGTCAGCTGCTGCTATGAGTGGCAAGTGGCATCTCTGAGGGTCAGTACAGAGACCAGGTCTGTCCAATTCCTTCATCAGTGACAGGGGCAGTGGGAGCTAATGACGGCCAGTTTGTGGGCGGCACCAAGCTGAACAGTGCAGTTGGTTCTGTAGAGGGAACTGATGCCATCCAGAGGGACCTGGACAGGCTGGAGAAGTGGAGAGGTGTGAGCACCATGAAATTCAGCCAGGCCAAGTGCAAGGTCCTGCAGCTGCCCCGAGGCAGTTCCAGGTGTCCATATGGATTGGGTGATGAATGGATTGGGATCAGCCCTGTGGAGAAGGAATTGGGGATATTAGTAGATGGAGAATTGGACATGAGCTGGCACACTGCACCTGCAGCTCAGAAATCCCCCCGTACCATGGGCTGTCAAGTTTTCTGCATATCCTCATGGAAGACTATAGAAACTGAGTAGTTGTAAAAGCAAAATCTTCTACTTATTTAAAACTAAACATGCATTTCTATCTCATGTCTGCATGGACTTATGTATTTTAGTTTCTCTGAAGGTTCTAATTCAACCCTCACATCTCTGGACACCTCCGAACCTGTGTGAATGGGACACAAAGGGATTTTGCATCCCAACATGTGAAAAGAAGCCTGGCCAGCAAGGTGAGGGAGGAGTTTTGCTTGAAGAAGGCCTTGCCTCTTCATCTAAAAAATTAACTCTAGATGTTTTGATTCTGAAGGTTCCTTTTCCTTAAATTCTTAGAGGAAGGAAGGCTTTTCTAGATGGAGGAGATTCTGCTTGTTTCAAATGTCAGTACCTTATATGTATGGAATTTGAACAGTGCTTGAAAAAATAATGCTAGGGCTCTGTTCTATAGTCATATAATTAGCATTATATTTTACATCACAGAATTGTAAATAAAAGAAAAATCTATCCTATTAAAAATGGATCCCTATATTTCTGTGTTTATACCTACTGAATGTTATGGTGGATTGCTCTAAAACAAGGAGTGCAATAACATTTTTGTTACCTTTCCCTCTGCTCTTATGCCCTCATTTCTTATGCATTTAATTTATCCGTAATAATTTAAAGATAACCCAATGAACAAAAATAAAAAAAACACCCCAGCTTTAGTAACCTCAATAGGTTTATACCATGAAAGATCAAAATCATTAGGCAATATAAAATTGCACCATATATTATTCATGTATCTACAATTAATCCACCCAAGCAGTGCTAACCAATGATAAGTTTTTCCATCACCACCCTCATAAACAACAAAGGTTGCTTTTTTAATTAAAAGCAGCAAAGGGCTTTCTTAAACTTTTTTTTTTTTTTTAATTATTTAATTGAGACAGTACAGCTCTGCCCTGATCACAAAGCAGGGTGTGTAGCAGGAGGTCTCAGTGTGCTGTTCCTTCAGAGAGAATTTATTAAGATGAGGTATATTTTTTGCTGCTGGACCTTATTTCACAGAAACACAACAATAAACTCCAAAACCATGAGCAGATTGCAATGCACCCCACTATGGCCATTCAGTCAAATCATAACAAGATCTGTATGGTCCTTCTGAGAGTTTTACAGAGAGCAATTCCAATATGAAAAGACTTAAGTTTGTTTGTTTCTCTGATTTAAAGAAAAGAAATCTGAAAGGTTTAGACATGTTGCAGTGATAAAACAAAAATATCGGCATTGTTTTGGGTGCCTTCTGATATTCCCTCTCCATTTTCCTATTCAGCATCAATTTTTTGGATAAAAAACTGATGTTATTGTTTTTCAGCAATTGTATCTGGTTCAACATATTTTCCTCTGCCCTGGGGAAGACACAGCTCGATACGCCATTCATCTAGAAACAGCACTGGTTGGCCTTATGCAGCTCTGTATGTGAAATATTCAATCCTTTTCATCCAGCTCAAAGAATTGCCCATTAAGACCCATAAAATTAGAAGGAAATGCACTTGAGAAAGAAAAAAAAAAAAAGGAGGACCAAGGCCCCAGAAAACAGAGACTTGAGAAATGATTTATAGAACTAGTTTAAAATTAAGTGGCCCCCATTTAGAACTAGATACGAATCTGGCTGCCAAGGTGGGATGCAGCCTCTCCTGTGCTACCACACTTTAAAAACACTACGATGATAATTAAACCAGAGTGAAACAGTAAGCTTTACAAATAAAAAGGAAACAACATCTAAGTCTGTTATATTTCCTCCTTTTATTGTGATTTTGACACAAATGAAGACAAGATATATTTTATTCGTTTTCTATTTTCTCTTCAGGTTTTGCTTTATGGCCCTCAGGGATACAGGAGTGTGCATGTAAAGAAGTCCATAAATTAAACCAAACTGTGTTTATGGTAATACTACTACATCGTTACTATGCGTTAACTTAATGTGAGCAAACTACAGTTTTCGTGGTAGTTCATTTGCATTTCCAGCCCTGCAGTTTCACAGGTATTTTGAGATATCAGTACTTTGCTTCTGGAAACTGCTACAGTGAAGGGAAAATTAAAAAAAATAAGAAAAGAATAACAACATGGTCTAAGTTTTCTCATCTCAATCATTTCCCTTCAAGCAATTTTCATAGACTCATAAAATCACAGAGCAGTTTGGGTTAAAAATGACCTTAAAGATCATCTTGTTTCAACCCCCTGCTATGGGCAGGGACATCTATTTTGTACCATTCTGATACAGTTCTGCCAACAGGTATAAATGGGGAATCTGAATCTGTCTGCAGCCTGCTGCTTATTGATTATCAAGACAGCTGAATTATGAAGAAAAGCCCTGGGTTTGGGTCCTTGTTCATGAAATTACAATATTTTGAACCTCAAATGTTAAAGGTTATAATTTTACATCCATAACAACCATGTGCTGCTCTCAGTGGGTTATTATAGACAATCTTCAAGGAGCAGAATCATCCAGTAAGAAGTTGAAAAAAGAGAAAAAAATATACTTTTCCCTCTTTTCCAGAGATACTCATAGATCTGGATCAAGGATGAGGACAGAAAAATTTTCTTTGGGGTCTTTGGTTTCTCTGTTTTAATGAGTGACCAGGACACACATTCCACACCAACACTCACCAACCTGTGGATCTAGGTTTTCATTCTGCACCTGCCTTTGCTCTCCTTAGTGCCTGAGTGTTGGAACCCTGGAAGCTGAGAATTTCAGGCTTTCTGTGCTAGCAGGCACTGACCCTCAAGCAAGCACTGCATTTGACCTGAAGCCCTTGAACAGGATTCCAAAATTGAGTGATAGCACTGGGATTATGGGTGTGTAGTTTGAATAGAAATGTGTAATATCACAGGGTGGAAAACTTAGGATTTAAGATTTTAATATATAGCAATGTATATGGAGCAAGATGGAGGATTTGGAGCATTGGCCAAGTTCTATTTTCACCTTCTTCACGGGTTTGAGTGGTATTTTGTAATTGTAAAAATCCACATTGCAAACCATGGGTGGTTGGTTGTTGGGTTAAAAGTAAAAATAATTTAGGTGTCATCTCATTACTGGATCATTTATGCTTAAAACACTTGAGAAAGGATTAGAGCAATTTTCTACCTTGTTAGCTAGAACTCACAGCTTGTGACACTGAACTATACATAAGAATTAATAAACATCAGAGTCTGAACACGAAACTGCATCTCCCAAGTATTTAATCCTGGCTCTAAGAGAGGAGAAGAAGATAAGAAAACCAAGCCTGAGAAACTCTTTTCCAAAAGAGATAACTGCAGGTGACAAAAGCCTCACCAGAAGCTGTTCTGTGAAAGATGCCAGGTATAGCCCTTCACCCCCAAAATGCATGATGTCACTCAAACATCCAAGTGATGCTCTAAACATCATGAAATTAGTGGTTAAGCTCCCAGTGATGGCAAAGGGAGAAGGATTCATCCTGTGCCTTCTACTGCTGGAAGTCATTCTCACCTATGCAGTAGAGTATCCTATAATGCTACATGTAGAATCACGGAATACCTTGATCTGGAATGGACCCACCAGGATGATCCAGTCCAGCTCCTGGGCCTGCACAGACACCCTAACAATCCCACCCTGTCCCTGGCAGCGCTGTCCAAACTC
The DNA here is from genome assembly GCA_910950805.1 of Acrocephalus scirpaceus scirpaceus. Taxonomy (NCBI): domain Eukaryota; kingdom Metazoa; phylum Chordata; class Aves; order Passeriformes; family Sylviidae; genus Acrocephalus; species Acrocephalus scirpaceus. The sequence continues at coordinate 41,529,327 of OU383778.1, forward strand.
TCCTGGAGCTGTGGCAGCCTTGGGGCCGTGCCCATTCCCTGGGGAGCCTGGGCAGTGCCCAGCACCCTCTGGGGGAAGAACTTTTTCCTAATTTCCAACCTAAACCTCCCCTGACACAACTTCAGGCCATTCCTTCAGGTCCTGTCACTGGAAAGAAAAGGAGAAAAAGATACTAACACCCTACTTCTTCTTTCATAGGTGCATTTCTCTTTCCTGAAATACTCTCAAATTTTCATAGACGTATTGTCGTGCCAGAAATATTGCTGTTATGCCTCACTCCTGCTATAGAGATGATGGGAAGAAAAGCAAATGTTTCATCTCCATATTATGCAGAAATTAATTGAGTGTAAGAAAGTTCTATTGAATCCAGCTAAAAATACTGTGCTTTCAATTGTCATCCCCAAGTCATATGCTTTTTAGGTTCTTGAGCAAGTGCAGGAGATTAGTACACACCCCATTTAGTCTGATCATGATTGCCTGCCATTTTAATTAACCTTTATTGGCATGTCTATATTGCCAAGAAAATATACTTTGAGAAGCCCCATTAATAACAGTATTATTTGTTAGGTTGTTCGGGTTTCTTTTTTTTTTTCAGTTTTACTCATCAAATTCTTTAGACAGATAATAAATCTGTGCAGCCTAGGTTTATTGGTAGGCTGTTTGTTTTGCTATATTTTTTTAACAACACATTTGAAAGTTAATTTTCTGAGAAAAGGATACTTAAGAAAATAATTTCGTCTTTACCTTATGGAGAGAAAAAATGAGGCAGAGGTTATATGGTTTGCCCCTCGCTGTACAGCAGGTCTAAACCCTGGGTTCAGCCTGGGTGATAAAACAGATAACCCAGATAATTCAAAAGCTTATTTAAATTTAGATTTAAATATTTATGAACATTTAAAAATTTATTTTATGTTTTAGAATTTCAATTTAAATATTCATACCCTTCCACTTCCCATCCTTCCTTGCCTCCCACTGATCTATCCCTACCTGATTGTGGGTCATACAGGCTGGGGGCAAGGAGATGGTCTAGATCCCTTTTATTGTCACTCAGGAAAAAGACAGAGAAGCCATTGAATCACCACGTGGCAATGGAGAATTTATTTCCTTGAGTGACATCTCTGCAGCTGGTCTGAAGATTTGAGACCAGGGAAAAAGTTACAGTTGAAGTGACCCTTGGGCGATCAGTTAATCCTCTCCTCTGTCCTTAAGGCAGGCTTCTCTCCTGTGCCTGGCCACATTTCCTTACCCACAAAATAAGTTCCTGAAGGAAATGTTTTGACGTGTTTTCCAAAATCTTCCAGAAATCACGTTTTCTTCTTTTCTGCTATTTTTCTTCTTTGGCATTACACTCTGACTCCATATGTTGCTTCCTTCTACTGTAAAGTTAATAAAGAAATCTCAGCAGAACATCCCCCACTCTTAATTGGATCCCTTCCACTTTCCTTGGGAAGACAGAACACTAAAGATGATATGTGGCTGATTAATTGTTCTCAAAGGAGTTTGAATGAACCATCTTTACTATCACCTTGCTCTGCAAAAGCACAGACAACCCAGCAAGAGCAAGATTTGCCATTCTGCACCAACCATGTATTGCACACTTTAAAGAATTACCCTGGTTTAATTTTTTTTATTATTATAATTACTTTTGATAGATCTAGCAGAGCACATGTGTTGAATTGAGATTTTTCCATTCGCTGCCACTTGAATAATAAACACTGCTCTCCATGCAAGTGAAAATCACAGCTCTGGCCCTACAGGCTACTCCTGAAACAGCCCTGTGAGTGAGAAATCACAGCACATCATATATCCTACCCAATATTGAAACTCATGCAGAGATAACAAGGTGAGAATGAGTCCTGTTTGTTCTCAGTTATGCTATCACATTTATGGTTGCTTAGGCCTTGAAAAACAAGTAAAACATTTTGTATTTCAGCCATGATCTGCAAGCAGAAAAAGAAGGCAGAATTTGAGAGAGGAATACCACAGTTACCTCTTTGGATTTTCAGAGGTTTTAAACTAACATTGCTTATGAGCTGCTGTAGTTTTATTTAGCATGAAACAAGACAAGAGCCAAAGTAGTAAAATTTCAAATGGCAATGAGAGCGAAGTTTTCCCTAACTGCAAATGTAGGGAAATTTAGAGATGACACGGTGGGAACTGAAGAGAAGAAGGAAGCAGTGAGAGTTTACTTTGGACGTTTAGTGATCTAAATTTGGAAATTTAGAGTCCTTTGGATATTTATTGTTCTAAATATTTTTTGTCAACATTATTTCTATTTCACTACTGGTGCTATGAGATAAATCCAATAAATACCAATGGAAAGGTATCACTAGTTTAAAACGAAATTTGAATACCGAATCATCCAAGTCCACTGACAAAGCACTGAATGACCCTAAAGGTTTTTTCCATACAAACCAGGAGTTGTGTGCCATATGATAAGAGGAAAAACAATGTTATCTTAATGATAAACAATAGGTTTGATAGAATAAACTTAGCAATACTCCTCCCTAAAATAGGTTTGTTGGGTTTTTTTCCCTCTCTGCTCACTGTCAAACTTATGGCTCAAACCATCCTCAGTTATCCTCTGCCTGGACACCTCCTAAAGAAGCTGTGTTTCATTTCATATCTGCTGCAATCCAAGGTACAGAAAAAGAAACCACCCATGTTAAATAATTATCCTTCAGAGGGAATTAATTCATGGGAGTATCTTTATGCTTCTTTTGTCCAATAATTCTAGGGGTTTCCAAGCCCAGCTTTCCCCTGTCAAAGGGGGATTCCAGGAAAATGCAATGTGCTTCACTCAATATGCTCCAGCTCTGGTGATAAGGAAGTTGCCATCTGATAGTAAAGACTCCTCCTGTTGTCTCCCCTAGAAGCTGTTACCATATGATCATAAATTATCACAGGACAAGGACCTGTGAGAGGCCTTGTGTGTGTGGGTATTTCATGAATTCTGTAGCACCAAATAAAAGCAATTGTGTTCTTTCAGAGTGACTTTTGTGCTGCTTGTAGCATCATATTTCTGATTTTACAGACAGAGAAAATGGTTTACAGGCAGTAAATTATTTATGCAACGTCAAATAATATATAAAATATTTAAACAGGAACAGAATCCAGAATATCTGGGTTTTGACCACCATAATGTGTATTTGGTGTTTGTGTATTTGAGGGGCAAGATTATCAAGGCCACAGAAGAAGCCAAAAGCTCAGAAAATGGTTCACACATCCAATTGTCTTCTTTGAAAACATGATTTTGCAGCCTTGCAGTGGTAGAAGACCATATAGGACACTGGATCTGAAGCTCTTTAGCAGGGCACTGCTGAAACTGAGATAATTAACCATATGCAGTGCTGGGTAAATACCTTGCTGCTGAACTATTTTTTTACATTCTTAATTCCAGCAGAGAAAACATTTTTCACTGGGCACGGCCAGAAGGACCCTTTTGGAATAGCAAGGACTGTTGAAGTGTTTCCTGGACTCATCACTTAATTATAGGATAGGTGTTCACTTGCTCAAGTTCCTCTCCTTTCTCCTGACATTAATTGTTTAATTTTCTGCCAAAAACAGATTAAATTTTATGTATCTGGGGAGTGACAGGTGGTGACTTCAAGACAAAAAACGGATTCAGAAAAGCTTGCACATTGTCCTATCCCATGGATAATTATTGACCTCACACCAGCAGCATCACATACAGCAGCCTGAAGAACTTCTTTTCAACTGTTCTAGAGATGAATTTAACAAAAATTTTCTGAAGGATTGTTCTACTTCTGTGCATGCATATCTCTAATTTCTTGTTTAAGTGGATAAATAGAGGATAGGTCTGAACTACACATTTTTTTAGTAACAATAAGTGGAGGAAAAGAGCTTCTCAGTCTACAGGGAATCATTTCCCTTGTATTAAACAAACATGCAAAATAACCCTGTTTAATGAAACTTCAGTAATATTATACAAACTGGGAATCAGAATAATCAGAAATTCAGGTTAATTGCCTTCCTTGTTCCTCCTGATACATTATATTTTTCACCTGCTACAGCGGGTCTCCATAAAGGTAAGGAAAGAAACTTCCTTAGGAGATATTTTTTAACAGCAGTCAGGTCCAGAAATGTCATACACAATGGGATAACTTCTGATATAAAAGGAGTCCTACAAAAAGTCTCTTCTCAGAGAAAAAAAGATGTCCATATACACTCACACAAATATATATATCTACACACACACTTTTTTTGGGTATAGAACACCAAACAGCCAGGAGTAGTTCAAGCAGAGATTAGATGAGATCTCAGCAGCTAAGCAGAATCAGCTCCCCAAATAACTTGACTGTGCTCAAAATTAAAGTTTTGTAGCCTTGGGCAAGGCATGATGACAGTTTTCATGGGATTGACCACTGGAAACATGTTGTTATGTTGATTTTCACAGCAGGCGCCTGAGAGAAGCATTAAGATGGGACAAAAATATTCCATAGTTCTATTTCTCTGTGTTACCTGAAAGAAGATACCAGCACTTGGATCCTGAGGTTCCATTCCCACCAGTGTTCCCCTGTGGCTGAGGGATGGTGCTTTTGAATTGTGGAATAAAGATTTTATAATTAAAAATTGCAAAGCAGGTATGTTTTATTTCCAGCTGGGACACATGGGGGAATTTGCACCATACAGGGGTACCTGGTCAAGACAAGTTTAAGGTTTAAACACACATAGATCCCACAAAACCACACCTCCCTGCCATCCCATTCCTTGCCTGTTCTCCACCTCCTTGCACTTCATATTATAATCAGTCTTCTGTGGTGCCACACCTCCTGGTGTTGTTGGGCAGGGATCTGCTGATGAAGTAAGAGGTCTTCCTCAGTGGTTGGCTATTTGAACTCCATGTCTGAGCAGGTACCGTGTAGGTTTGGCTAATTCCCAAGTCAGTTTGTCCTGGCCAAAACCAGGAGCCTGGTTCTTGCTGGTTTCTTAATCAACCAGTTCTACTTTATGGGGTCTTCACAATACCTAAGTCCTGCTTTACTGAGTTTTAACAATATGCACCTTATCTCTATGACCTTTACCCAGCACCTAAATTTCTATGTGTTCTGTTACAAGTTATTTCTTCCTAACAAGTTACATTCTTATGTGTTCTGTTACAAGTTGTTTCTCTACTTTTACGAAATTGTTAAATAAGCGATATATTTCTGTTCTTCCCTTCACCCATTTAAGCAATTCTATGCTTCTAAAATTCTGAATTTTCATATGCATATATGTTTCCCATATCGCTCTCAGCTGGCAGCAGGAGCCCAGCAGGACATTCCCCCTTCCTGGGAGCGCCCAGAGGTGTGTGCTGAGCAGGAACATGGCCACTGCCACGTTCTGAGTCCCTGCCCAGGCTGGGGTGGGAGCCTGGCACAGATTCCACTCCAAAACTCTGCCTGAGGCCTTGTGATAATTCCACAGTGCAGCTAAGAATTAGATAATTCCACAGTGCAGTATCCAGTTCGGTTCCGGATTATTCAAAGAGCTGATTTCAGTTAAAATACCAACAGAGAAGGGCAGGAGTGGCTCAGAAAGAAATTATTATTTTTCATATTTTCCATGCATACTAATGAATTATTTTAATTAAATCCAGATAAACTCCCAAACATGAGTGTTGTGCTTCAAAATCTTTTATTTCAGAAGTGGTGACATAAATCCCTTTGATTTCCTCATCTCCTCCCCTTCCCCTGCTCCCAAGCTGAAACAATTAGATTAATTCACTGTGAATTTGTGATTGGTTTCGCTAATTCTGAAACCCCATGACTTTTTTGACAAAAAAGGCTTTTCAGCTATTCATCACCACACCAAAAAGGTGCACAATTTATTAAAAATGTTGGATCAGCAAGACAAGAACCAACAGAAAAGACCAGCATAGTGGCCTGGGTATGTCTGAATTGTCAAAGCAGTTCCTGCTCACTGAAACACTGAAAATATTTAAATATTCTCCTGCAGCCACCACTTGGCTGTGGCTGATCTGGAAGATTTGGGACATCAAATTAAACTTATCACAGATAGGCTCAGGGTAACAAGTCCAGATAGGAGAAATATTGTCTACGTGTCATCACAATATGAAATGTTTCTTTATGAGGAACTTGTTGGTATTCTTGACGTAACATAGAAGTCTGTAGCTTTTTATTTAGTCTCAATTGATGCCCATTTCTCAGAAGCCTTCAGTTATACCAAAGTCCCCTTGGTTACCACACCAAGACACAGACTCTGGAATAAAATCATATCCCCTTAGCCTGCCACATCCAGGGGCTGATAAAATGTTTTCTGTGATCTCCACTCTTCCAACTTCCAAAAACGGGTGATTAGAAGATAAAGGCCTCCAGAATACAAAGGAGGGAGGCACATGACACTATAATTCATAATTTCTACTCTCTCACCAAAGAAATGACACCCCCAGCCATATCACTATTAAAATAGCACAAATACAGATTCTTATCCACAAACATTATGACTTTTATTAGGTGTCAGAGACTTCTACAGATAGCCAAAGAACTCTTTCAGATCATGGCAAGCAGGACAAAGTCATTCAGTTTTGCTGAGAGTATGGAACTCTGGATTAGTTACAAAGGCTGCTGTTACTGGAAACCAGATGGCAAAACCATGGATTCTTTTATGGTAAACTCCTTCTTAGCAGGAAATTATTTCCCACACAGTCCTAAAAAGGTTTTTAGATTTCTTTTCCATATATAAAACTGACCCTAAGACAGCAAGGGCTCCTTTCCTTCTGCCTGCAGAAGATAAAGGTAAAGCAATAAAAACAACAGCAAATTTATATGGAATCAGGTTTTCTCAAGGGCCAGGTAGGTCTCTCTATCTCCCCAAAAGAATGTAAGTTCAGAAAAGATTATAGGAATGCAAAAATTTCAATTTCCTGCCCCCACCAAGATCCTAGAGGATTTGTCTAGGAAGAATTGCATGTGTGGAATTCTTCAGTCCCTCTAATGCTGACACTTTATTGTGTTTGGAGATGAAGAGGTTGACTCCATTTCACCTGGCTGTGAAATAATTTAGCATTTAATCCCAGCTGCTTTCTAGAAGTGCTGGTTCCAAACCTGGTAGAACACCAAGGAAAGAATAAGGGAACAAATGATAACCTGAAGGGACTCTGGACAAAAAAAGCCAACACAATATGTTATTGTTATTGCTGTTAATATTTATCGCTAACTCAGTGCCCTGAAATCCTAGGGCTGGCCCATGATCCCAGCACACTAAATACTAGTTTCTACAACAAAAAAAAGGTGAAAGATTACTACCTTCTCCTTAGGGAGAATAGATGCTGTTTAATTCCTCAGGGAGCATTTTCTGTCTGTTAGTAAAGTTGACTGACAAAGATAAACCACCAGAATCTTAATTTAGGATGGATGGACTGCTGAACCTTGTTTCCATTGTCAGAAATTCCAGGGAATCCATTTTCATGTCAATGCAGAACCACCTCCAGTGCCAGCTGGTTTCTCTGTGTTCCTGCTGTCTGGAACATTTCAGCGCCACAACTCAGGGAACTGAAATATAGAAAGGAATTACATGTCCAGGGTTACAGGGCAGGCTGTGGCAGAAACAGGAATAGAAAGTGTAGGTGGCAAGGCACATCACCTTTTCTAAGGAACAGAGCAAAGTACCTTTTCATTCTCCAGCTTTCCCTAATGTATCTGTTGAAGAGAAAATTCAAGGTAAAATTTCCTTTTAATTCAAGTTATTTGCTTGTTTTTTCTGAATTCAGAAGAAAAGACAACTTTGTTCGATGTCATCGTTAGTTATAGAAAATACTTTGGATTTATTTTATTCAAAAGTTAAAGAGGACTCAAAACAGTTCTATCTAGTTACTGCTGTAATTTTGCTTCCTTAGTGCAGAAAAGCAGCCTGTCAAGTTGGTGGGGAAGGAATTTATAAACCTATTTGTTTTACTTGGAATAAAAAAATTTATCACTTAGAATATAGTCAGTTTAGAAATTACAGTCAGTTTAGAAATTAAACTGAAAGAAAAGTTCTGATTTCTTAAAATTGTGCAAAAGCCTGTTCCATAACTGGGAAATAATTCATTGTTTCTAGATTTCAATAATGGCATTCCCACTTTTCCATGCTAATGAATACTGAGGGAAGAGTATGTCATCAAAGTGTAATCAAAGCTGGCTTGTTTTGTGAATGATTGACAAGGGTAGAAGCAGAACCTGGGTTTTTTCAATCATCTCACAGTAATACTTCAGTAAGACACTGAAGTACATTGCATTAACAAAGCTAAAACTCCTCCAGAAATTATATAAATGCAAATATACAATGCATCTCTCATTTTGTAACATTAATATGAGCTCAATACATCAGCACAAAAGCAAAAGTGTGCATAATCCGAAGTGGATTGCCACAAATTAACACAGTGGGGCAAGAAACACAAATTACATAATGTATTTGTGCCACCTGAGTGGTGTTTAACACTGCATTGGTAGGGGACGATCGACTGAGCAGGGGTGTAGGAGGCACACGGGCTAATCAGAGCCCTCATTAGCTGCACTCTGCAGTGGCTGGGGAGGGAAATCAATACCACCTCAGCAGCAGGGTGGGGGCAGTGAACCCCCATCTGCAAATCCCCACGCGTGCCAATTGAGGTTTCTCGTGCAGCTGGTGCCTGCTGAAGTAGAAGGGGGCTAAAATCACAGTAAAGATTTATAGGGCGAGATCCACGGCGAGGTTTTTGTTCTGGTTTTGCCCAGAATGAAGTTTATTGAGCCTTGAGTAATGATTAAAGCAAACCAAGCAGGTCGTATCATGAGGACAGTTCATTTCCCCTTATTAAATGGCAAGAATAAGGTGCAAAAAGGACCAGAAGATTCAAGGAACAAAGCTGGTCAATCACTTGATACAGTCTTGCCTGGGCAGTCTAAATGAGAGGCATTAACAGGAAAAAGATGAAGATATCTTGAAAAATCTAATATAGAATAGAAAAGGAGACTTGTGGTAGAACTTAATGCCATTCCTTGTCACCCTGATTGTGCTGCCTTGAAGTATAGGGAGCTTGCCACTAGAATTTGTATTAAATTCTGAGCATCTCTATGGAAAGCTACAGAACAGTCAAAGTTTACTTTGACCCCTCGCTGGCCTGCAGTGAGTAAGAATTAGAATTACAGAATTAGAGGTAAAATGACTTAACATCTGTTTGAAAGGCCTTGCACTTCAGAGGCCAATGCTTGCCCTGTATCGTATTTTTTTCCTCTGGATTAGACAATTTATTGTTTGTATTACTCACTCTTTCCTTTTGGTCACACTGTGATTTTTTTTAATAGCAGACAGTTGAGAAGCTTGTCCTCATTGGAAAACCAGACCATTGGTATTAAAAAGCTGAATTCTCCCTTCATGATGCATAATTAAAAAATGACCCATCAATAGTAACCTCCATTTTACTTTAAATAACTTTTTTATTAACTACCTTTGAATTTGAAGCTGAGTTGATTATGATCATTATGTTGTCTTAATATTAATGAAGTGATTACTCCTAGTTTATTTGTCATAGACCATTTCTAAAGGGAAAGGCAGATATGCCATTAGAAGTTCTAATTTATCTGACTCCTCAATTCAAAATCAATTTTTACTTCTATATTTTTTATTCCACTTAGATATTCACAAGGTCACATTTCCAATACTTAGAGTAGATGCTATCCTTCTCCTACATTACATTACGAAGTGGAATACTGGAGGTGGAATAACATATTTTTAATAGGATGGGCACAATCCCTAGGCCAAAAATAAAAAAAGAAAGAAGGAAGGAAAAGCAAATCTAATTGTATGCAAATGTGATCCAGATTCTTTAACTTTACAGTTGTAGGTCTACCTTTGCACAGGGGATTTCCATGTTGCAATTCACAGTCCACAAGTTCATAAGCCGTCAGTTCATTTTATACATCAATTACCCATCTAACTATGTACAAAATGTTGTGCAATCCTGTATATCCACCCTGATCAACCATTGAGCTGTGCAGACACATTACAGTGTGCTCTTTTTTTCCTTTCCTTGCCAAGTACTGACAAACATTATAGAAAACAGGAAATGCTCCAAAAAGTACAGAATTTTCAGCTATTCTCCCATTTGCTTTCAGTGGGAATAAACCACCTAACTTGTCATATCTGAAGACATAGAAATTCACATTTTTCTAATGCCTAAATATATATAATTTTATATCCTAAGATACCTGGCTTCCTTTGAGGATATGCCCTTCCTGCTTTTCTGCAAGATCAAGGTCTGTAACAATGCCAAAAGATCAGGTGAAAAATCATATGCCTTGCTAAAATAAATATTTTACTGCATATTGTACCGTACTAATTCATCATGAATTGCCAAAATTGATGGCTTCAGATTGCAGAAACAATATCTTCATTCTCTAATTTTTAAAACTGAAGAACAGCTTGATGTACAACTGGAAGCTGGAAAAAAAAAAGATTGAAGGCAAATTTTGAATTAGTTTTGTGTGAGATGGGAATGTTCTGGCAAAAAAAAAAAAAAAAGGTGTCTGATATTGCAAAACAACGAGAAATTTCTCATTTTTAATACTTTTGGCAACACTTCCAATATCTGGTAAGAAAATATTTGTTAGAAATCTTAGCATCCTGTCAGAATATTTGTCACTGTGAACTCAAGAGTGTGACTGCTTTTGACTGAATGATTTTTATGCTACAGAGAACTGTGAGAGATACACTCCTGTTACTCAGACATGGATGCTGAGGGCTCATCTTATCACAGAGGCTTTGCAAGAGGGACAATAGAATTTTTACTAGAGTGTTAAGGGGAATCAATCAAGAAAATTTACTTAATAGCCCCATGAAATGCACAATTTAGTATTCATTTTCTTGACAGGAGAGGATGGATGGTTGTTCAAATTACACTGTTATGTTTGCAAGAAGTGATTTGTCTTTCTGCAACTGCAAAGACTATTTTGTTGTAACACATTGGTTTTGCTTAGGACACTCAATAAAAGCATGAAGTGAAAAAAAACAGAGAAAAGTCTGATAAAGTTGGGTATAAATTTCTGGTCAAGGCTCCAATAAGGTTTTGGAAGATTAATTTAAATATTATGAATTCATGATGAACTGCTTAATTAAAATCAACTCTTCATTGTATTTGAGAAGCTGAATTCTGAGTTTTTAACCCAATAGAGCCATTTCTCTACTTTCACATATTTTTGTCTCAGTCTTTATTAGTAAAAAGTACTAGACTTTTTAAAATTATCTAAGAAAATAAATTTAAAGCTTTATTATTTAAAGCTTTATATTCTACTTAAATAGGTTTATCATTTATTTTTATTTATCTTATCATATATATTATTATATATTATATTAATTTATTTTAAAAAGCCCAAAACCAAAAGAAACCACATAACCATGAAGTCATTTAAATTAACATTTTAATAATCTTTTACCAACACAGTCCCAGCTACCTAACTCAGTAAAAAGTGACTTTGTAACTCTCAAATATGGAAAAAAAGTTTCAAATTAAACTTTCTTTTGCTTTAAAAAAGAAGGAAAATCTGAAAGATCAAGATTCTATTTTCTTAATTTAGACACATCAAAATGTGTAAAGATTAAATGATGTGACAGAAACTGTGCAAGAAAAGTGATTGTGACTTTAAGTTAAAAAAAATTGTCTTAAATTTTCACTTTAATAGATATAATTTAACATGTCAATTTCAAAAAAGTATGTATGCATAATGTAAGTTCATTAAATCATCTACATGCACAAGTTTGGTTTGAATATTGGTGAAATTCATTCGCAAATTTTAAATTAGATTATAGTTAGTCAAGGATTTCTGTGAATCCTTTTATTAATCTCACAGCTTCCTGGGACAGGCAGGTTTCACAATTCAGGGTATGGGCACAAAACGTAGGAAGGTCAGTTTTTCTCTAGTGCCTCATTTGTGTCTGTTGTGTTCTCATCCAATTCAGGAGAATTCCTACTGATTTTTGGCCACTTCATCCATGAGGAAGATTGAAACAAAGCTCTGCAACTGTGAGACCTTTCAGTGTGCAGAGATTTCCCACCAGATGGTGAAGGCTCAGCTGGGATCTGTGGGTCACAGCTCCATTCCCTGATGTGTTCTCTGACCTAGGAAACTTTTTTGGGGTGTAATGCTGACTTTAGGAAACTTCATCCACCTCCAGCTCCTGCTCTCAGCCTCCTTCTGTCACCCTTTAGAAGGGGGTCAAGGAGCTGGGCTTTGTGTGAGACAGGAGATCCATCCCTTTCCTGAGCATAAAAAACTCCACTTAGGACTCACCTGGAGCCACTTTGGGTGAAAACAATGAAAATTTACCTCCAGCACCAAAACGATGGCACAGGAACACACCTTAATGAAGTCAAAGGTAAGAGGTATGTGGGGAGGGGGCAGAAGAAAAGTAAAAGAACTAAGTATGAATAATCTAATTATCTTCAGATCAAATCCCAAATGTCTCTCTTTCCCTCTTTGCATCTCTCTGACATACTATCAACATTTTCTTTATTTCTGTGGCTGGCAACATGTTCCCTTGCCCATTCCATGTGCTCAGGTTGCTGCTTCAGGAAACAGCCTTTCCTTGGCAAAGTGTTCTGGTTTTTATGTCCAATCCTTTTCTTAAATCTCCCTGGGGTTCCATTTAGATTAAAATCCTCCTTTCTCCCACCAAACACTATTGATCCTTAATTTATTTAGGAGGCAGTTTCAGCAGTCCTTCTTCCAGATATTGACTTCCCTTACTGCCTTGGAAATGATAATGGCCCTTCAGAAAAATAGGTGCTATCTCTTGCACTTGAGTAGGCATTAGAAAAATATTAACAGCTCTCCCCCACTTGGGAAGACAAGGAGTAAATCTCCTTTGGGAAGTTTTTCTCTGCGCTGAACCTTGTATCTCATATTAATGTGCAAAGTCCTAATGATACATCTACAGAATTGATGCTTGTAGCTCATTAGTGGGTGTTGGTTGAGACAGAAATGAAAGCAAAAGTATAAAGTAGGTCCTAGTAAAGTTGATCTAACAGTCTTCTTAAGGAAAATGAAATAAGCCAAGTCTCTCAGTTATTTACATTGAGACCTGTACAAAAGCTGTTACAATTGCAATGTAATGTCTCATTTATCTATCTGAGGTATCTGCTCAGACTCTGCCTCACAAGGCATAAGTCCATCCTCCTAAAAAAGAGCTCATGAGCGAACAATAACTTCTGCAGGTTTGCCGGTTCTGTCAGAGATCTTAATTACACCCTACCATGGTTATGAAAGACTCTCGCTCATGTATCATCTGGTAGAATGCCATTGACCCATTTAATAGCACTACTAACCCCAGAAATACCCCTAAAAACAACCTTTAAGAACCATCAGAAAGCTTAAGATGCATGACAGTTGACAGCAAGTGACTGTGGAAACATTTAAAGGGGAGGAAATGTGTGTTTTTCAACAGCTGCATAGAGGAAAAATTGCATTTAAAAAAAAAATTACTGCTCTGCAGAATGGTGTCTGTACATTTTATATGCCAATTTTTCCAAATCACTGACTGTGATCTAATGAATGAGTGTTAATGAACTACACCTCACACAACCTCCACGTTCCCTGGATTTATGGATGAAGAAATGATTGAGGCAAAGAGAAGCCAGGAGTGTCCCCACGCCGTGGCACAGAGAAGGGCTTGGGTGTGTGATCACAATGTATTGACCATCTTTTCTGGATTCTCTGTATTTACACACACAGCTGGGAAAACAGACACCCTGACCTTTAAAAAACATCCATCATGAAAATTTCCTCGGTGTTTTCACTTTGCCTTAAATGAAAGGCAGCTTCTTTCAATGACAAACTCTGCTGGGTAATTACATTTGCTACAAAAAAACATTTGTTCTCACCTATTGTTCCATGTGTTTATTAAAATAAATCAGGCCTAATGCAGTCACGTCTCAGAGTGAATTCATCTCCTGGCAAAAGATTTCATTTCCAGTTTAGAGTTTCACTAAACAAGGACGTGGACTTCAATGCATAAAAGCAGCATAGATGGAGTCTGACACCAAAAATGATTTTTAAGGTAATAGGCATCATGCCCCACTAATTTTAATATATTTATTGTAGCATTTATTATAATATTTATTAGCAACTATTGCAACCTTCACATAATAATTTTGAAAAGCAATACAAGTGCTAATATTTGGCTTGCAGAAGTAAAGCATTTCTTTCTAATTGTTACTTTTCCTGATCAAGGACTTGGCAGAAACTGTCTTTAACCCACAAATCCTCTGACTACCCCAAACTACTCTCTAGAAGGAAGAAAATGAATTATTTCTTACATATATGGTGCGTCCTTCTTTACATACATCTGAAGGAATGTCTTATCCTCCAGCAGAAAGAAAACTGGACATAAGCCAGAAAACCTGGTCCTTTTTTTGTGTCTTTGAGTATTCATTACAGATACAGGCCAATACCTAGATCTCTTGCTACTCATTTCAGAGCACCCATGTTTGATTCAGCTGCTCAATTAAAACACTTAAGAGTGCTGACTCACCCATCTCAATGACTGTAAAAGTGAAAGCTTGTGTTTATATTCTGAATTTGCTAAGGCAAATATGAAAGCAGGAGGTAGAAGTTCCATTCATCTGTGCAAGAAAGGTGCAAGAAGAAAAAAATCTACCTGTCCTGCAGCTTCTGGTCCACCTAGTCCAGCTTGGACTTGACTTGTCCAGCCTTAATGATTCTATCTTCCCAATCAACAACCAGTATTTCATAAAAAGAAAAACAACAACAAAGAAACCAAATCCCAATAATCTGATATTTTGCCAACATGCAAAGAAAGGTACCTGATCCAAAGGAGACTTTGGTCATGTTCAGCACCACTTTGAGGTAGAGGAGGAACAGGATTCAAACCCATGTAAAGAACATATCATTTAATCCCAGATTTTAAAGCTTAAACCTAAATAGGGTTTGCCACTGGAATTAGATGTTTCTGTAAATTTGAAGGTCTTTTTTAACAGTAAATTGGAGGATAAGGGTGAAGTCCCATGTCACATGAATTCTGAGGGAAACTACACTAAAGATTACAAATAAAATCATGTACTACAGCAGTGGACTCCAACTAAGAATTGTGACAAAATGTATTTTTCAAACTCTCTGTTGTGTTTCCCGCAGGAAGCAGACATTATTCTTCAGACTCCAGGTAAGAGGCTGAGTTCCAAAAATGAGGAGGCAATCTGCAGCCCCACGCTGGGCAGAGTGCCCTACCTGAACTGCAGCGTGCAGCAGGGACTTAAGAAGAACGTACAGTCCAGTCGATGATAAAATGTTTGTTGCTACCTCCCTGGAAGTTGTGGAAAATCAATATCCCCATCAGTACCAGGCCCACTGTCTCTAACAGGCTCAGCTTTGCAACAGGCTTGGATTCCTTATATTCAGTCTGTAGCCTGAGCAGGGAGGGAAATAAATGTGTGTGTGTGTCTGTGCCTTGTGTGTGTGCTTCTGAGGGAGAGGGATGTGCAGTGAGCTGGAAACCAATTAAATTGTAGTGTTAGATAGGTGATGAAAAGGGCTCTGTAAAAGCAGGATAGTGCCAGAAGCTGGAGTACCTGGTATCCAGTGAATAATAATAACATTAAACATGTTCCAAACTAATTTACTTGTAGGGAGAATTGGAGCAAGAAAAGCAAAGCTTAAACAAAATGTCAAGTTCAGGCAACGAACCTGGAGGAAAAAATGAAAAAGTGTCAGATTTGATGCTTAAAAATACGCCCAATAGTACAAAAGAGCAGTTAATAATGAAAGGCTTGAGGACTACCAATACTGACTGCCAAACCTCACAGAAAATAACCCTAAAATGTTAAGTAGTTGTGATAAGGACTCTCATTGAGGAGAGGGGAAGGAGGTGGGGGAGAAAGCATGAATCATACAACCAATTTACCAAAGCTCTTGCATTTATCATCAGCATCCTCAAAGGATACTCTGATCCCTAAAACCCAGTGTGGCCTTGGGGCAGCTGCCAATGGAAATGTGATGCGGTCGGCCTGGAACCCCAACTGACCTCACTGTGCCCTCTGTGCTGCTGTACCCTCACTTCACCCTTGCTCAGGGAGGGCCCTGCAGCTCCAGCTGCCTCCCAGCAGGGCAGTGGGGGCAACAGAGACATTAGGAGAGTTCACATGGAGTTCACCTGCTTGAGGTGACAATTTGGGCAGCCCAACCTGGGTGGTGACCGCTGTCCTGGGGTGACTTTTTGGTGCTTGTATCCCCAGTTGTCTGTTCTGTTTCTGCTGTGTATTGAGTTCTACATCTTCAGATGGATTCTGAGAAGGAAGGGGGGAAAGAAGAAGCGTGCTGTTTGTTTTTAGAAATTGCACCCACTCCTCCACATTCCACTCCTGGACTGTGTTCATCTAAAGCATGGACAGACAGCAGAACAGAGATAGCCTTTGCTTTTAGTTAGTTTTAGCTAGCCAAGGCAGACAAGTTCCCTGGACTGTTTTTTTTTCCTTTTTGTTGGGACTGTTTAAATCTGCTCTGGACTGAAAAACCCAGAGGAGCACTGGGAGCTCACACCTGTGGCCCACCGGGTCCAGCACAGCATTTTCCAGCAATGGAGGGACTGATAAGAGACTGGGAGAGCCAAGTTACATCCACAAGAAGGACTTTTCTCAATTTTCCATTTCACTCCAGAATGAGAGGTTTTATTATTTCATATTGTTCATTCTTTATGCTTGTGGTCACTTTGTTTGTTAAAAAGAGTTTTTTCCACTTTTCTCCAAGGAGGATTTTTTCCCAGACCAATTGGGGGAGGGGACGTTTGGGTTTGCTTCCCACAGGAACCTCATTTGGAGGTTTCCTCCCAAATTTGCCCTAAACCAGGACAACCGCCAATGGAGATGTCAATGGAGATGTCAGTGCAGAGTTACCCCAGAGGCTGGATGAGGTTATGGGAAAACCAATTCCTCTTGCTTTTCACGGTTTCTCTCTCTCCTTTGTGCACCTTCTGCTCTTAGTTTGCTCTAATCTCCACCTCCCCTTCCCCAGTTGTAGCCCAGTCTAACTTTGACACCGGGAGAGCTGCAGCACCAGTCTGAGAGAGAAGCTTCACCTCTCAGACTACTAAAGCCATCAGTCAGGCATGGCCACCACTTAATTGTCTAAAGAATAAATAAAACAAGGCTCTTGTTATGGCCCCAGCCTTACAGGGTGAGGAGAAGGGAGGAAGAGCGTTTTCCTCAGCAACTTCAATCTTCACACTGTTGAAAACAGGATGTTCAGGAAAAATATTTAAAAACAGTTTCTAGCCCTGATCTGCTTCTGGTAAGAAGCTGAATAAAAAACTGAACAGGTACAGTCTCCCTAAGCAAGGTTTGAGTATTTTAAAAAAAGGCAAAAAGTTAAACATCCCCTTGGACATATTTACAGCCACATCTCCCTGTTTCAGCAGAACATACAGAGCTCTGCACACAAGGGAACTTCTGGGAATTACTGAAGATTTTTGCCATTAGAACAGTTATTTGGAAGCAAAGCCACATTTATCCACATGTTAAAATCAAGGCAAGAAAGAGTTCTCTGTACAGGGAGTAAATGGAGCTGTAAGCAAACCAGTTGGAAACTGTTGTTTTTATATAGCCAGACTAATTAGCACTGGTTTCAACTTTTGAATAAAGAAATAATTAGGAAAAGATAAGTCAGCATCCCTAATTAACATTCTGCCTTGAGCAGCAAAGAGAAGTGCAGTAGGTTGACACTGGTCATTTTGAAATACAGGAACAGGATAAAACCGTCTTGCTATAAACATCCAATTTTACCTGTTGCAATCTCATCATTTCCTGAAGGATTGCACTGTCAAAGAAATAGAGTTAAGCACTGAATTAAGCGCAAAGATATTGTCAAAATAGAGTGAAATTGTACACAATATTGAAGCATTACCTTATCCAGTTTTTTTTGTAAATATCAACAGTTGTTCAAGGCTTTTTAGCTTTTCTTTCTTTCTTTCTCTTTCTTTCTTTCTTTCTTTCTTTCTTTCTTTCTTTCTTTCTTTCTTTCTTTCTTTCTTTCTTTCTTTCTTTCTCTTTCTTTCTTTCTTTCTTTCTTTCTTTCTTTCTTTCTTTCTCTCTCTCTCTCTCTCTCTCTTTCTCTCTTTCTTTCTCTCTCTCTTTCTCTCTTTCTTTTTCTTTCTTTCTCTTTCTTTCTATTGTGCTATGGCTTCTGTGTTGACAGACCTGGTTGGAAATCAAAGCTACACTGAATTTTTTTTTGGTTCTGTTCTAGTATTGATACCTGTTACCTGATGTGTGAGGGAAATCACTGCCTCTGAAATCAGCCCGATAAAAACTCAAATCTCTCAAAGAGAAGGAAATTAAAAAGAGAAATGGCCTGTAGTGTTCCAGCAGTAGTGGAATGAGGATCGGGTATCCAAGTTTAAATTTGGAGCACTTGCAATCAATAAAGGTGCTTCAGATTTGTGCCCGCATGAGAGCAGCATTGCTTTATGAGATGAGCACAGACTTCAAGAAATGCCATAGTCATGGGTCCTGACATGGTTTCACTGGAGGAGCTTCTACAGAGTGCTGGACAGAAGAAATTAAAAATGGCAATGGCAGGTTATAACTGTAAAAGACTTTCAGAAGTTTTTGCCTTTTTAGGCTATCTCAGTAGTAGTTTTCCCATTGGGATATCCATTTAGACATCCTCTATGGATTAAAGGCATAAAAAAATCCCATTTCACTCCCACAGGTTTGCAAGCTGAATACCTGTTGGCCTTAATGTGAAAATACAGGAAAAGAGAAAATAATTTCCTTCTAAGTATAACAGAGATGCAGTGGGTAGCTCACCATTCAGCAATAACTACCCCATTCTGCATCTCTCAGCAAGAAAGATGGGACTCAATAAGATTTCACCAAATTTATTATAATGGTAGAATTATTGGAATAAGTCTACCAGAACACCTGAAGGGACTGATGGAATATAAATACCATTTCCATTAGGAAGTAGGTATGAGTCAAGCTCACCTGCCAGCCAAAAAGCTCTCACATCTGCCTGGGATTTAGCTATGCTAGGTGCCTCCTGTTTGATTTTCCTGACAGTCAAGGTCATTTCTCTTTGCACAACACACAGGCTTCTTTTCTTTTTTCTCTCTTTTCTTTTCTTTTCTTTTCTTTTCTTTTCTTTTCTTTTCTTTTCTTTTCTTTTCTTTTCTTTTCTTTTCTTTTCTTTTCTTTTCTTTTCTTTTCTTTTCTTTTCTTTTCTTTTCTTTTCTTTTCTTTTCTTTTCTTTTCTTTTCTTTTCTTTTCTTTTTTTCTTTTCCTCTTCTCTTCCTCTCTCTTCTCTTCTCTTCTCTTCTCTTCTCTTCTCTTCTCTTCTCTTCTCTTCTCTTCTCTTCTCTTCTCTTCTCTTCTCTTCTCTTCTCTTCTCTTCTCTTCTCTTCTCTTCCTTTGAAATGAGTATGTAGGTTATTTTTTATGCATGGTAAGGAATAATGCAGTCATCTGTCTGCATAAAGAAAAGCATAATTCATGCAATTTGCCTGATCATTGCTTCAATTGGTTGGTATAGACTGCTGTAAGAGGCTGTCAAATTGCTGTTCCTTCATCAGTCCCATTTTGCATAAAGAATGACAGGAAAATAATTCAGTGGGGCTTCTCTTTAGCTGTAAATGTTCTCAAGCCAGCCTTCTTTTCCTCTCTCTTACACACAAATAGCTAATTTAATAAAATGCCACAAAGCACAACAGAGAAGAATGGGGGAGAAATAATTTTGAAAATAACTTTCTTTTGAGAATTTTTCAATGCCAAGTCAATCTAAAGATTCAATGCACAAAAGCTGTTTGAGATGTTGTCTGGATAGTTAACCCCAAGGTCTCAGGAATTCGGTGATACCTGAAAATTTCTCCTGAGTAAAAAAACAGAACAAAATCAAAACAAAACACAAAAGGAGCGCTGTTGCAGTCTGTTGTTGAAAAATCAATTGTTGCAGTCTGTTGTTGAAATGAAAAATGAGAAGACTGTTTGAGGCAACTCTTAAATCTTCTCTACATCCCTGCACTCCAGGAGACTTCCCTATCCCACAGGAAAAACTGAGTTCTCTTTTTCCAAATGAATCACTGCATCCAAAATATATCAGAATATGTTTTGGTGAACTGTTAGGTGACCATTTATCCAGGTATCTCAGATCATGCCAACATTGCTTATACCCCAGCAGTCTGTCTGCTGCACTCATGGTTTGACAAGAGCTAAGTTGTTGGATAAAGGAACCCATGAGGAATAATTCCTTTAATGACATCTCCTGATTAAGAACTTAATTTGAGATCTGTCTCTTACAAAGTTATTAATCCACCTAATGTTCTTTGTTCGTTCTGTGTATGAAAAGTTTCTTTTATTCAAATGACAGCCAGTCATACATCAAATGCTCTGAGAAAGCCAAAGTTTCTCTATCACAAACAGACCTTTTTGGCTAGAACTGAAATTCTGTCAAATAAAACATGCTCTTGTTTAAAAGAAAAACTTCTTTGAAGCTATGCTGACATTAATCTTAAGGGTTTTTTTCTTCTAGTCCTTTGCTGCTGGTGTCTGTCTCCATATTTTACTAGTTATGCTACTTTATCTAGAATAAATCAACTGATTAATGCAGTATATTTCCCCACATAATTCACTTTAGCCCTTTTCAATACTGAAATCAGTAATCTTCCAAACTCTGGAATTGAGACTTGGCTACTAACAAACACCCATGGTTCAGAGGGCCCTTTGGCTAACTCCCTCAATGCTTATGACAGACTACCATGGTTTGATGATTTATTAGGATTTGCAAATTTTCTTTCCATCCTGAAGACCAGGGAAGCTCGATCATCCTTTACAGCAGGGACAGGCAGCCTATAGATGACAGGGGATGAGGGACCTGCAGACTGTTTCTCATTCTGACACTCTTTAGTGTGGAGGACAGTAGGCCAGTCAGTAGTGTAGATGCTCTCCCCTGGAGAGAGAGCAACCCTTTTGTTACAGTGATTGCGTGGTGAGGAAAAGCACACAGACAGTTCTAGGTGATCAGAAGGCTTTTACTTTTTGAATCTTTGTGCTTTTATAAGATGCTCTGCAAAGGAGGTTGCAATTGGTCAGAGAAGGACTGCATCTCTTCTCCTTCAGCAAACAACAGGTGACAGAGATTGTTTTGGGAAACTTGCGTGAGAAGGGCAAAGCTCTCTTTAGTGTTTACAAAACAACAAAGACACTGCCATGAGAATGGGAATCTGTTCCCATGGGAAACAGCCAGCAGTAGCCAGCAGTAAAACATCCCAAAGCCCCAGAAACTACAGGGTCACACCCTTAGGTTTCAAATTTGTGGTAGTTCCCCTGAGAAAGTAACCCTAGGAGACTGCTCTTGTCCTCATGGCCACAAAATGTGTTCTTCCCATGAGGCTTTGTGGTTGATATGTTAATCAGTTATACCTCATTGGTTCTTTCCCTACTTCCTCCTTTTTACCCTACCTGATTGGTCTGTTTTCAATCCTTCCCCTGATTGGTTCATTTCTCCTTTCTACCCTTCCTGATTGGTCCGTTTTCAATCCTTCCCCTGATTGGTTCATTTCTCAATCCTTAACCCTATTGGCCAAGTTGTGTAACCCTGCCCCCTGGCTTCCCTATATAAGTCCCTGCTCTCCTTGGTTCTCTGGTTCCTCACCTTTGGACCCCTTTAAGGAAGCAGCAGAATAAAAGCTCCATGGAATCTCCAGATGAAGACCCCGTCTCTCCTTTCATGTCACACTGAGAGCCCAGCTCACAACTGAGCTGAAATCACTGGGCTGAGCTGAAATCACCAGGCAGTTGCAGACGTGCCTTTGCTACCAGGACATCCTTTTCAGGACATTCTCTGGGGAAGTCACAGCACTGACCACTGCTGCCAGCCGTGACACTTTAGGGTGACATCAGTCTGCCTGCCATTAGTGACCATTTGCCCTCCCTACATGAGCAATGCCAGCTCTTTTCCCACTTCCACTTCTCAAGTTTTGCGTGGACAGGTTCCACCCCTTCCGAAACTGAGCAAAACCTTGCCCTTGCCATTAACGTTTTCAGTTCATTTGCATCTGACAGAAGCTGCTGCCCCATCAGTTGTCTTAATTTTCTTCACAAACACAAGCAGTCCTTCCCTTCCTGTGAACTCCAGACTTGGGAAAAGGCAAATCTGGTTTTAAAATGTCCTGTATCATAATTGTTTCATGCTAATGCCTGTTGTAGCTCCCCACTTCCTTTGGTTTCATTTGTAACATTCCCACATTTTTTTGTTGGCACAAATTCTTTGCACAAAACAAACCTGAGCAGACAATAATCATGGGTTAGTTGCAAAGCTGCTATATTTTAAATTAGTGATTGAATTTTTACCGAGAATATAAAATTTTCCTTTGCTACAGACTTTGCTGTATTTCTGACGTTTTGAAGTCTAAGTAGGTTTTGTCACTATGTCAAATTAAAACTCCTCAGCTAAAATTGCTCCATGTAAGACAATTTTTGATGTAGTTGAGGTCACTCCTTATTGAGAATAGGGAGTCCACAATAAATTCCTCCCCAGCAATTTCATTACATACAACTTTAATGAATTAGTATTTAGAGTCCTGTAATTCTCAGTAGCCTGTGATTTATGAACATCTAATACTGACTCCAGCAACTTTCCTTGCATTCTGATTTTTAACAATCACCAGCTCCATCAGATTTCCTTTCTAAGTACGGTGTTGGCAATAATGCACACAGGCTTGTTCTTGACAGGCAATTTGGTTGATTATTTTTTTTTTTCATGCATAAAGGATTATGATTAGATTAGATTAGCTTAGATTTCATGCCTGAGAATTCGAACATGACTGGCCCGTTTTAGCCTTTCTGTCTTGTTTGTTTACAGGTCTCTTGACTACAGAAAGATTTAAATTACTACATTCATGCAATCTACTCTCTCTAAACTTGACCTAATATCCCTTGATCAAAACTATCCATCTGGTGCCATTTAAACACTCTGGTTTTGGTATCTCCTGTCACCTTCCCTCTCTATACTGCAGGGTAATAGGTTTTCTGGGAAATTCATGGATAGTCTGGATATTTTTAACTTTCATCTTTTTACCCAGATCAGTCAAGCTTTCCAGACTGTGAGGAGCAGTGCCAGATGATGTGTCAAAGTCCAACACAGATGGAGGCAAAGGTAGCCTGTTTTCAGTCCCCCAATCCTGCCAGTCCCTGAGCATGGTGTTTGCTGTCACTCCCAAAAGGGAATGGATAATCTTGGTATCCTCCCAACTTTACACCAAATCCCATCCTCTTCCCCCAGCATCCTCTCCTCTGTGTCAAGAGCCACTTGTGGATGCTCTGTTAGTGATATCTGCATTTCATTCTGCTTTCAGCTGGGTTTTGCCTACGTCAGCCATGAAAGGTATCCATGCCAAGAGCTTTCCCTGCATCCCTTCATTAACAGAACTGTGCCTTCAGAGGGGGAAACAGGCTGTGACTCACAGCAGCATCTGCTGGCACCATAAGGAGTGGGAATGGATGGATGGCTGGGTAGGTGGGTGGAGGGCTGGAGCCAAACAGACAGAAGAGTCTCTCAGCCCCAGTGGCAACTTCTGAGCATGCCATCTCCCAGCTTTCCTACCCTCTGCTGGCAGCTGAGCTGAGGGCCTGACCCATCAAGATGCTGCACTCACACTGAAGTTTCAGGACAGGAGAAGAAGAAGAAGATTGTGGGGCTTCTGGCAGTCGTGACTCTTTCACTTCCAACCTCTCCCTGGCACTGCTCAATGGGAACTTAAATGAAATTACATTCCTCGTTCTCACACTTCCCCTTCTCTACCCTGTCAGTAGTGTGAACCAGCCAAGAGGACACAAGGACAGTAAAAGCTGTTGAAAAAAAAAATCCTAATATTAAAAGAGACTCTTATATAATTATTGAAAGGATTTATGGAGAGGGTGATGGATAAGAGCCACTTGAAGGATAAAGTACGGGGTTTTCTATAGGCACGAGAGAAGCCCACCTCAGCTCTAACCCACACAGAGCATCAGTATCAGAGCATTAGAGACAGCTAAACAAAACCTCATCCAGTTTAACAGACTGAAATAAAGACTAGACATTGGTAAGGCTGGATGTCAGCAAGACTACAGTAATACAGACTACAGAGTTATAGCAGTTTATGTTAAAAGTTCTGAGCATCACCCTTTCATTTTAATATAATTTTAATATTACAGATTAGCAGAAGACACAATGTAAAGAACAGATCATTACACATCTGCCCAGTGTGAAGTTCTTGTATCTTTTTAAGGGATATTTAGTCATATGTTCTGCAGGATCCTGATTCTTACTGGACATCTTAGGTTTCAGCATATATTTCTTTGCTGACATGATAGTAAATCTTTCCAGCTGTATGAGAAACAGCACCGACAGGCTTTAAAAGGGTATTTCTCCATAGCAGGAATTCCTTGAAAATGGAATTTCTCTGTAATTTCTTCCTAGAAGATGCCACCTTTTGGGGGGCCAGGGCACAAAGCAAAAAGGGTAGGGGTCAAATCACTGTTTTGTTTTTTTTTTTGTTTGGGGGTTTTTGTTCATCTGTTTGTTTGGCTTTTTGGTGGGTTTTTTGATGGGATTTTTTTCAGGAAACCACACCTTGTACACCTGCAGTTCCATCTCCACTTCAAACCAGAACAATCTCTTAAGAAGTTCTCAATCAGAACACAGCAAAGTAAGTGACGAGCAGCGATCACATTTTCCATACCCTAATTCATACTGCTGTGTTGGGGTTTGTTCTTTCCTAACCAAAATTTGGAGGTCACTGGATTACTGACATAACCAGCAAAACAGCATTTTATCCATGTTCAAACATCTATTGTTTCTAACTGGGCTACACTGAACAGACAAAACGGTGAAACCATGGATAAACAGGCTCCATATCTTCTGATTAGATTTTTAGTAAGTCAGAAATTTGCATCTTTTCTCAGCTAATTTGGACAAACTTGTTAAAATGTACAAAATTGGATATTAACTTTAACCCAAACAAGAGAAATCATTTCCAGTTATGTGAACAGACTTATCTTGTACATTCCTTGCATCTGCTGAAGTGTTATATCCTTAATATAAAATAACTGCTTGGTCAGAGCTGGGCTTCATTTCCCTTGAATATAGGCTGTGGGAAATCTCTCATGTGGTCTGTTTAAAGCTTTTTACATTATTTGCAAAATTTTTTCCTTTTAAGAAACCCATAACATCCACAGAAAGTGAAAGAAATACTGTTGGCTGGAAAACATTTTGAAACTTCTGCATTTTATGCAGCAAAGAAGAATGTCTTTAACAGCTGATACACTGAGCTCATAATTCAAACTGTCCCTCATTACAGACCTAAATTTATCTTCCATCCCACACAGATTTCTACTCTATCCCAATTTTTCTACTCAGAGTTATTCACATCAGAAATGTAGGCCCATGAAATGCAGGGCAGCAAAAGTGTTATTTATGCTAAAGGAACCAATCCCACTTCTTATTTCAGTTTTCTGGCTGTGGGTTTATTGTGTCCTCCCTCTCGGGGCTGAGTCCCATATGGTATCTCACATTTGCACCCAAGCACATCGAGAATGTGGTGTCTTTGCCTCTGAGAGCTTGAATTAATCCCCTAGGACTCACTCATAAAGTACTGTAAAGAGCTGAAGGCTTTATTGACTCCAAGCTCTCCAGATGCATTTTTGCCATGTGAATTATTTAAAGTCCTTCCCGAGCTTCCCTGGGGCCTTTTCAAAAGGAACTCACAATCACCTTCAAATATGCTCGAACCAACCCTCTCTTCCTAACCTGCTTTCTCTAAACACCCTGAATTCTGGCAGCATCTTCCCACCTCTGGGAGGGGAGTGGAGCCCAACAGTCAAAATTTTCAGACCATTCTGCAGCTAGAAGTAATTATTATATTTTAAATGACTGGCATTTTTTTCCCCCAGGACAATAGAAAATATATTCTAATAATTATAATTGTTCTGATGCCCTTTTATACTTCTATACACAAGATTTGTCTTCATAAGGAATATGACAGGTGATGTTATTTCAGAATTGCACATATGTGGCTTTATAAGTCACAAAGTTCAAGAATATTTCATTTTAGTTAATTTGCATTAAACCTATTTAATAAAGCTATAATCATTCAGAAATTGTTTCAGAATAACAATAAGATTTTCATTTCACAGTCTTTGTCAAGAACAATTTCTCCGTGAAAATCAACTCAATATTATATGGGGCACAGGAATTCATTATGAAAGAGTTCTGTTAATAGAGTCTGATGATTACTCCAAACAATGCTTCTGGGAAACTTGGTTCCCAAAAGCTTTCAGCTGATGAATCCAAGAGTTCAGTCTGAACATTATCTGTAGGAAATACAGCAATAAAAAAAAGCTGAAACACCACCTATAGATAAATGAGTTATGGCTCTAATTCTTTTTTCCATCAGACTCCAGTGGAAGTATTTTAATTTTTTTTTTCTATTCCTGTAAACTTAGGCAACATTTTTGTTGTTGTTCATGGCTAATAAAGGAAATCATCTTGTAACACATCAGCCAATTCAGGACACAGTAAAGAAGCATCTCTGCCCTGGTTTAGCATCTCTGTTTCTTCCTTCTTCCTCTTCGTCACCTGGGATTTTATCAACCCCCATTCAGGCCCAGGTAGAGCTTCTCCACCTGTCCCTATTTACAACTTAGACTCTGAAAAAAAAAAATTCATTGACTCTACCTGACCTCTCTTTTTCCATCTCCCTTTCTTATTTTCAATTTCAGGCTCAGCCAGGATTTATTTTTTAAGTTCATCCAAGTCTTACCAGGAACAACTTGCCTTGCATTGTATTTTTTATGCACAACTCACAGTGACAGTCTTAATAAATAATAACTATTGATAACAAGAACACCACCATTACCCCAGCTCTTTTCTTGAGCTGCCAACAGTGACACAAGCCACCAACAACATAAGAAACCACTTTATTCACCAAGAAGTCCTGACATTAACTCCCCCAGCAACAAATAATTCTCTAAATAATTTGTAAAATTGTCAAGCAGCAACCTGCCTTTTCTTCTGCAGCTCTCACTTATGTGATGCAATTTCCATTTGCAGCACAATGCAATATTTAAATTGAAGTGACCTGGATGCTTGTTAAGATGCTTCTCTTATCCTGAAGGGAGATCCTTACCTGATGCTATTCAAGATTTCTTTCTCCTTCGAAGTTAATTTTAGATAACAACAGATGAAGACCTAGCCTACAGTTTCAGTAGGGCTCAAATCCAACACAATGAGAATCCTTCCTATTGTGTCAGAATCTATGAATTTCCTTCCTCCCCATCCAAGAATCCACGGTACCCAAAAGTGCACTTCTGTTGGATAATGGTAGTTTCAGCTGATAAGAAAGCTGATAATAATTTTTTGAAATTCCAAGATTTCAGGGAATTCTATACTAGGGCCAAAGTTAAATTACAAAGGCAGGACTTAAAATTCCAAAGGAAGATCTCATTTCTTCCTAAATTGAGACAATATGATACTGCTGTCCCCAGAGACCAAGTTCAATTAAATCTATCATGAGGAAATTGATTTCTACTATATATTTGCAGTAATTTACTTATTTTCTCTTTAATTCAGGTTCTGATTCAGGAAAATAGATAAGTTTGGTTCTTACTTCAATGCTGGAACTTTTATCATAATTGAAGACAAAGAATCTCAGTAATTTGGCAAGTCTATATTTACCTAAAAAAACCCTCCACTTATAGATTGTCAGAATATTTCAAACTGATTCTCAAAATAGCTTTTTCAGTTTTCAGAAAATCATTTCTAACCGTGAAGAAAAATCAATCTCTCCATTATACATTACAATCAATTAACAGGTAGAAGATTTTTAAGTCTTCCTATATTGTAGTTTCTTGGATTGTGAAAATTGTCAGACACTGACCAAACAGATAGTAAGACAAAGCAAACCAGAGGGAAGATATTTCCACTTCTAACATTTTTCTGGCTATTGAACTCTACATGCATCTGCAGGAATATATGGATTATTTTTCAAATAATATGCCTGTATCTGGGAAAACTCTTAGGGAAAGTCTCTGCTTGAAAGTATAAACAAATAAAAAATATGCATTGTGGAGAGTGATTCAAAGGTCATAAATGTCACAATACCAAAACCTTCACGGGGAATCATCAGTCAAATTGAAAAAAAAAAGTTAAAATCAAACAATTCTACCCATGTCCTCAATATTTGCCTCTTTTCTCAGACACTCCATCCTCACACAAACACAAAGCAGCTCATAAGTTTTTCTAACTGAGGTGTCTTGAAGAACAGGCTTTATTAACCAAACTTTTCCACTTCTCTACACCCCTTATTCCAGGGATCTGCCAAAGTAGGAACCCAGAAAGGAACAAACTTTGTTTCTAAAAATAACCAGAATTAGGTTTACCTCTTACACGGAGAAGGACATTATCTACCAAAAAATTATTTGCACCTAAGTTAGAAAGCAAATCTGTTTGGTCCTCACTGGCAGTAAGAACAATAATTTCAGACTGATGGCAAAGGCAAACCAAGATTGGTTCATAGCTTGCAGATGAAAATCTCTTAATTTTTATTTGCTGATGCATTTTACCTACTTATGCCTGAACAAGACACAGGAACAATCTGATCCCTTCTTCTGCCTGAACAGTCATATCATGTTCTGACAGTAGATACAGCA
Organism: Acrocephalus scirpaceus scirpaceus; assembly: GCA_910950805.1. Classification (NCBI taxonomy): domain Eukaryota; kingdom Metazoa; phylum Chordata; class Aves; order Passeriformes; family Sylviidae; genus Acrocephalus; species Acrocephalus scirpaceus. The sequence goes on from OU383778.1 coordinate 41,557,993, forward strand.
AATTCTGCAACTGCTTTGGTTTGCATTTGTTTGAATTAAGAAAAAACAATCGAGATAGTTCAATAAATGAGCAAATGAGTTCAGTTTCTGAGTAAACAGTAAATCAGTTAATAAATTGAATTAATTCAAGCTTCCTGCATTATTACACCTTAATGAAATTAGGACAGTAAAAGTCCTATGAGGTTACAAAAGTTTAATTCAATAAACAACGAATTCTGTAATATTCTCAATACTCTCAGGATCATTTCTACATTGAGGTTCTGCCCCAAGAGTGCAAGTGGTGGTGTCTCATTCCACTCCCTTTTAGGATGTAAAGAATCATAGTGCCACAGAATCATGGAATTATTTAGGTTGGAAGAGATCTCTAAGATCATCCAACCCAATCATCAACCCAACACTGTAAAGTGCACTGCTAATTCATGTCTCTAATCACCACATTTGAATGTTTATTGAACATTTCCAGGGACAATTTATAATTCACCTGTTTAATTCTTAAATACAGCTTATAATTTACGAATTCCCTGCCTTTATTCAGCTGTTCAATGAGCTTTCACTGGGCCTACACAGCTTAATATTCTTATAAATGAAGCACTAAGACTGTATCTGATGATAAATTTGCATATCAAAATGGAAATATGAGTTCAAATTGGAAAGGCGCAAAAAGAAGTGATCAGAAATTAAGAAACCATACTGATAAAGCCAAAGCCTGAATCTCTCAGTAAGAATTCACTATCAATTCACACTGAAAATACCTATTGAACAGCACATAATCTCATTAACTAAAAGTGAAAATTACACTTAATTCTTATTCTCTGAAGGTATAAGTTATAATAAATCCTACTGACATAGCAGTGCTGGGCCCAGGAGCTGGGATCTATTATAATCTACTTACCCTCTGAGAACCTAATTTCCACTTGAAATAATAATTAAAAAGAGAAAAAAACCCTTAAATACATTGACCTCTAATACATTCAAAATGTTGGAATAAATCAAGTAGCAGAGTTAATAATTGACTCTTTACTAATGTGCTGCTATGAAAGAAAAGAATTCAGTATGCCTAATGCGATCCCTAATTTGAAGCTCTAATAGTCCATTCTTCATATTACTCTTCCTGCCAGCTTCCAAGGTAAACCTTTTTAAGCATTTTGGAGAGGGACTGAAGGTGGAGTAAGAGAAAAGTTGTAGTTGCAGTGCTGTGGTCTGAAAGGGAACATAATTCACCACTTTATGCCATATTTCCCTCATCAGACAAACAGTATTTGGGATTTACCAAAGGACAGAAACTAAAACTGGAGCTTCATTGCAGAAAATGTTGTAACATCACACTTAAAACAGCAAAAGAGTGAAAGAAATCGAGCCACATTCTGCCCATTTTTGAGGATGGAGTATGGCATGCACTGACAGAAAAAACTGCACAAAAGTCCCACTGAAAACTTGAGACAAAGCAGAAAGTGGAGGCAATATGTTCCAGTTGTTAATCAAGCTAAATACACATCCTCCTTCTCTCATCAGTTCAGTGTCTGATTTTCTGCACACCAAATGTAAAATGTGCCTACTCACAACCATTCCATTCCAAAGTTCCAAGAGCCACTGACAAAGGATAACCAGGCTTATCTGTGAAGGGGGGAATTTTCAGTGTAAATAATAAAGTGTCAGAAATATTATGCTGTGGTTTTTATTTTAGTATTTTCATCATGGTGAATGGGAGAGAATATTTTTTGGAAAAAACTCCTTTTTATTAGGCACACTATCAGGATTATTTCCAAGATACTTAAGAGGGGAAGGGGTCATCTACGTTGGTTCTGCAACTGAGTTAAATGTCAAAATATGTTGGGATGTAGTCCCTGCGATATCCTTGTGAATGTAGCACTACCAGGAGCTATTTGAGCTGCTAACTTTGACAAGAAAATAATTTTCAACATGTAAATGTCAATAGAGGTTTCAATTGCTACATTTTCTGGCTGAATAGGAACACAGCATATGTAAAAATCAATATAGATGTATTCCAACGTATCTATTTTTATATTCCAGGAAAAGCAAAGTGAGGAATTAATTCACTGCTCCCTGTGGGCAGGCAGGAGTTCAGCCATCTCCAGGAACACTGGGCTCCAGCACACGTAGTGGTGATGGCAGAGATGGGTTTCTCAACTCCTGGAAAAAAGTTATTTTACGGACCCCAGTGCCCTGTTGCTACAATGATCACTTTATATCATTGGTATTTAAGTAACTGAAGCATTTTGCCTTCTACCTTGATTTCAACCTCTTTAAAAGTCAATGTTTTCAGAGAATGATCAAATTGTATTGTGAACTAAAGTATATTTCTAAAATAATCTAAATGTTATTTCCTGCATAAAGAGTCTGAGTGTGCAGAGTCATTCTGCCCACAATAGCCACTTGTCACTCTAAATAAGCATACCTGAAGACATATCAAATTATTAGATTCATGATCTCTGACAAAGGATCACAACATATTTTATATCAGCTGGGTAAACCTGTAACTCTGGTTTACTTGGAGCTAATTAATTCTGACTTTCCCTCAGTTATGCTGTTACTGAGATCCATGTTGTTGGGTCTAATATCACAGGAAGAGCTGTCACACCAGTGTTTTCAAGTGTAACTTTACTGAGTGAAAATGGGCACGGGTGCATGGACACAGAGACAGTGCTGGGAAGGTCTGGAGTGAGGATTTCCTGGAGAAGGCATGGAAGTGTGAGACAATCACAGATTCATCAAAATGTTTAAGCTGGAAGGGCACCCAGTCCAACCCTTAACCCAGTGCTGCCAAATACACCATTGAACCCTGTCCCCAGGTGCCACAACTGCACGGCTTTTAAATCTCTCCAGGGAGGGAAACCCCAGCACTTTCCTGGGGCACCTGTTCCAGGGCCCGACCACACTTTCAGTGAAGAAACTTCTCCAAATATCCAACCTAAACCCTCCAGGTTTGGTTGGATATTAGGAAACTAATCAATCGTAACTTGAGGCAATTTCCTCTTACAACAGCACTGACAAACATCAGCACTCAAGCCCAGAGGCCAAACATGCAGTTATCAGATGAAACAATTAACCATGAAACAGAGACATTCTCAATCAGGACCTGACCTGATGATCGTGCAGGGAATAACCTTGAGGATGGACAAGGCAATCAGGTCTGTGAGATGGTGGGCTTTGAATTCATTGCCAATGCTTTCATCATGTTACTGATGTCCTCTAACAGGTGAATATGTGCACATATTTTCAAGGGATTTATCTTCCTGGAGCTTCTCTAAAATAAAGGTTGCCCCCAAACTCATTTTTTCAGCAAGGCACAGAGTCATGGGCTAACTCTCAGTTACACATTCATATAAAGATCTGTTGCCCAACATGGTTTTTTGCATTCAGACATCAATTCTTACTGCCCAGCTGAGAATGTCTATTCCTAACTAAATTAAATCTGCCACTATATCTAAGACATAGGGTCTTTGTATTTTTTGCCTCCCTGCTGTCTTTGAGGACTGATAGATAAATAATTTTGATTTGATACTTATCACAACTTCCTAATAATTTCATTAAAATTCTTTTCTTTGTCTTCTTTTTGCTTTAATGCTTAATAGGATTCAATTTCTTTTGCTAAAGTCCAGGACCTGCAAAATTACAGTGGTGAAAAAGGGATATTCAAAACCTGATTTCAGGTGATTTCACATTCATTTGCTTTTTTGAACTTGAAAGTTAGAGAGGATTAATGTAGATTCAAGTTCGTTAGAACAATTTACACATTGCATAGAGAGATTTGCTTTGCACCTGGCTCTTGAAAAATTCGACTTTTTTCCGTTACATATACTGAATCTGTATTGTGATAAAACCCCAGCCAGCACCAGCATCACACACCAGCATCCTATACTCATTTCTCATCAGTGAGGGAGAGACTTGGAAGGGTAAAATGTCAGATTCCACAGTTACAGTCAGCTAAAAGATTGGCATCTTCCAAGGAAAAAGTGATTTGGAAATATAAACTCTATGAAGTATAAATCCAGTAATCGTGGAACAGATTGCTAATTACTTATACAAAGGAAATCAAGTTAGACTTCATAAATCAGCAGCAACTGCAGCTGTTTAGGACATTGAAACTACAATTCCGTGCTCTATTTAGGACAACACAATCTTTTTGAAGAAATGCTACTATAGAGCTATGGTAAATATTTGGAAGTTATTTCAGCTTGTAGTTAGAGCCACAGCCTCACTTTTCTCCTATGAGTGTGTAGATAAGATGCTACAGCTGCTGTTTTAGTTATCCTTGCAGTACTGCAGTCAACTTTTATTATTACTTATGTCATTACTGTATAATTCATAGGCAGACCTGTATCCTGTTACTTTTTAGGGGCTTATGTAATGAAACACATTTGCTCTGTCTTGGATGATCGATATTTCAGCACAGTCATACAAGTCATTGACTTTTCCCCCAGAATCCTGCAGAATTCGTGATTTTGTGCCTACCCAAGGGGACACAAGCCCAACCACACTGAGAAAACTGAGCAGGTTGGTGCCAATGTTTTCTCTCCTTTTTGAATAATCTATTCCTCTGATGACTTTTCCAAACCAACTGAGCTGGCCATGAAAGCAGCAGCTGGACTGGTCAAGGTTTAGAGGACAGTGGAAAAGTGGCTTTTTCCTTTTGAAAAAGCCTCTACAGTGTTCTCGTAACTCCTGGATGCCAGAATCAGTGCAACAAACAAGAAATGCTGAGAGGACACTGCTCCAATATAAGGTACATTCAGGGCCCTAAAGAAAACAGAATAGAATCTCTGCTGTAAGACTGCCATAGATTTTTGAGATTTGGAATCTGAAGTTGGAATTTTGTAGAGTTCAGACAGCAATGGAAGAGAGAAAGTGAAACTGCGTGCCTCCCACACTGATTCTTTGTGAAAGTTATCCTAGAGGAGAATCCTCAAAAGCATTGCAGACACTCTTTGAATAATCAGAGGGAGGAGCTTTTGCCATGCCCACCCCAAAAGAACTGCCAGGAAAGGACATGAGGAGAAGATGACTTTATAATGCAGAATATTTTTATCTGCATTTCAGTGATAACGTAAATTATATTAAAGTCTGCAGCAAGTGGACGAAATATAAAATGAGCCAATATACCACAGAGGATGTGATAAAGTATCTAGATTAAATAAGCTCTGCTTGTTACTGATATAGATATTAAAAAATGGCTGATAAGGGATAGGAGAGGTGATGAAAACAGATAGCTCTAAAAAACATGAGAAAAACCGCAACAAAGGACAGGAATAGGATATGAGAACATGAGACCCAAGAGTCCCTTACAACAACACAGGTCTTCTAAGACTTATCTTAACATGGCCCTAGGTCACCATTGAAGAGCATCTAAGTCCAAAATCCCAGGAAGTTTTCCTTAGATAAGAGCTACAACGATCAGCTTAAGAATTAAGTGGATTTTTGTTTGCCTTCGTTCATTGGTTTTGAGAATAATTTATGAAAGAGCAAAACTGGGACTTCTGTGAGGGACAATCCAAAACAAGAACCAAGGCACTGCACAGATACACTGTTAAGGAATGTTAAGGAATGTGATCCTTGAGAAGCTTTGTCTCAGTCAAACAATGCAAATCACCCATAAGATTGATTTTTGAAGATTGATTGAAGTATTGCTGCTTCTTACCCTCAGAGTAAAACAGCTGGAGTATACTGATGAACCCAGACTGTTTCTGCACATATTTTATAACCATCATCTACTTCATCAGCTTCCACAGACAGTGATTTTGGTGAGGTTTTATACAAGATACTTTCTAGGTCTTTATTTAATTTTAGACTGTTTTCATAGTCCAAAGACTATCCAGCCCAGGAAATGCATTTCTCCTTCTCTGCATATGCATTTCAACGTGTTTGCATTTGTCATTTGCTAAATGCATTATGACACAGCATGACTGCAATTCCCTAAAGAATTCCTCCTATGATAAAGTGATTTGGAAAGCAGCTGATCAAGGCACTGGGCTTGTTAAGTTCCTGGTAATAGCTGAATCCATACGCTCCAGGAAGGTAACAGCAGATGTGAAAATGTGTTATTGCTGCTGGATAAGTACAGTTTGCAAAAATAATCTCCAGTAACAGGCTTCCAGTTTTCAGTTGCCAGCACATTTATTCTGGTTATAAAATACATACATAATGCTTTTGTAAAAATACACTTGGTAAGCATGCAGCCATTCCAGAGTGCTTTGATCACTTGTGTTAACATCAGGATGAATTTCTGCTTAGTCCAGCTGCCAGAGCCTCTCGAGACTGTCTAAAGAACAATGAGGCATAGCTTCATCTTAAATGAAGCTGGTTTAAAATGAGCAGATACCACGGGGAACAATTCTTCTCCACGACCTAATTGCACTTCCCCATTCATAACTCCTGTGTTTCTGGCAATCAAACGCTGCTGTCAAGTGTGACCCCAGGGTGTATCCAAAGGAGCTCCAAAATTAGTGCACAACTACTGCAGAACAGTTCTTGTCTTGGAAAATGAAACCTGAGATGCAGATGAGGATTTATGTACCACCATGCTCAATATTAGAAGCCCTAATTTTAGGGGACTTCACCTTCATTACCCACATGAGGAATCTGCTTGGGCTGCCAATTGAGAAAACCCTTTTGATGTGCTCACCAAGGAGAGCTTAAACAAAAGCAAGCAGGGCATCCTCAGCCATGTGGGCAAATGCCTCCTCTGGCTTACTGTGAGACTCTGAAGCAAAAATAAAGCCTCATGCCACTTCACCACTATTTCATTTATCAAAGACTACAGGATACAGTAAATTTATTTAACAACTACTACAAATTAGCAGAGCTATAATTAAGCGAGATACTTCAAACATTATGTGTCACCACAGGGGACTGTAAGTCCTTGTGTTGCTTCTTGATGTTATTAGGTCAGAACCTGCTTCCTTTGGCTTTCTTCTTCACTTTCTTTTCTAATTACTAATTTTTTATAGACTCCGAGTTATAACTGTGGGAAGAATTTCTCTGTTGAAATAGAGGCACTTTCTAATTCACCTTTGTCAAACTTTATTTCTCACTTCTTGTGGTTTGGACTGTCATATCCCTTGCTCTTTTTTCTTCAATTATCTTTAGTTTTGTTTTTGGTTTGGGTTTTTTTCCTCTCAGTTTCCAGAGAACCATTCTCTGGCTATGTAAAAGCAGTCAGGCAATTCAAGTTTCTCTTTATTAGAGTGAAAGTAAAAACTTACAAGTTCTTGACTTTTAAGTTTTCCTGCCTAGTTCTTTTCCTGCCAGCCCTACATCTGGTTTACTTTAGATCCTACACTGGAAATAGGTTAATTTTTAAATCCAACTCTCTGGGACTTTAGTATTCAAATAGAGTATGGGGGTTTTTTTTGTCACTGGGCACCAAGAGCACAAAACATTTACTAAAGGAAGGTCTTTGTGATCTACCTTTCAATATCACAGCAGCAGATGTGCCTTTCTTTTAAAGAAAAAAAAATATAGAAGTGGGAGATGCTCACCAAAAACAAAGAGTGAGAAGGAAGATGGGTTCAAGTATAGGTGTAGCAAAGAGAGTCCATATCTACTCCAGTTTGTATTGAAATTGATCCATGACTATATACCCACTGTTTCTTTTTAATCCACACTCAAACACAAAAGGGAAAATAATTCCAGCAGGTGAATTTCCTACAGCTGGACAGTATCCCAGAGGAGGGATGTTCACATCCATGTTTTTGGTGACACAAAGAGCTTTGAGGACCTGGTCATGCCAAGAAGCAGAACTTCAGAGGCTTGGGAAAATAACCATTGAAAAACAGAGTTTAGGAGCATCTGGGGTAAAGTGGCAGCTGAACTTCAGGATTGCAGTTTTGGTTTCAGACAGTCAAAACTGGAGGTGGGCTGGAGCTTATGAATGAGGGAAAGAGAGCAGGAGGGAAAATAAATACATACTATTTATATATGCCTGTGACATTAAATAATGGCAAGAATTATAGTAAGTGAATTCTATCCATCTGTCCCACAAACCACCATTAGTCAGTAGATTTTTTTATAAGTCTCTTATCAGAAGAGGGTGTTGAGATTTTTTTCCCCTTCTTTTTCCACTTTCCCCTATGGATCACACTAATGAATCACTATTTTTCCAGCTCTTCTAATTTCTTCTCCAAAGAGGCACTTCATACTTCTTAATTCCAATTTTAATTATCTCTTTAGGAAGATGCTTCACTATGTGTGATTTATTGTACACAGTAAGTAAAAAAGAGATAAAGTGCATTACCTAATTCTTTCCTTCTTGCATTTTCCTTCACTGAATTGCAAAGTAGAAGGTGAAAATTGATAAGAATAGTCTTGCAATACACAAAAATTTGGTGCCATTCACCCAATTTCTTAGTGTACAGATTGACTGGGGTTTCATGAAATAATACATTAAAACAGTAAATTGGCTGTTGGAGATGTTACTAACCAAAGTAATGCCTTGGTAGTCAACATGCATATGCAAATAGCAAAAACATTATATTGTAGTGATATACACCATATATTACTTTATTCTCACCTACTTTTAGCCCAAAATTATTTCAAAGCCTGAAATATGTATAATTGAAAATACTTAAAATTCCACATCTGATAAGTAGGTACATCACTATTTACCTTTTTTTTTTTTTTTTTTTTTGCAATTGGCTTTAAATTGAAATATTGGACAGTTTTTCTACCACTTAGATGTTTTCAAGAAAATACTCATCCTATGTAGAAAACAGAAATTTTGATTGAAAAATAATTTTAAAAAATGAACTCAGGAAAACAAGGAACGAATAGCTCTTGGCAATAAGTAAAATCTAGTTCTTAAAAATCTAACTAATGCATATTTCTGTCTTGTTGATGCAGGCAGAGGAGATCATCTGATTATTTGACAATAAAAGTATCTTTTCTCCCCCTTTTATCTGTAAATGTTCCCTGTTTAGCCACTTCATTAACTCCGTGTTTTGAATATTTCACTAGAAAATTTCTCCAAGCTATTGCTACACCAAAATTAAAAACTTGTTCTTGACCTAGAATGTCTTTTAGGAAGTCATTAATTTTCAATCCAAAGATAAATAGAGTTGTTGTTCTGATGACTAATGATGCTAATTGTTAAACTTGTGAGTTTTACAGTTTCCTATACTTCTTTTTTCATCTGATGGACTAAAGAACCCTTCACTTTCAGAAGTCTCAGAGGATGAATTTACATAGAACATCAGCAAGCCCTCTCTTAACCCTCATTTGCTGAGTTAAATGCTTGGATGTTTTATGTATTTATTCATTTATTACTGTTAGGCTGCTTTCCCAGAACAACTATAGCTTTTTCTGAGCCTTTTTTCATTCAGCAATGCTTTTTCTTTGCTACTATATCTATAAGCAATAACGTTTTTTTTTTTATTTTTACTCAGGATTGCCTTGGTTTTGCCCAGAGCATTGTATTTGATATTTTAATGAGGACCTCATCCTCTAAACATTGCTTATCTCATATAAAGACAAGGAGTATTTTGAAAGAATATACATCTTTAGTTTAGCTCACTTTTGTCTGTTTTACATCTAAATTTGAATTATGTTTTCTGAAGTTCCAAAGTTCCCTAATGTAGAGCAACAAAAAGATTTACATAAACATGGAATTAAGGAAATTAAGAGTGAGGTTCAGCTCACAGACCAGCATGCTCAAAACTTAGCGTGGTGCTGGGGTTGGCAGACAAGATGCAGCATCTGGAAAAGGCTCATGACCCTTTGGACACCTTAGGGCTTTTCCTGGGAAATGTATGTGTGGGAAACTGAATTATAGCATGGAATCATGGAATATCCTGAGCTGGAAGGGACCCATCAGGATCATCCAGTCCAACACCCTCCCTGCACAGACACCCCAACAATCCCACCCTGTCCCTGGGAGCGTTGTCCAAACCCTCCTGGAGCTCTGGCAGCCTCAGGGCTGTGCCCATTCCCTGGGGAGCCTGGGCAGTGCCCAGCACCCTCTGGGGGAGGAACCTTTCCCTGATATCCAACATAAATCCCTCTGAGACAGCTCCAGCCCTTCCCTCAGATCCTATCACAGGTCACCAAAGATCAGTCAATGGAATCTAAAATGCTCCAGAGCTCCCTAAATCTCTTGTGAGAGACCTGAATACCTGCACTGACTGTGCTGATTTGATCTCCTGCTACAATAAAAATTCAGACACCTAAACTGGTAGATATGCCAGCACTGGCCACTGGTTTAGGTGTCTAATCTTGAAGCTGAACCCTTTTTAATCCAGCTAAATTACAGGGCAGAAGAAGGAGACAATTCCATCCTGCTTTGCTATGGAAAATAACAAAGTTAAATGGTGTTTGAAGAAGTAGATATTATTGCAGCATTTTTTTTCCTGCTTTGTAGTGTATTTGCTATTGTAATTTAAGGACTTGATGTCCTCATTTTTCCTTGGAAGTGACACAAAGCTTTTTAGGTAGCATTGCCTCATGCTTGTTACAAAACACTGCTGTTTCAGATTTGGGTATGATTCTACCATGTATTTATGGTCCAAGCTAAAATTTGCAGGCAAACTTTTCTTTTTAACTTTACCTTTTACATTTTGTGCACAGTGTAGAAAGAGTTCCAAGGCAAGTTAAAAGTTGTCTCCTTTAAATCCTAGAGCTATTCTTATCAGAGTAAATGGAGAGAACTGAAATTATTTTGTATTTTTAAACTGTTCTTTAATTAAGAAAATGTCATAATTATGAAAATCTGAAAGGGAAAAGAAAAAGATTGGAGTTTACCATAGTTAACTAGCTAAGCTCAGCTTGAAAATTTTACTCTGTGGAATTTTTTGTACCTGTTTGCCTGTCTAGCAATAGAAAAATTAGCTTCAATTGCTTTTCTTACATTACTCCAAAATCCATGAGTCTAGGACCTGATAGGCATTTTTTTTCTTCCCAACACTGAGCATTAAGCAACCAAAAAAGCATAACCTGGCCTTCTGTGAGATCTTTAGTAGCCCATAGCAGGGTTGCACCCTACAGTAGTTCACCGGGTTCAAACTTTCATCAAGTGGCATAAGCCTCAGTGAGCAAAACATTGATTTGGTGATAAGCAAAAGGTTGGAATGGTAAAATGGGTCAGGGCACAGAGCTCCTGACAGTTTATTTTCAAGCCTACTGGTTTCAACAAGGTATGTAATTACTCACAGCCCACAAAACCAGTTTAAGACATCAGAATTAGCCTCCCTGTTCAGCTCCATTTATCAGTCCCACAGTTTAAAATGCTGGAATCCTGGATGACATTTAGCACCAGGAAAAAAGGAGTTTTTAAAAAAAAATTGGATCATGGGTGAAGAAGTAAATCACATAGGAAACATATGCAAGAGATTTGCTCTGCAGAAACAGGAGAGTGTGATTCTGTGTGTAAAAGGGATAGTTTCAACATTTTTCTCAGTCCTCCCACAAACCCAGAGGGAAAGCGGGATTGTAAAATGTGCCTAAGGTTCTGCAAATCTGTGAGTGTCTTTGAAAACAATGCAGGCATCCAAGCACTGCTGTGCTCCAGACACTTGGTAGGGTTCCATCAAAGAAGGGAACGTGCAGATGAAGGATCACAGGAATCCCAGCACTCACAAAATTCATCCACCCAGAATGAGTCACTGTCACGATGGCCACACCAAAACAGATGGCTACTCTGAAGCAGAAGTGCTGCACTTCATACCTGAAGCTGGTTCATTAACAGAATATGCAAAATACTAAAATCTACAATATGTTAGGAAATCTTTCATGAGGAGTGAAAGCACTCTTTGTGGGCTGTGTTGCATTGCATTGATGTAATTTTAAAGTGTAGTGCTGGGTTTAATAAAAACCCTGAAGAATCCCTGCTACTTGCTTTGAAATTGTTCAACATGGAACTTTCTGTCATGACTTCAAAAACTTTCCAGTAGGCAAGGTTTCTTACTGAAACTGGTTAAAATGAAACAAGCAGTAATTTAAGTCTTGAAGTGGTTCAAAATTGAGTGTAATCTTTGAAGAAGATATGTTGATCTAAACCTATTAAAAATAAGATTGATTCAGTTTATGAACACACTACATAACCTTTCTGGTCTTCTTTTTATGCAGGACTTCCAAGCAGACAGTGAATTATTAATAACTGATTAGTACAGGCCTTGGAGTCTGTCCAAATTCAGCACCAGCCTCAATATGTTATAGTCAAATGGTGAAATCTTAAGAAAATCTCTTGCTCTTGATTCACAATGATCCTAAATTGAGAGCATTGGGTTTTTTTCTTGGACTGTTCAAAAGTTCTGTTGTATCATTCCCATGACTTGTCCAGCTCCTGCTGTTGAGTTCTTGGAGGTTAAGATGCTTCTGACCAGATATTTTCTCACTTGATCTAAGTCGTACACAGCTAATTGCATTGATATTATAAAACTCTCCAAGCTTTTGAGCAATTTCTGGTACTCCATGAAATCTTTAAACTTGTACTTAACGTTTGAATACTACAAAATTTGCAGTTTCAGATTATATTATTACCATGGTTTAACCCCAGCCAGCAGCCAAGCCCCTCACAGCCCCTCACTCACTCCCCCACCAGTGGGATAGGGGAGGGAATCAGGAGGGTAAAAGCTACAAAACACCTGGGTTGAGATAAAGACAGTTTAATAAAGCAAAGCCCACACCAGCTACTGGGAAGAACATTACCTGCCCCAGCCAAAAAAAGCAAAATTATCATAAAATATATGGGTAGGATTAAATTTATAACTAGTCAGTGGAGGACAGCAATGGACAGACCATTACTAACACATGGCAATACAGCAATTTTTAAAAACTACCTTTGAGGTCCAATGTCAAGCCAATTTTTAACATGCTTTATGCCATGCTAAAGTTAATTGTTCTAATTATGGCACCAACTTAAAAAAAAAGTCAGTGTGTTATTGTCTGAAAAATGACTAAATGACAGCAGCATAAAATGAGAAAGAAGTTGCAGAGTACTTTACAGGGATGGAATCACAATAAAGCTGGCAGCCTCCAAAAAATATTTAATCTAATAGAGCTCAAAACTCTTAAAATATTAAGCCTTTAGAAAGAGAAATTAGATTACAAATGTGAAGCACCTCCTTCTAGAGGAGACCAGCCTCACAGTAATACTTCAAACATAAATATCACTGGACATGGGTCTTACTTTTATGTGCCAAGAGCAACCTATTATTCACGATTTCACTTTTAGTGACAGAACCACTCTAACTGCATTTCTCAGGTCTGTTACTCAGAGTGCTTAAAGATCACATGCTGAAACACTCAAGAATAAATCTATCTGGAGCTTTAAGGTGAATTATATTACAAAGTTGGTATCAAGTTAAATTGTTCAAGCAGGGAAAAGAGGTTAAAAAAAAAAAAAGTTCAAAGCAGAATACCCACAAGTTTGCAGGTACAAGATACAAATATTGGCACTGCCTTCTGAGGTAGGTTCTTTATGTTCCTTTGTTATGACAGAACCTGGAAAAACAGAAGGAATTTTTCCATCTTGAGGCAGCATCCTGAACTACACAGGAGGACCACTGCTTCATCATGGAAAGCATCACTTAGGAAGAATATAAAGCTAGGACATCTAAATATAAAAACCTCACAAACCAAGCTAAAGAAACCAAACAAAAACACTCAAAAAAGCTGATCTCCATTTAATGTTTAAGAGCAATTGAAAGGCAAAATCATGAAGAATATTCCCAAGCCTACGCAGGCAGTAGTAGATGTAGTAGTGCTTCTGCAGGAGGTCAGAGATTTTGCACTTTGACTCATTACCAGCATTCAGTTCCCAACTGTTCCCATCATTTCCTGTTTTCCTCAGTCATACAAGGATTCTGCTCACAAACAAGAAAATTTTGTTTCTGTACGCAATCTGCATTATCTTGGAAAGGGAAGCGCACAGACACTGGATGCTAAGCTGAAGTGGGCATTGGAGTTGCTGTGGGTTCCAGCACACAAGCCAGGCAGAATATTGGACAAGCTAAGACAAACACAGCAGTCACAACATCAAACATCAACAGAGAAGCATACTTGAACTCTGGATATCATTTCATTTTCACTTTATCATACACTTCATCCAAGCATCTCAAAACTCTTAAAAATATTTATGAAATCTTGCAGAACTCCGAGAAGTAAATTATCATGACTTGCCACTTTACAGACTGATACACTGAAATTAAAAGACAACTCAGCACTAGAGCTAGGGAAAGAATTTCGCACATCTAACACCTTCCCTTCAGTCCTGAATAAAAATGTCTTAAGCTGCCTGTAACAAGAAGTACTCAGAGACACCCTGGCAGCTCTGAGAGACAGATTTATATTAGATTCTATTAAATTGCAAAAATAGATGTTTTGCATTAATTGATTTTCTTTCTTGTCATCCCTTCTAAAGAGTCAGTGAAGTGTTACTGTTCTCAGAAGTGGGCAGATACTCATCTCACCAAATGTCTCGTCTTAAACAGGACTTTTTAATAAAGACTCACAGAAAGAGTTACAGAGTTTGTTGTGAAGGTAAATTCAGATAATCCTGAGAATCTTCCTGAAAAGCAAGTATCCAGAACTACTTATGTCTCAATATATACTAATCTGAACTTCCATATCTAATCAATTCCCACTCTTTTTTTCAGTGCAGTGGTTACAATCATTATGTCATAGAATTGTAAAATTTGGAAAAGACCTGTAAGATCATCAAATCCAACCTTCAACACAGCACCACCACCAAGTCCCCCACTAAACCACATCCTCAAGTGCTATATGCACGTTTTTGAATGCTTCCAGGAGCTGTGACACCACCACTGCCCTTGTTAGTCTGTACCAAAATTTTACAACCCTTTCTGTGAAAAAATGTTTTTCTAATTTCTAATCTAAACCTCACCTGGTGCAAGGTGAGACCATTTCCTTAAGTTTACTGAATGCTCAGTGTCATACAATGATATTTTGTCAAAGATGTTTACAGACAAAATATTTAAAATGTATTAAATTAATAAGTTCAGTGACTTGGGATGAAACTGGGATAACTTTACAAGATTCCCACTGATTTAGCTCCTTTGTGTTGTCCCAGTGTGGTGGCAGAGCATTTGGCCAACAATCTTGCATTAACTTGTTATGAAGTGGAAATGAAAAAGGAAGAATTCCACTGAGAAAGATGGAATATGCTACACTTCAGGCAACAGTAAGTTAAATGTGGCTTTGTGGATGCTGACTGCAAATTGATGGAAACATAAAGAAATGTTGGACCTAATTTGTTCATTTTTGTCACCCTGTTTTATTTAATGGACAGTAGTTCTTTAGGAAAGGGACATTCTGCACGTGCACAGCCCTGATGTCCATATCTGTAACTGGACTTACAAACAGGACTCACCCTCAATCACAGTTAAAATGCTGAAAACACTTTCAACATGCACTCTACATAGCCCCCAAAGAGAATTTTTCACTGATTGGTGGTGTGGTATTTTTGGGTTTGGGGTTTTTTTTGGTGGTTTGGTGGTTTTCTTTTCTTTAAGCTGTTATTTGGACAAATAAATTAATTCAACAAAGATTAGATATTCATGAATTGAATGACAGTGAAGAAAAATGAGGGCTTTTGATCTAGATTTTCTTGGTTTTTTGTACTACTTTAGGTGTGAACAATGCAGGACTCAACATCCTCTCAGGTTTACAGTAAAGTACACAGCTGTGCTTTAATCAAGTTCTCAGTTCCAAAATGAAGAGGCTGAAAATGATGGTTTCTTGAGAAGGAAATACTTTTGCGAGGTTATTTGTTCGGCCATTTTTGTTTGCTTGTTTCCTTTTCCATATGAGATTTTTAAGGTTTTATGGGACACCAGAAATGCAGGGTTTGTCATGTTTTAGGATGGGTTGGGAATCAGTGAGATGTGTGAAATGGCTGGACACAGATTACCCACTATGCTTAAATCACTAGGTTTGTGATTTAAGTAATGGTGAAAGCTGAGATCTAAAGGGTGAGATGGGGAGGTAGAATGTGCTTTAATCTTTCCCTTTTTAAAAAATTTCTTTCCCTATATCTCACATTTAATACTTACAAGGGAATTCTTCCCCTATTGTGATAGATTTATCTCACGAACACAATAATGTATTCTGTCCTTGAGGCTGAAAGTCTTGTTAAAGAGTTCTTCCTGTTACTCAAGGAGAAAAAAAACTTCTGTAGAAAGTGCAACACTTTTACAGTCTACGAATTCCAATCAGCAGGTCTAACTGTCCATTGATCTACTGACAAACCCTAATAAATTTTTAAAAAATGACTGCACGTCCTGGAAAAAGAAAAAAAAAAAGAAAAAAAAAAAAAAAAAAAAAAAAAACAAAAAAAAAAAAAACCCACAACTTTTCAGAATTTTTCAGTCCTGAAAGGCATAATTTTTAATATTTTACACTCTGGAGTAGTCCTTACTGTCAGCAGTAAGGCTCAGTATTAAATCAGAACTGCAAATCTACAGACATTTTTGCTCTTGTATCAGTGAATATGACTGAGAGGTAGCCTATTAGTTTGCAGCTGTGCCACTGCACTGATTTCATTGGATTCACAAGTTAAAAAATAAGTCCCTATTAGACAGGAATCTTCCAGCTTGTTAACATACACACAGCTACACGAGTGGCACACAACGTCGATGTTTCAACAATTACATTCATTCTGAGGTAAGGAGTTCCTCTCTCAAAGGCTGTACTAAAGTCTATCCTCTTCTTAATTGCTGCTTATCATCCATTCCCCTGCTCTTTCTCAGTCAGAGATAACAAAATGTGAGTGTCACATCCTCAGTGCCAGTGGAACCTCACACCCTTTGAGAAGGAAGTTCTTCTCTGTTTGCAAAGAGGTGAGGCAACCTGCTCTCCACTGCTTAGACAAATTGTGGACTGTATAAGTGACTTTAGAGGTCCTCAATCTGTCACAAAGCCAATCCAATCCATGGCTAAACCTCCTTCCACATGCCTGCCAAATGTTTCTCCTCACATGTTGACCCACGCTCCATGGATCTTTTCATTTTCCATCTTTCAATCTTTTATTTTCGTTTCCTGTTCTGTCTCTAAATTTCTCTTCCCCCATGCCCACTTACCATATGTTGTGTTCTTCCTGATCCTACCACCAAACAGAAATCCAGACTCCCATGATCAGAACATACTCTTTGCTGTGTCAGCACAGACACAGAACTGCGGGAGGGTTTAGGTTGGAAGGGACCTGTCATCTACTGCAACACCCCCAAGGGACCTTGGGAACAGCTTCAAACTGAAGGAGAATAGTTTAAATTGGATATTAGGAAAAAAAAATTCTTCCCCAGGAGGGTGGTGAGGCCCTGGCACAGGGTGCCCAGAGAAGCTGTGGCTGCCCTGGGTCCCTGGAAACATCCAAGGCCAGGTTGGATGGAGCTTGGAGAAACCTGGGATAGTGGAAGGCGTCCCTGCCCATGGCAGGGGATAGAACAAGATGGGCTTTAAGGTCCCTTCCAACCCAAAGCATTCCATGATTCCATGATCCTCAACTAGACCAGGTTACTCATAGCCTCACCCAACCTGACCTTGGATGTTTCCAGGGATGGGCCATCTACCACCTCTCTGGACAACCTGTTCCACCACCCTCATTGTAGAAAAATTCCTTCTGGTATCTAATCACTGGTGCCCTACAGGATCTCAAAGAGCATCCAGACCATCAGCACACAGCTCAAATGAGTGTCCATCCAGTAAACCTGCCCAACAAAGGTGGGGAATCTTTCTCAGTTGTGGACCCCACCTGTTGAAATGGACAAATCTGACACTGTGATCAGACCTTCATTAGCTTTCTCTGTTATGCAGGATTATTTCCATTTCTATTAGGAGCACACTGCTACTTCATACAGCATCATTTCTGTCAAGGAGTGGCCCAGAGACTTCTTCAGCCTTCTGAAATATCTGCCAGACCATCCACAGTGGCCCATGGCTCATGACCATCTGTTGCAGAGATCCAGATCCTCGTCACTTAGATTGAGGGTACATTTGTCAGCTCTAACAATGATTGAGCTACACTGACTTGGGGATGACTTGACTAATGGACTCTTTAGAGAAGTGCAGCCATACACAAGCCAGGCATAACTGGCAATCATGAAACATTCTGGTAAGCCCCCAAAAGTGGAGGAGGAATCCAGCTTCCTTCCCACCTAACTGGGAGGAAATAAGAAAAAAATACCATCTGGCACACTATTTCTTTGCCCCTGTGAACTTTTAAAATGATGATGTTGTCATATTAATGAGGAGAAAGTGTTTAATTTATTAATTCATCTTTAAAAATTATGAGTGAAGCTGTGTACCTAGTCATGACATCTTTTCCTAATTTGATGCATTAAGGAATGTTATATTTGGTGTCATCAAATGATCTCCCTTAATTATGACAATGGGTAACGATGGCCATTAAAGTAACGACATTTGTCACCATCAGAAGTGGCAAGGGTAATGAATAATGAGAAAGGCAAAATTTCCACAGAGACTTTATAGTCTTATACTCCACTCAGCAGCAGCCTAGAAAAACACAGAAACAAAATAGTTCCCTGAGGACAAAAAAAAGTTTGAGGAAGACAGGAGAGAGGCTTTAAAACTCTAAAACACACTAGCCAAGAAAGATATGGATTAATGATGTGGAATTAAAAAACCTCACCAAAACTTAAAAGGCTTGTGAGCAAATCCAGCTTATTAGATCTGCAATAATGTCACCCTATATATTCTTTTCATAAAGAAAAACAAGCTAGTTTTTAATAATACAGAAATTGTACTGGAGTATGGTGTCCAGTTCTGGTCCCCACAACTCAAGAAAGGTGTGGACAGACTGGAGATAGTCTGAAAGAGGTCACAAAAGTTTTGAAAGAGCTGGAAAGATAGAGTAAGTTGGGTCTTTTTTCCCTGGAGAGAAGGTGGATCTGAGGGACCCTCATGACAGAATTCCAGTACTTCTAGGGTGACTACAAAGAGGGTGGAGGCTTTCAGGGAGCCCATGGAGAAGGCAAGGGACAACAGGCATGAGTTGTATCAGAAGAGGATTTATCCAGGTATAGAAAAGAAATTTTTTACACTGAGAACAACCACTGGAACAACCTCCCCAGGAATGTTGTAGAGTCCCCATCACTGGCCCTCCTCAGAGGTGACTGGGCAGGGTACTCCATAATCCCATGTAGGATCCAAAACCTGGACCAGATGATCATTTAAGTTCCCTTCCAATCTGCCTGATGAATTGTCCTGTGATTCCATGATTTTACACCAAATCCCAGAGGTTGTTTGTATTCTGATCTTGAACAGAGAAAAAAAAAAAAAAAACCACCAAAAACCTCTGAACTAAGAATGCAGGCAAGTATTTTGAGACTGAGGAGAATTATCTTTTTACCCAGAGAATTATCATTTAATCTGTCTCTGTGATGCTTCCTAGTCTTGCTCTTGCACATAAATACAATGAATTCTAAATATAATAAGCTTTCATTTTCTTTCTGACAAGAATATCCTGTGTATATGCAGAAAGGTACAGCACATCTGTCTTGTATTTACACATTAAACTTCCATGAAAAGTGATGCAATGTAGCACAGAGAATATTTCTGCCATGAGGTATGGGGAAAAGACTAGGGCAAAGAACAGCTCAGGTAGGCCTACAGTTCATACCAAAAATACCACCAAACCTGGTGTTATATGTTTGTTTTATCCAAAGATAAAGGAGAACAGGCACTTTATTTGTGCTCATTCTCTCTGCCCAGATTGTCTGTCAAGCTACAGACTAAGCAGGGAGGAAATTTAACTGAACTAATCAGTGATTCCAGCTGAACTGTCATTATGCAAAACCTCTTCTATTACCTGCAGGACCTACTGCCCACTTTAAAATTGGCCAGGATGACACTTAAGGCTGCTCTGGCATGTGCTTTTCTAGGACATGACATAGCTCTGCTGAAATGAATGAAAGTACATTTTATAATAAGTGTCTTGCTGGCTTTTAATGAAATGATGCATTATTAGCAAAGATTAAAAGAACTAATTATGTACAGTGTGGTTGAATGATGGCTGGGGGGAGAGAGATGATAAATATCTCTGTGCATTTGAAAACTGAGCATTAAGAAAAGAAAGGATTTTTAATTTTTAAGGTGGCAGAGATGGGACAGACTTCATTAATAAAACTAAAAAAGCTAACAAAAAAAATCACAGCTGGAAATTCAGTGGAGGTAATTTTGGACTCAATATCAAATGGCTATTTTTCTGCAAACTGAACTCTTCAAAGCGATTGTGAAATCTCTGTGAGTTTGACTACTGAAAGCACAATGAGAAAAAGTATATGAACAGAACTCAAAGAATTATTTCTTGAATATGGAAGCCAGATTGCCTGAATATATCTTAGACAAAATGGACAGCTGTGCCAGGAGAAAGGTCAAACTCTGGGCAGTGAGAATGATAATTCCTCCTGGTACTCTCATATGGATGTGATTTAGCTCTTACCATGTGGGGATCCACAGCCTCTGAGACGAAAAACATCACAGTCAAAGACCATAATACCATTTTCCTGGCGTACAAATCTGTGAAACTCAGGCTTCTTCAAGCACAGTTTTGATACCATTT
Source organism: Acrocephalus scirpaceus scirpaceus (assembly GCA_910950805.1). NCBI lineage: Eukaryota > Metazoa > Chordata > Aves > Passeriformes > Sylviidae > Acrocephalus > Acrocephalus scirpaceus. The sequence continues at coordinate 41,578,538 of OU383778.1, forward strand.
TAAAATAACTGGTTTAGAAATAAAAATATTTAGAGCAGAGTTTAAATAGCAGCTGTGACCACCAGGTTATATCATCTATTAACTGTGCTAGCAGGCTCTATAGCTGTATTGGAGTGTAATAGAAATGCCTTCAAGCAAAATAAACGGCATAAAAACTTTGTTGAAGTGAAATTTTAAAGATAATAGATTTGAGCATGGAAAGATTTGAATAATTTGACAAGGTATGGATAAAGAGTTTAACTAATTTCAAAATGGAGTTTTCTGATTTTATGTTTGCCTGTTGAAGAAGAGGGTTTAGTGCAACATCCCAGGAAATCTCTACCTACCTTACAACCCATGGGCATACTAAATGGAAAAAAAATGTTCACAACTGGAGCCTTAAAAGCTATGGAAGCTCAAAATAAACAACTTTCTTCTTGGATGGAGTGCTTTTATCCCCATGTACAGCAGGGATACATATCCCCATGTACAGCATATCCCCATCTCCTGGGCAGCAAGAGAAGAGCTGGAGGAACATTTCAGTAAAAGCCCCAGACTCTTTATCAAGGGCAGCAAAACATTTTCCTTTACTGTTTTTTTCCCATCCTCAGACTGTTTTAGAGACAGACATGAGTCAATCCCAGTATTTCCCGCTCTTCTCCCACCTCCTCCCTCCAAAAACTAGAAGTAAGGGAAAAATAGCTGATGCTGCTACTCCCAAGGCAGGCTCAACCCATCAGGAAATCAAAACCAAGTCTATGATCAATGTGACCAATTAAAAAAAGGGAAAATTTTCTTCAGCTTCACGAAAATCCCTTTTTTCCCCCATTATGAATGTCTTATTCATCTGAGGACAGCAAACAGTCCTATGCTGAGTGACAGATGTTACATTCCAATGGACTGGAGATATGATGAACTCTCCAGTTCTGTGCCACAAAGGCTGCAGTTTCACTGGAGTGAAACACTGCGAAAATGGCAACCAACCAGCCCAGATTTATGAGCAATCCAGGGGACACAGGATATGGAACACGATCAAGAACATAAAACACCTGAACTCCTTTAAATTATTGAACCTTTAGAACATTATGTTCACTAAATAAGACTTAGTTGACAAAAAAATGAACAAGAATGAACACTATGTGGATTAGTCTGGAAATGATTTAGAGTTCAGTGCACAGTCCAGAGTACATATTCTCTGCTCATTTGGCTTCTGTGTGCAATATGCCTGTGCATGAGAACTAAAAAAGAAGAAATAGGAAAATTAATTAGACTAGAATTACTACTTTGCACCATATTAAAGGAAATTAAGATGCTCAATAGAAGTCAGATTAGAATGGACCTTAAAACAAAAAAAAAAAAAAGGTTAGGTTTGATGTGGAAAAGGAGAGCTCACAGACATGGGGTAAAAATAGGTAATAGGACCAGAGGAATGAGGTAGGAAGCATTCCTACTGGGAGCCCCTGATGTAAATTTTAGAGTAAAACAAACTTTGTCCAGGGCATGAGAAGAGGAGGATGTGGTAGTGAATATTCCAGACAATGAAGCTTGTGAATATTACTTGCAATTTTCAATCATTTCAGCAAAGCTCTAGTGCAAATGTCATGAGGTGCTTTTTCCTCTCCTAAGGTATGGTGGTTTACTTTTCACAGTTCAAATTCTTCCTAAACTTGAAGATCTCATCAGTAAATCCAGCTCCTTGGTCCTCCACATGTTCAAAAACATTATTCTTTCTAAAAGAACAAAGCCAGACTTGTGGCCTCCTGTGTTTGGAAAAGAAACATGGTGAAGTATGACTGAGTTGTGGCTGCCCCATCCCTGGAAATGTTCAAGGCCAGGTTGGATGGGGCTTGGAGCAACCTGGGATAGAGAAAAGTGCAGGAGAGGTTGGAACCAGCTGATTTTTAAGATTCCTTTCAACCCTAACATCTCTGTTTTTTCCTTTAGTATATATTGCAATATGCTTAGCAGGTAAGAGATAAGAAGTTGTGTGCTTGTTTTCCTTTCTGTGAAGTCCACTCCCCCAACCAGAAAACTACAAACAAACCCAAAATTAACTATTTCATAGATGAAACCTCAACCTGAGAAATTAGGAAATTTGAAATCAGAACAGTAGCACCCACTGTTTACTTTCTTATCAAGGTGTTTCCATAGTGAGGCAGTGAGGTTTCATCTGAATTTGTCTCACTCTAAATCTCCATATCAGATAACTTCCACAAGACAATTTTTGTTATACATAACAAGAGTTCAATAATCTTTAAGAATTTTGACTTAAAAACTAGAGGTTTTATAAAAAAGTTTAAGAACAAAGGTTGTTTCTTAACACAACAGAAATATTTCATCGGGAGTCACTTGTCTGATTTTGCTACACAGGCTCACTAAAAACTGACTGTTACAAGGCAATCCAAGTTTATGCTGAAAGCACAAAAATATTTAAAAAAACCAAAAAATCTAATAAACAAAATAAAATTATAAATTAAGAAATATGACCTTAACTTGCAAAGGTAAATATTCTTGATTGATGTAATTCCACAAAAGACAGGAGTATTAATTATGAGCAAGACACCATATGTAGAAATCTTTTGTGTATTATATTCTGTGATGTGCTAGAATTCAGATAATTTGTTTTTTAATGATTAATGAAGTCAGAATCATTAGCATGTTGTTGTTTTTTTTTTTTCTTACAAAGAATGAAGCAGATGGATCTGTCAGGCCTTTATAAAGTTCAAATTAAAGATGAGGATTTTCCTCTCCACTGTTTATCTTCATTCTATGGGGGAGGAAGAAAACGAGCAGGAAGAATAACTGCTATTTCTTTGATCAAATCATTTTAGGATTCTGCATGAATTCTCAATAAACCCCTAGGTGTTTGATTGGGTTTTTTTTTAAGCAGTTGGGTTTTCAAGTGGGTAAACTGTATTTTATTCCTTCTCAAGGAATTTATATTCTTACTTCTTAATAAATCATTCCCAGAAGGCTTTCAAGAGGGTTGGATTGCAGTGGGGGCTTATTGCTCTGCAGTTGTATTGTTACTAGAATTCAGCCTGACTCCAAGAAAAGGCCGATAGGCAAAACTAAATCAATTTAATCCGACTTAGCATCCTCCAGAGTCTTTCAGCAGAGGCATCACAGCGCAGACATTTGGGATCTTTTCAGCTTATGCAACTGTTAAATCAGAGCAAAGAACCCAGACTGCTCCTGGGATTTCTAGAACAGAAACACTTGCCCAAGAACACCATACAGAGCATGTGTTCGATGTCCAGCCTTCCTCACAGCTCCACAGTGGCTTTTCTCCTCCTTATCAGACTTACTAATCATGACAATTGGCATTCTTAGTTTACTGATACACAAAATAGTCCCACAGTTGTGCTCCAGCCCTTGCTCTGTTAAGACTCAGAATTCCAAAAATTTCAGTCCAAAACTGGAGATTCTTACATTTGCTCTTTTTTTTTTTTTTTTTCTTAAAAGTAGGTAAGAGTTGTGTAAAGGCTTCGTGCACATCCAGGGATGAAAGCTGCTTACCCAGACTAATGCAGTTGAAGAGAATTTATCACACTCCCACTGTGCCTTAATTATAAAGTGAATTTTTAATAGCTTCCAGGTTCAGCAGAGAGACAGATATGACAATTGATAGGTATCAGTTTGTCTGTCTCTGGGACTGAGGTGTCCACATGGCAAACTGGAGGCACACAATACAGGTGATGTTCTCTGGGATGCTGTCCCACAATGACACCCAACTTTACTCCAGGGTTGCTGCTTCCTGGAGTTTTGAGAGCTCAGCATTGGAAAGATCAAACCCCATGGACCCAAACCTTCCAGCAAGGACAGGTAAGCTGCAGAATTGCCCAAACCCTCTGGGAGCCAGAGAGAAGCATCACTGCACTAAATCGCCTTACAGAAAGTCCAGTGATGACTTTTTCTATTACATAGAGAAAACATTCCCAGAAGAGAGAGCTTGAACTCATGTTTCCCCCTCCCTGTCACAAGCTCATGGCTTGATTCCTCCAAAGAACCTTGAAATCTCTTTTGCACGGTGACACTGCCCAGCTTTGCTTGGATTTAATGAAATTTTTAACCTTTTCAGTCTCTCTAAGCTGAAGTGGCCAGTTCCAATAGGGTCAGGTGTGCAGTGCTCACTCCAGCTGTGTGCAAGGCAGGCTTGGAGGGACAGGATCTCACAGCTGACCTGAGCAGAAGGGAAATCACACCTGAGACACGTAGACAAACCTTCTAAATTGGTTCTAAGTTTTGAGGATCACAACTGGACAGCAAAATGCACAGCAAGAACCTTGGTGCTTTCATGGATTTTGTCCTTCACCCTAATTCGAAAGGTTCTCTCTGGTCATTTTATTTGGAGATGTTGAGTCCCTTTCTTCCACCAGTGTGGGACTGGTCATCAAAACATGAAATTCATTAAATTTACCTGAGATTAAGGACATGGTGTAATTACAATGCTTTCCTAGACCCTATCTGTTTAATCACACATCAGTTTGCCTGATAATAATTGAATCCTCCTAATTAATTTTCCCCTGTCCACCACTCCACATTATTCTGAAAAAACAAAGCCTTTCCCAGCAGACTGCAAACAAGCATTGCATTTTTTTTTTCCTGAAACTGTTCTGATAAAAATCATCCTAATGGAAACTTGATACAAAATTTGGAGTAAAATATGAGCATGGAGATAATATCTGCATTTCCTATTGAAATAACGTGCAGGTTTCAATGCCATTCCAAGCAGTTATGTAAAGAGTTAAGAGAGACTTCACAGATATTTCTGTCTGCAGTACCAGCCTGTGTGCTACAAGAGAAAGAGAGCCTGCTGTAAGAATATAAACCTCTAATAAGATGAGAGACTTTTACTAAGCCACTCATGCTTGAAGTCTATTGAAAGATAATCTTTGGTACAGTACTTCCAGAAAAGAAGTGAACTGAAATCAATATTCAGTAAAAAACAGATTAAGAGACCAAGCTAAAGAAATCAGAAGTTACTCAGCAGAGCAGACATGTATCCTAAAGATTATCATTGATCATGAAAGCATGGGGTCTTTATAGCTCTGGGGAGAGAACAATTTCTAGGGACAAGACCCTGTCTCCCCTTCTACTTCAGGTACAAACCCCTGTAGCACAATAAACTTTAAATCTCCATATTTTAATTTAAAAATACAGTGGGAAAAAAAAAAAAAAAAAAAAGAATGTTCAGATATCATCTGATGATGGGGAGAAAATCTAATTTTGTACAAAAAGGAGCTTCTCTTCACTCACACACTTGAATATTTCTTTGTTTTTCTATGAAAAAAGACAATTCATTTCGGTGATGAAAGATGATCTTGCAGCCAGGAAATGAACATTCAGCAAACGTGAGTTTATTACCAACATCTTCAGAGACCTTTGGCCAATTTAATTACTCCATATTGCCATTCCTGACTCCAAAATGTCAATAGTAATAGTGTGCATCCTTCCCACTCAGGTGGCCAATGCTTTGGACCTGCCATAAACTCTTTCCATGTAAATCAGCCCATAATTTCCAAATGCAAAATGATCTGTACCACAACAGCCGTTTTTTACTCTCTTTTGCTATATGTTAAGAGAATCAACTTGCATCTAGGAATGCACTTCTTAAAACTTTTAATTGCTATTAAGATAAGAAAATGCAAGACCCAAAAGTTTAACAGCAGAGAAAAGCCAAATAACAAGGAACTGCAGGTGGAATGTTTGATTTCACATCTGAATGATTAATCTCTGCAAATTAAACTTATTTTAGTGAACAGCATAGTAACTTATTTCCATGGTCACACAATTCAAATCCTGATCTTCTCAGTACTCAAAATTTATAAAGGGAAAATAATAGCAGAAGGAATTAACAAGACATTCTATTTTGTTCTTCATTAAAGTGTATTTAGTATTGAAAATTGTTTAATATTTCCAACATACATGCATAATTTTTTGAGTACTTATTCAGTAGAGAGTATCTTGTGATCTCAAAATACAAAACTTCAAAATAAATTCAAATACTCAGTCCAGTTTTATGGGTTCACTGCTGTAAAAAGTTTTAAAACATATGACACAAAATTTGCTTGGTTTTCTTGTCCTCTGGATAACTTTTTTTTCTGATATAATGTCTTATTTTGATGCTTCCTAAAAAAAGTTTCACTTTCTTAGGTGGGTTTTTCATTCTCCTTCACTATTCTTTTTTTATCATTAGAAGAAGTAGAAGTTTAAATATGTAAATACATAAGAGCATCCCAAAAGTTGACAACTTTGAAATCCTCTATCTGCTACAAAACCAGACTCTTTTCCTTGCCAGGACCAGGATTTAAGTTTGCAATCCTAAAACGAAGCTTCTCTTCCTACCACACCATTTCTTCCATGGCCATTTACACACAGAAAAGTTTTTTTCTCTATGCTTTCAACATCAAAATGTGAAATAAGGGGAAGAGAAATTGTCTTCACAAAATACAAAAAGCCTGAAAACACAGCAATGATGAGACATTTGATCCTTTCCTTCTACTCAGCACAAGGAAGACTCATGGACGTTTTTGAGTGGAGAAGGGTTACAACATTGATTGAGGATTGAGGCATCTGTCACATGAGAAAAATCTGAGATCACTTGTGCTGCTCAGCCTAGAGAAGAGAAGGCTCAGGGGGATCTTCTCAACATGGATAAACAGCTGAGGTAATAAAGAGAGGAGAGCCCAGCTCCTGTGGTGGTCACGTGGTGGTGGACAAAAGGCAATGGGTACTGATGGAAATACAGGAAATTCCATTTAATCACGAGAAAATCTAGTTCATTGTGAAGGGAATTGAATGATGAAATAGGTTGCCCTGAAACATTTTAGGGTCTCCATTGCTGGTCTCTTCCAATCTCTATGATTCTGGGATTTTATGGTTTACAATAAATGCTGAACCTTCCAAAGTATAATGATGTAAATACCTAATTGTTTGTTTGGTCACACTTGATTAAGAACTTATAAGCATATTGCATCCTAAGCTTACTTCTAATATCCCTCACGGGGAACCCCAGTTGTGCCACCCCAGTTGACGAAACCTGTAAGTTTTAAACAACTTTTCTAAGAAATCTTTCCTCTCCATCTGAAAAAACACCCACAGAAAAAAAAATATTTTATCTACAAAACCAGACTTAGTCCCCAGGCATTTTCAGAGTTGTTTTTCTTATTCTCACTCCCTTCTCCAAGTGAAGTTACTAGGATCTGAGGCTTTTTTTTCCCCTTTTTAAGCCTATTATACGAGAGGCACCACCACCATCACCAATGGGCTCAACCTTGGCCAGCAGTGGAGCTGTCTGGAATTCACCCCTTGGACATAGGGAAAGCTTCCAGGAGCCACCCTGTGTCACCCCTGCTCCCAAAACCTGGCCACACAATCCCAATACAAACAACCTATTTCTCACAGCTTCTGCAGCCTGTGACAAAGGAGGGCTGATCCTGTGATCTTCTACCTGTTGGCTTTTCTTTTCTTCTTTCCCCCACCCTCTGTTCCTCTGATGTGGAAGTAAAGCTGTGTTTTCACTGCAGAGCTCCATTTCTTGTGTCTACTTTAACGCTCACTCTCAATTGCTCCTGGCCTCTCCCTTGATCAAGCACAGCCTTGGTCCTGCATTTGTGCTTTCACAGTCACCCCAGCTGGAGGCTTGAATTTGGGACAGCTTGTTGGAGTTCAAAGCAATAGAATTACCCACTCTGAAATGAGGGAAAATTATCCCCTTGAACTGAGCTCTCCAGTTGTTTACTTCCATTTTTCCCCTGTGCTCTCATGACCAGGTACATTGTCTCCTGCTCCATCTCTTTCCAAGCTGGCACATCCCAAAGGGTCACAGAGGAAGCTGTGCTGTCACAGCTCAACTTGGACAGCAGCTCTCCCCTCCCTTTGGGACACAGCAGACTGGAGAGGGAAACCCACAGCCCCACTGTGGCTTAGCACAAAAAAGCCAGAATCCTTGTGTGTCACCTTCAGGGTGTAGGTGCTGAGGGACAGGCCAGATTAACCTGCTGCTCAGATCAGGGTGGTGATCACCAAAAGGGACTTTGCAAGGCAAACATTAATAAGAATAATTCAATTACAGAGTTCCCAGACAATGCACACTAAGGAAATTGCACCCCATCTTTATGTTTGGGTGTGTTCAATCTCCTTGGGTTTTTGCTAACTAGCTCTCAATTAAAATAGTGTGCATATTTTCACTGAAGTCAGAAGGCAAAACGTTTTGGAGCTTGTTGGCAGGAGAGAAGTCCTGAATGGTGTCTACGGAGAGTGGAAAACAGAGGTGTATATGACAGATGCATCCAGGAAGAGCTCTGTGTAATCAGATTTTAAGTGTTTCTGCTTCACTACATAGCCATAAATGTCAGCTGAAAGTTAACTTTGTTGTTTATCAAATGCATGTTAATAACTTAATTGAAAATCAAAGTGCTCTATTGATTGCAAATGTAAATTGGCAATGCTGTGGTCCCTGCCTGCCAGTCAATGACAGCAGCACAAGTCAGGGAGGCAAAAACAGAACGAGGGAGCTGATTGCAGAAGGCATTGAAGGAAGAGATAAATTCTAGAGAATATTTTCATATTTCAGTATCAGCAGACTCCCTACAACACAACACAGCTCTTCATGCAGCAGCTGATAAAAGTTCAATCCCTACAGCCTGTTTCTTTCAATTTAAGGCTCGGATGAGACACGCAGACATCCCCACCACCCCATCACAACCTCCTTCAGGGAAGAGCAGGAAGCTGTGCTGGGTTACAGGACACAGCCCCTCAGAGATGGCATCAAGGACTCCAGGAACACCTTGCTCTTCTCCCCATCTGTACTTTTACCGACAAGAATGGCATAAAACTTTAAAAAGAGTAACCATATCCAGAGCAAATAGATGCAAACAACTGGCAGCATTTCAAGAGCTTGATCAAAAATCTTCCTTGGGGAAGAGAGAGGGCAACTTTCTTGTAAAGATGAGGCTTTTCTGAACAGGATCTACAAAGGTTTTGGCAAAATCCTTTTTAGTAAATGTGAACGCCTTAATATTGCTTGATTTTTGATACTGATAAAAATTCATTTAATATCAACAAAGACTTAGTGCTAGAGTCAACAAGCACTTAAAATCTTGGGTTTATAATCCACCCCTCCCTGCCCTTTAATTCCCATCTATCAAACAGCACAATGTTATTTTGTAATTTTTCTGTGAATATCTTTCCAAATTGTTTACAATAATAAGGCTCAAATTCACTTGAACTCCTAATTACCAGTGTAGTCTGAGTAACTCTAAATCCAACCCCTATTATTGTATTATTATGCAGAAAGGGTCATAAGTGTGGTTTGATTGATGCTATTTGTTTCCTGTACACAAATGAGAGTATCCCTCTGAGCACAGCAGACACTGTCTGGAACAATATTTTTATGGAGATAAAGCAGTGTGGAGACATCTTTTAAAGGGGAATTAATGTAATTTATAAGGAGCTGAACTAGAAAATCCTGTGTTCCTGTGTGTTGGAGTCCCATCTCCTACTGTTTTTCCTCATCATCTGTTCCCAAAATCTTTTCCTGTTGCAATGATCAGTACAGGGAAAGCCAGTGTGATGCTCCAGCTGCCTTGCCATGGATCTGGACCATTCCCTGGGGAGCTGTGCCTGGTTTAAAGCTGCCCATTCATCACTCAGGATGTGCTGCTGGAAACACTGGCCAGCCAACCAAAACAGGTTGAGCTTATTTGGTTTTCTCTGGTTGGCAGCACTGGTTTGGGTTGTTTGCCTATTCAGAGTTCTCACAAAAAGTTTTGACCCTTATCTCTCTCCATTTGCCACTTCTGACAAATGGAGCAACAGTAGTCAGCAGATTCAAAAAGCATAAAGTGGAAAGGAAGCATCAGGTACATAAAAAACTTGATCTGATCAACCTCACACACAAATTTATCCTGCTCCTCCTTCTTCAAATCTGTTCAAAAGGTTTATTTCCAACTCCAGCAAAATTGCTAGGAGTCAGGCAAACATATACTAATGTGATAATAAGTAATTTATATAAACATATAATCTGCTAATTTCAGATGGGTAAGGTGAAGCCACATGATATTTCTAACACTAGGGGGGAAAAAAGTAGATAAAGAAAAATGGTTTTGTTAGATACACAATAAGAATGCTGTAAAAATCCCATAAGTCTTAAAATGTCAAGTGACAAATTATTTTATAAATTACTATTTAAGTCAAGTAGTAGTTGACTTGATTTTTTGAAGAAACCATAATTGAAGTACTTTGAAATTTTTTGCTGCCTATATAAAATAAAATAATTGCATAATTAGCAGATAATTACTTTCAGGAGTGACTAATTTTGGATTTGACTAAGTATGCATTAATTGCTATGCTGGCAACTGCAAAACCAAAAGTCAGAGAGTGAAAACCTTCCCCTATCAAGGTCAGCATTTGCATTATAAGACCATCAAAATAGTGTTAAATCAATGGACAGTCCAATATGCAGAGGCTGCAGGGCTCAGGGCAGTGAAGTGGAAGGACAGCCAGGGACTCACAAGGCGTTGCTGGCAGGATTCCCACTGCCCTCGCCCTCCAAGGTCTGGTGTGGCACCCAGTGAAGACAAATATTTCCAATGGCTTCACTGGTGCAGGATTCAGTCCATTGATGAGTTATCTATTGACTGGTGTTCATGAGCTCCACAGAGTCCACTTGGAAACCTCTCTCCATCCTCTGTCATACTTAATCACTCCTATTGTTCAGTTTGAGGAGATACAGACTCATGACAAACAAGTGAGAATAAAACTGTTATTTTGTTTTATAGTCCAGTGCCATATTCATTGAGTTAGACTCTGTGAATTTTTTGTGTTGTTAAAATGTTTTTGATCAATTTTTTTTGTTTTGTTTTAAAGAACAAACAACACACACATGAAACACCTTCATTTACATACCATTTTTGTCTCCTAGGACATCAGGAAACATAAACATATTCCTACAGCCAACTAAATGTATTTAACACTGCATACATTGCTGACAAGCCTTTCTTCAACAGGAGGTCAAACCCCATTTGATCCTTGAAACCCGTTCATACTTTTTTTGTTCCAGCTTTGATATCAACATTTCTCATGATCCTGAAATCACCCAAGATAGCTGAGGTACTGATAATATCAAATATCCCAGTTTAGTCACCTCTTATTTCTATCTCAGAATAAAACCCTACCAAATTGATACTTTTTATTTGTCTGTTTAATGTTGCCATACAGTGATTGTCCTTTTGCATTTAAACACATTTAAAGTAAACTAATTTGTGTTTATGTGAAATATTAGAAGGTCTGGTTGTAGATTTGCAGCCTGGTCCTGCTAACATTAACACCAGTCTTGCAGGGCCTTCAGGCAGCAGTTTTTACTTCTGTCATTCCTACATTTTCTGCTCTGTATCCCATCCATATTTCAGGGATCTCAAAGGGATAATTAGCTGTATTGGTCAGTCTTACAGGTGGCCCACAAGTCATATAAATGGCTGTGGAATAATCTAAGCATCGCAAAAATCCTAAAAAAATAGGCCACTGCTGGAAAAGTTGTCTGTCTTTGGGCAGGAACAATGGAAGAAACCAATGAGAAAAAAGCATTTTTGCAAGTCTTTCATGGGGTGTGACCTTCAGTGTACCCAGACTGTGCGAGGGAAGGCAACTCCTGCCAACCAGATTAAATTGTCAAAGTGAATGAATTTAAAGCCGAGGTTTTAACATTGTACCTATTTACATATCACGTGGAGTTTAACGATTAGCAAATTAGACACAAATCATGTGCAAATCAATGCAAATTACTGGTTCACACACACAATGTAAACTTCATTTTTCATGTTGGGATGTAGCCAGTGCCTGGTTAACAAGCATATGGATTTCTGATCCGGGGTAAATGAGCTACTCCCCCCTCTTCCCCTCTCATTCCTCCACTTGGCACAAACCCACCACATTTCTCATTCAATCCACATAATTCACTCAATACTCTGCTCATGTCAGGCTTTGTGTAGGCAGGTAATAACTTCTAGAGTCATTAAATTAGGCTGTGTGCTTTCTCTAATTTGTGCTCCTTGGTTAGAGTTTTGTGGTCACTTACACTAATTAGAAATGCTCAGTTTATTAACAGAAGATATGTGCTTTGGAAAGCTCCTGGAGATTTTCAAGGTGTTCATAGATCCCTGCAACTTTTGTTGTCTTGACTTTTGAACTTTGTCATACGTAACTATTCTGAACTGAGCTGACGAAAGCCCTTTGATCTCATCCTCATAATTAAAACCCATTTCACTCGCTGCTTCTCCAATGTCACTTTTTATTTCAGAGGGGATCTCCCTTTCCCCAGGAGAGATTACACACAACCAGAATCACAGAATCAGACAACAACCATGACCAGAAGCAAACTCTGGAAGTCTGCTCTACAAACTCCTACTCAAAGCAGGAGCAACCTCAAAGATAAATCAGATTTCACAGAGTCACAGAATCACAGAAAGGTTTGGGTGAGAAGACATCTTATAAATCATGTTGTTCCAACCCCCTGCCATGGGCAGGGACACCTTCCACTATCCCAGTCTGCTCCAAGCCCCTTCCAACCTGGCCTTGAAAATTTCCAGGGATCCAGGGGCAGCCACAGCTTCTTGGGGCAACCAGTGCCAGAGCCTCCCCACCCTCATGGGGAAGAATTTTTTTCCCTAATATCTCATTTAAACCTATTCTTTTCCAGTCTGAACACATTCCCCTTAGTCCTGTCTTTTTCTTGGTCAGTTCTGGAGTTTGGAAAATCTGCGGGGTCTCTGATTCTGCTCCCTACCTTCTGTAGGAGCCTCTGTTCCTGTGCTGAAGGGAAAATGAATTCCCTAAAATCCAGTGTGAGTTTCCACTGCTGGAACATGTGGCCTTTGCCTCTTGACCTTGCACTGTGCAACCCCAGGAATCTCCTCTCTTCTCTCCATGTTGCCACAGGCAGTGGAGGAAGGTTGCTCTAATTCCCCTTGCAACTTCTCTCATTCCTTGCTCCAGCCTCCAGCCCTCTCTGCCATACTCACAACAGTTTCTCGTTCTTTGGGGGACTCTGAAAGATTTTCCACAGACTCCCCAGTAGCAGTTAAAGTAGCCAATTGTCCTTTGGTGTCCTGCTGCCAAATAGCTGTGAATTTTGAATAATGAACTTCTTGTGCAATTAATTAGCAGCCATAATTTTTCCCTCCTCTCAGAAATTCTGAGCAGCAGAGACCTTCCTTTAAGGCCAGGTGAAGAAAAAGATGTCTGGAAAACTCTGTTTATCACCCTCAAACTGATTTGGGACTGTAGGAGACAAGGAAGATCAAAACACACAAATCAAGGGAATGTGCCCACTGGCAAGATATAATCCTTAAAACTCCAGCATGTCTCATAGAAAATCCCACACAACGTGTGTGTACAGCAAAAGTTGAACTAAAAACATTGGTGAAGTCACAGCATCCATTTAAACTGCCTCAGGCTGGAACATCTAGCTGGGAATGAGCGATTTTAGTCCCTATCAGATGTGAATAACATAAACAATCAAAGAAATATGTCTTCTCTGACATGACCCTTAATCACTACAGAAAAAAAAAAAGAGACAGTGACCTTGATTAACATTGTGCTGCTGAATATGATACGAGAGATCCCATTGATCATGGATTCCAGCAGCTGGGGACATACAGAGCCTTTGTTTTCATCCCTTCATTTAGTACCTACAGAATTTAAGGTATGATCAAAATAGAGGAGAACATTATACAGGCTGCATCTGTAATCTTCTGCTCCCTGCTGAATACAAAGCTCTTACATCTTTAGTATGAAATAAGAAAGAAATACTCATATAACCTGGGCTCAAGAGGAATTGCCAGTTAAGTTTCTGTTTTAATGTGTGTGCAGGAGGACAGAGTTAAAATTCTGCAGGCAGCTGCAGGCAATATGTAGCTGACCATTACCTGTGTAGCTTCTAGAGCATAAATAAGTTAAATGTGCTATTTTTTTATTATTATTATTATTTATTTTGGCGTATTTGGGACTTAAGAATCACCCTTTAATCAGAAAGGTGTTCTGTAGCAGTACAGTTAGCCCTCTAACATATTAAAATATATCAATTTTTCACTTTTTTAAAACGTTAAAAGCAACATCTTTCCCATGAATATTTATTTTATTTTTTTAAGCTTGCTTATTTCACAGTTCATCCTTCTCCCATCTAAGCTGCTCTTTCCTTTGCTCCTTGCCTTGCTGCCCAAAGAAATTAATTCTGCTATGCCCATGGTTTTGCATGTATAAAACATCAGATACCAGCATTTTCTGACCTTCTGCTTCTTTCAGAATTCTGTTCATTATTCTGTGGCTTCAAACAACCAGGTATTATTCATATTTTTCAGACTTCACAACCATCCATCTGATGTGTCAAATGTTTTAAGAGGCTTAGTCAACAAACATCCAGCAAGATGAAATGTGCAGAAAGCAGCTACAGTCTGAATCCCGGACAAAAAATATCTACAAATAATTACAGACCTCTCTCATGAGCCTCAGACACAGTCAAAGGGACTAAGGGTACAGTTCTGTGCTTATTCCAGTTTTACTGCTGGCATTTACAGCCCCAAAAGCTGAGAGCTCTGGAAAGGATGTGTGGCTGCAGCTGCAACTGCTGGGAATTATCTCAGCAATGCCATGACTCCCAAATTGTGCTTGGAATTTGCTTCACAGGAAGTTGTTTAAGGGCCCAGGTTCAGTCATCATGTGGATGTAGCCCTGTATCCAGGTCCTGAGGACAGCAAAGAGGGGGCAGTTAATGTTTAATTGTTTAAAAGTACTTAGGAAATCTTTTATAGTGCATCGGGAAGCGAACAGGAGTTCCTCCCAGCTTTGGGTACATTTGTTGCTTCTGAAAGCTTGCCCTCCTACAGACATCCACTTCTGAAAACACCTCGGTGCTTTGGGTCTAGGAATTAACCTACATGGGCACTGCAGTGACAGAATTACTTCCTCAGCCAGGAGACTTCATTTACAGCCCTGCACTTGAGGGTTTTGCCCCTGTTGCAGTATATCACAGAAACTCATTAAAGGAGGTGTCTGTGAACCACTTGCTTTGTATCTAAAAATAAGTTCAGTGCCTTATTTCCACCATGGGATCAATCCAAGAGGGAGACGCTTTTCTTAAGGAATCCAAATGCACCATCATGAGCGCTGCATCTTTTTTGCCTCAGAAACCATATGGATTCACAGAGCAAGTGAAAAGGTTGTGAGGTTTTTTTCTTCCCTCATCTTTCCCTTCCCCTTAGCTCTTAAGTCTGGGCATTGTAAAGGAGGGTTAAGCAGTAAACTGCACCCACAAAGAGTTTAGGCCAGTACCAGGTCTGTCTCCAATGCTTCTGTTGAATGAAAATAAGCTGACATAAGCTGGACCATAGGATGGCTGGTTTTGTGCTCTCAGAGCTTTTAAACCGCTGTTGAGCTCGAGCTGTGATCAGACTGAAATTTAACAACAACAAAAAAAAAAGGCATAGAATCCTGCCCAAAACAACTCTCTGCAGCTTTGGATGAATGCTACTTATCCCTGGCAAACTTAAGTCTTTCTTCTAGGTGCTCACTCTGTGCACTTTATCTGCTCCCAGGATTGCTCCATTGTGAAGATGAGCCACAAGTGTGATCCTGCTCTGAGCCACAGCTCCCTTGGGAGGATCTATCAGGCAGAGCTGTTGCTTTCTCAGCTTCTGCAGAAAATTCATTCCAAATATATATCCCATATAAAACACATTTGATTTTTTTTTTAAATACATCTCCCTCTCTCCAAGTGAATGCAGTTTCTGTTGTAGCTCAGATGTAGAGCCTTGGATCTGAAGCAGGGATAATCATGATCAGACTTACTTGATGACTCTGAGTGGGGCTTCTATTCCAAATTTGTTGCTTTTCCTTTATAGGTGTTATTTTAGGTGTCCACAGGCATCACCTCCAGACAGCTTTTGAGCCATGCAATTATCTGTGCAGGACATTTGAATTCTATCTTTCCCTTGGTATGCATGGTGTTCATTAACACCCTGACATCAATAGGATGTGTGAGCACAAAATTTTTTTCTCTTGGACCCCAAGACTTCAATATGGGTCTTTCATTGCCATTATAGATATAGAAACTTGTTTTTTTTCCAATTTCCTACCTTTCCTCAGAACAGAGGAGCAAGAGGGGAGTGATTGTGTCTCAGCAAGCACTGAGACAAAGTAAAACTGGAGAAGAAATATTAGAATCAGATAATTATTTAGGTTGGAAAGGACATTTAAGACCATTGAGTTCAACTGTTTACCTAATGCTGCCAAGGCCACCACTAACTGGTTAAGTGCCAGAACAGAGGTCCAGATGAGTTTAAAACTTCATCCTTGGGAATTTTCATCATTCAACTGAACAAAGTCCTGACTAATGCCCTCTGAGTTTGAGTTTTATCCTTTTTTTGCCAGGAGGTTTCACTACAGACCTTATATATTCCCTCACAACCTAATTTTGGTATGATTGCAGTACATAGACTATACAAAATTGTGAACCAAAGGTGGGATTAAATATGTGCAAATTAAATCCACAAACAATCTTCTTTAGACTTGTAGTTAACTCCATAGACCATTCTTGCTTGCTGGCCTCAGCAGAGGTGGACTGAGATACAGGACAGTGTCTGCAGGTGGTAGTGTTTGATTGTGCTGATATTTAGCAGAAAAAAGGAGCTGATGGCTTTGATTTAGGGTTTGTGATTTTACATAACTGACAAGCCAGGCAGAGCCTGTGGATGGGTGTTTTCTATTGCAGTCAAATCAAAACAAATAATATGGTTAAGGCACCATGCAAACTGTTTGGGATATTGTCATATCATTACGTGGCTTCTATTTCTGACAAACATTACTTACATTTCAAAGCACTTTTTTTCCCCCAGCTTTCCATATGGCAGCTGCTATCAAAATACGCTATTTAGAGTTAAGTGGAAAGAAAATTAAAATTATTATTTTTTCTCATCTCTGATCTTCAAGTGCTTGAAGAAAATCCCAGACACTGCAATGTGTGTTAAATGTCCAGCTTTAGCCATAACTCTAAGATCACTCTATTGCCTGCAAAGTTTGTCCAAGCACTAGAGGATTCCAGCCTCAGCCGTGCAGCAAATAACAAGCCTGTACCTTTCCCAGGCATTGCTTCAGTCATTCAAAGCTCATCTAAAATAGAGAGCTCAAGACTGGGATAAAGATTCTCCCATTTCATATAAATGCTAAATATGACCATCTCTTTGGAGGGATACCAAGCTGTTCTAAAGTGTCAATATGTGCTGCTAAAAAGCTAAAAATAAGAAATCAAAAGGAACAATACAGACTCTTACACAAAGTGGCACTGTGGGGAAATTTGTCAGAGAAGCAATCTTCTGGGTGACTATTGAGGCCCTGTATCTGAAATACCAAATTAAGTTCACAGAATGGTTTGGGTGGAAGGGACCTTAAAGATCTTTCAGTTCCAATGCCCTGACATGGGCAGGGACACCTTCCACTGTCCCAGGGTGCTCCAAGCCCCATCCAACCTGGCTTTGGACACTTCCAGGGATCCAGGGGCAGCCACAGCTTCTCTGGGCGCCCTGTGCCAGGGCCTCACCACCCTCTGAGGGAGCAATTTTTTCCTAATATCCAGTCTAAACCTCCTCTTACTTTGAATCCATTCCCCCTTGTCCAATCACTACATGCCTTGTGAACAGTCTCTCTCCATTTTTATTGAACTCTTAGGGCATTGGAAAGTTGCAGTGAGCTCACCCCAAAGCTTTCTCTTCTCCAGGCTGAACAATCCCAGCTCTCCCAGCAGAGCTGTTCCATCCCCTTGATCACCCTGGTGCCTCCTCTGGGCTCTCTCCAGCAGCTCCAGGTCCTTCCTGAGCTGGGTCCCAGGGCTGGAGCAGTTCTGCAGGTGCGGTCTCACCTGAGCAGGGCACAGGTGCAGAATCCACATTTCCTGCTGCCCATTCTGTGGGATTAGCCCAGGACATGAAGGATTTCAGAGATGGGTCATGTCCAGCTCTCCCCCACCTGCACCTCCAAGTCCTTCTCCCAGGGCTGCTCCATCTGCTCATCCCCTACCCTGGATGTTACAAACGACTGGTCTGAGAAGTTACATGAGCACAGAATCACATACAGTCTTTAAAGTTTAATCAGAACTGCTCCTACATGGCTGCTTAAAGCCAATTTCAGGTCATGAGGAAGAAGGCATCCATCCAGTGTGCTTCCCATAAGGGAAATAAATGCCAAAGGCATTAAAAGCATAGGTCCTTACTGTTCTTCGAAAAAATGGCTCTGTGATCATCTAGTAGCATAGGATGTAACTCTGTATTTCAAATATTCCTGTGTATGAGAGCATTAATAAGATAATGAAACATCTAAAACCAAGTTCCAAGGAACACGAGCGAACACAAAAAGGAGAAAGTGCTGAAAGCATTGCAATATTAAAGAAAAGAAAAACAACACAAACCTTTTGCATTAGCTGAAAGGATTTTATTTAGGAGTTCTCTTGACCTATTATGGAAAATGGTTTCTGCCAGTTCAGGTGAGGGTAGTACAGCAGTGGGCACAGTGCTAGGGAAGAGAAATCACTCACATTAATTAGCAATATAAATGCAGATTTCAACAGGTGAGTGACAAGCAATTGCTGAGGCTGGATGTACTTCCAGTCTTAAATCCAGATAGTGATGTGAGGCTATGAGACAGCTATAGCATGTTAATGTAAAAAGCTACTCAAAAAGTTAAGATGAAGGTTAAAGCCTACTTTGAGCATGTACACTTCAGTTCCAAATTTATTGATGGATATGAATAGAAGAACAGTTTACTCATACAATAGTTTTACAGCCCCTGATCTCATGTGTAGGAAAAAGCATTAGTGCCAGCCTCATGCTAATAGATTGCTGGGAAATAGGAACAAAGCAAAAGATGATCTACACTGCTGAGAGGCTCAGAGTCTGATACCAGCGGAAAATTTATTTCAGACAGGTTTACACCATGCAGTGAATAAAGCACTGAGTTTGCAAGATTGTGTGTATGCAAGCTCACCAGGAAAGTTTGGCCAACAAATCAGTTGTAACCTTGAGTTTGTCACCAGCCTCCCATCCATTATCCTTTTTCTTCCCCCTCTGCTGTAGCACTTAGATTACATATTATGTCTCCTCTTTTCTACAAGAGATAACCTAGATCCCTCCAGTTTTCTTCAGAGGCAACATCTCTGGATTTCTTATCACACTTCTGCTTTCTTACTCAGTTGATCCATATTAGAGTTGATTATTTATACTTAAATGTAGAATTTTGAACCTAAGTATGTCTTTTTCCCCTTTACTCCTTTTTTCTTAAGACTTTGGAACAATTAAATCCAGGTTTAAATGAATTGATTCAATCAGTCTTTGTTCTGAACAAATTATCATGGTGCCAATATTAATGGTAAATGTTAATTCACAGGGGTAATTACTGAAGCCTCAACACAAAAATGCTTTCTGACCTTGTAGTTTCTGTGATCTAAAATACCTGATATTTTTTTCAAAAATGACTTCTCCCCTCCAAAACTGTGACATTATATGTGTAGGCTTTATATTTGCCCTTATCCTATTGCACTGATCCAGCCAAACAGAGGCGTCTGAGCGGCCTCAGATCAGAAACAAAATCCAGGCAGAAAAAGGCTGTTAATTCACTGGGCTTTTCTTAGATCTCCAGATTTTCAATACAGTTACAGCTGACCTTGAAAGTTTGGATTTGTGGCCGAGGAGATAATGGCAGAAGTGCTGATAGACTAACTAGTGTTTTGGGATATGAATCTGGAGATTACTCCCACTAGCAGTATATCATTCTGCAGCTGAGGTATTACTTATCCTGCTACTCTTACCTCTGTCAGCACTAGGAGTAGTTATCTCCCTCCATATCATTAAGGGAGAAAAATCCTGTAGCGTGGCAGGAAACAATTTACACTTTGGAACAAGGGGAAAAAAAATGTAAAAGGAAGAGAAGGTAACACAATTTGTGTGCAAGCCATAAGCTGTGTGACAGGGAGAAAGGACGACGCTCAAAGAGAGTGAAAACAAGAATGCAGTTACTTTATTGCCACAAGAGATTAAAAAAATCCTAAAATCCTTCAATAGGCTATTTGTATGTGTATGTGTGAAATCCCACACAAACACACCCAAGTCCTTAGGATACCTTTTTTAAAATTTCAAAGTATTTCAAGAATACTGATTACCTCCCACATTTTGTCAAATAAAGGGTAAAACGAATACTTAAGGTTTCACTGTATGAAAACAGGTGATTTTAGAGACAATTGGTGTGTTTAAGATCTTTATAAAATACACCACTAACCCTTACCAAAATCTAAAATACTGCCTGCATTAAATCCTAATAATCTGTGTTTCCTGAAAGTAAAAGGAAGATTTATTCAAATGATGCTAAACAATTGAAAGAATCCTCGAAGTAAAGGAAAGTTTTATTCAAATGATGCTAAATAATCCAAGGAATCCTCTAAGAAAAGGGACTGGTGAAGTTAAGAGATCTGAACAGAGGCACAAATGTTCATAATTCAGCCTGGAGCAAATTTCAGTGGCTCTGGTTATATTCCAGATTACTGCACTTATTCAATATTAATCTTTTCTGTTGTGTTAAGTCTGATGCTTGTTTGAAGAAACAATACTGGAAAATGAATTTGAAAAAAATGGACCAGGACACAGGAAATAAATTGCAAGTTGGACATCAAAATTACTAGAAAGGGCAATTCTAAAGCAGCCAATTTTCACACAGACCGTGGTGATCCAAGAGAACACACTCTTAATCAATAAGCCTGTCTGAAACACAGCCAAAGAGATATTTTGGACTTACAGACATCCTAAGAATGATTTGTAAATATTTTGCTACCAAGGTTTACTTAAAAACCTATAATATAATCTAAATATAGAGGAGGAAAGAATCAGAAACTTTTAAAATACTCCTTAAAATGAGGTATGGGAAAAGAGTTGGTCTCAAATTCAGAGTCAGTTGGCCTCAAATTGTCCAAGTGGATCTTAATGCTCCACTGCTGGTGAGAGCCTGCCCTGGGCACTCATGAGTGAAGATCAAATCACCCACCCCAAACATACAGACAGAGAGGGGGAATGGAGGAGAACACAAAGTCTCAAAGCCCCCAAAAGAGACTTGGCTCATGGAAGAATCCTGAAAATAATTGCTACAGTGACAAGCTAAGTGATATTAATGTAAATCTGAGTTTTCCATTTCAGTCTGGGGAGAGGGAAGGCACTCAGGAGAGCTGCAAAGGACAGGATGCTGCTGGGCAGAAGCTCAGCCACCGTAGCTATCAAAAGGATGGGTAACTTTGCCCACTTTCATTTAGAGAGTGCCTTTTCCAGCTCATCCCTTGGCATCATTAACATAATTAATAATTGCTAGAAGTCTGCCCATGCTGGGAGTGGCAATTTCTTAGGTAGCTGCAGATCCCTTGTATCAAAGTTACACGTAATGGTGGGGTGAGGATGGAGGGTGTGAGGATGGAAAGTGAGGAAAATGCAGCCTTCTTTCACACACATAATATTATTATACTCATGATGTAATACTTTCTCCAGTCCTTTTCCTAAATCTAGGGAAACTGAATTCTGCCCCATCCCTGCACATTCATTCTGTTCCCATGGTCAAATAAGGATTCAGACACATCAAAGCACCAATACTGACTATATTGTACCAAAGCCAATTGGGTAAGATTGCTGGAGGAAGAATTACAGAATATCCTGAGTTGGAAGGGACCAACAAGGATCATAAAAATCCAACTCCTGGCCCTGCACAGAATAATGCCGAGAATCCCACCCTGTGCAGATGATATTCTGCTCTCACAAAATAGCTGCTTTGCCAGTGAACTGGCTGGTTGGGCAGGACCCAAAGGCCTCAGGTTTTACTTTCTGCTTTGCAGGGCGGCCTTGGGTAATTACTTTCCACTTGCCCAAACTTCCCTTTTCCCCTGTACAAAGGATGTGCAAGTGATCTGCTTTAACCAAGTGCTGCAAGAGACTAAGATATTCTTTAGCTTTGGAGGCCATGCACTCACTTAACTGACTCTCATCTCCCCAGAAAAATATTCTTTTGCTGTTAAGAGAAACAATAACCTGGAAAGGCACCAACAAAGAGCCTTCATTACTGTGGAATAAAGATTGCCCTTATGTTCTCCCAAGGCTATTGGAAGTAGTACTCTGCCAGCTAAAGAACACATATTATATGCAATAATATCTTGCCTGTACTTTCTGAAGAGACCAAACACTTTGTGATTGCAGATTATGCACTTTTGATGGAGAATCCTAGAAGAGTTTGGGGTGGAAGAGGTCTTAAAAACCATCCAGTCCAACCCACCTGGAAAAGGCAGGGAAAGAGGTGGGGTCTCCTAGAGAAGAGGGTCCACAGTAATTATTCCTTATTATTTAAATCCCATTTTCCTTGGGAAGGGGACAGCTGTCCAGCTGAACCCTGCTGGAGAAGGCACCCACCACAGTCTGAGTCCCTGGCTTTGTCCTGGGATCACCTCCACACCTCCTGGATAACTCACTGCCTGTGAGTTTTATCCATGCTGTGTTCTCCTGCCCAACCCAGCAGCTCTGGGCTGTAAAAGTGCCACGTTTTACAGCTGACAGTGAAGATGGTAACACTCAGGAAATAAATTCTGAGCCCCCTGATATCAACAGGCACCTTCAATCACACGGGGAGAGCAGAGCATCCCCAGCAGCTGCTGGCACAGCTCTCCTGACCTCACATTCCTTCAGCTCCCAGTGGCCCCAAACAAGGCAGGAGCAGCTTAGTGACATCAGGAATAATGACTAGTTTGGGTGGAAAAAATCTGCATTGCATTATTATTTATCAGTTGGGTATTTCCTCTCTTTTAAACCTGTGAGTGTCACTGCTGATGTTCTGGGAAGGCAGCAGAGCAATCTGAACTTCACCCAATGAACTTCTGCTAATGAATAAAAGAAACAGTCTGTGCTGAGGTCTTTTAAATTTAGGTTTTTAATTTTTTTTTCTGATAACAGCAATGGTATTAAAACGGTCTCTTTGTCGTCAGAAAATGGAATTCATAGCTATAATCAGAGTTTTATTCTTATTGGTGAGCTAGAAAGAGCACACAGTCTATAATATCATATTGTTGGTGCGCTTCCACAGTCACTGCTTATTTATTTCCCAAGAGCCTAAAACATTTCTACTTTCATCAGTAAAAAAGCAGCAATTTCCCATAATATCTTTCAGGTCACACAACATCTATATTGAGGCTATCACGTGTTGTTTTTTCATCTGTGGTGGTTTTGTTTCTTTTGGAGGGGTGGAGGGTGTGAAGAGGGAGAAGGAACAGCATTTGAGAAAGAATTGTATAACTGAGACTACATCCTCCAGCTCTCAGTCAGAAACTCCCAGGCAAAAAGTTCTGCATCCAAGACACTCAATTTTAAATGAAGAGTTAATCACTGAGTATATTTTAAAAGGAGGAAAAAAAAGAAAGGGGGCGGGAATTAAGGGGGAAGAAAAAGGGGGCAGTTATTCCAACTTCAGTATTTAAATATTGAACCATACTATGATTTAATGTATCCTATTCATGCTTCAACCTGGTCATGTGCTCCTCCTGATGGGATTTCTCTGAAAACTGGAAGATAATCATCAGCAATTTATCTTCATCTGTACAAAAACATACAAGTCTCATCCACGAGTGCCCTTCCCGGGGCTCTGTCTGTGTAGCAGCTGACAATTGTCACATTCTGGAGTTTTAGGCAGCATAAAAGCTTCCCTGATGCTGTGTTTGATGTATTCACACACCTCAATATTTACTGCTAATTATTGTTGCCAATACAGAGCAAATAAATGAAGTCTGAGGATTTGTTTGGGTTTCTGAGTGAGGCTAACATTTCACAGCAATATCTTAAAGCTGCAATGCATCCCATGAAGTTTTATCAGACTTGTGCCACACAGAATAAGGGAAATAAATGCCAAAGGCATTAAAAATATAGGTCCTTACGGTTCTTCGAAAAAAATGGCTCTGTGATCATGTTGTAGCATAGAAGGTAACTTTGGATTTCAAATATTTTTGTACCTGTCTGTGTATGAGTGCACTGAAAAGATAATGAAACATAGAAATAAGATATTACTGAACAGCTTTCCTGTGTGCAGCTATGCCAGTTGGAAAAAACACTATCAGCAGCAGGAATAAAGCAGCCAAAAATCAAAGTTTAGGAAGGCTTAGGAAGATTATTGCATTACTCCTCCAGTGTAAAGGAGATATAGATCTTAAACATATTCCAAATCTATTCAGGCTTGAGAAGAGTTTGGAATGATCTGTTTTTGTCAATTTTATTGAGAGCTCATATTTAAACACATATCCTCAATAACAGGGATTCTGAGAAGAATAAATGAAACTTCCTGGGGTCCAAGCCCAGACTGTCAGACCCCTTTGAGTTTCCTTGGGACTCCGGCCCAACTGGTGACTTAAATGGAAAGGAACAGCTTTGATCCGTTGTCCAAAAAGTAAATTTAATAACACAAAAATAACAAACAATAAGGTGTCCACAGTATTGGAATGAACTGGATCAAGGCAGTACAAGGGGCAAAAGGCACGAGGCCAAAGGCAGAGTGCAGGGGCAGAGAGGGGTACTTATGCACCCCTGTTTGGGTGGGGAGTTAAGGCAGGGTCTGAGGGAAGGGTCCAATAGGAGAGAATGATTAGGAATATTAAAATTCCTGCACCAAAAATCAACCTATGATAACACAGAGAACTGAGAACTTTCTGGTAGCCATTTGCATAAGACAGCATGTCAATCAACCTTTTTGCTTATGGCACTATGAATGGGGATTCCCAAGGCATTTTTCCAGGGTTCTCTTTCTTCCTGGAGAAACTGCTCTCTACACATAAAATTCCAAACAGCCCACTGTCATTTCCCGGCTGAATCAGCCCTACCTAACCCAGGTTTGGTTAGAGCCACCTGTCAGGGAAAACAAGGAAAACAGAGAAAACAGGGGATGGAGGTCGTGCAGCAACCTCCAGCAAGTCCCTGTCATGCCTGGCTGTCAGGGGTCTCAGCTCTGCACCACAGCAGATCCTGATGGAGAGCTCGGGATCTCGGCCATTCCATCAGGCACAGAGCACATTGTCTAACACCAGAGGCTGTGCTGAGGCAGAGGAGGATGTGGACCTTTCCAGGAGGTGATAGGGATCAGAGATACAGCCAATCACTTAAAGCAAGCTCCAGGGAAGTTAAACAAGTCAAACCAATTTCAAAGAACAAACAAAACAAGGTAGGACTTGGGGGATTGGCTTCAAACTGAAAGAGGGAGGATTTAGGTTGGATATTAGAAATAAATTATTTATTTTGAAAGTAGTGAGGCCCTGGCAGAAGTTGCCCAGAGAAGATGTGGCTGCCCCTGGATCCCTGGAAGTGCCCAAGGCCAGGCTGGACAGGGCTTGGAGCACCCTGGGATAATGGAAGTTGTCCCTACCCATGGGAGAGGGGTGGTCTTTAAGGTCCCTCCCAAGCTCAGCCATTCTAAGACTCTAGGATATTATCATCTTAAAGCATCTTGAATCATCTATATTATCAAATATTTCCTGCCAAATTCAAAGAAGTTTTGTTACTAGTTTTCATTCAATTAGTTTTCCCCTTCATATCTTATTTTGCCCCTCTTCAGCCCCCAAATCCTGCAGAAATCATCATGTGGTTAACGGCTAATTTGCCTCCAGCTAGAGGACGTGGTGCCAAATACGTGTTATGGATCCTCATACAGATCCACCTACCACTTCAAGAGGAAATTTCACTTTCATTAAGTTTATGGATGTAAGATTGGCTGTTGAATGCATTACTGCAGTAGAAAAACAAATGGTCACAACAGAACAATGATTTTTTTCCTCTCTCCGTAAGGAGCACTGCAGAAATCCATTCCTGCTGAAGTACATCTTATCCTGAGAGGTTCACAAATAGCAGGTGTTATTCTTGACACTCAGGATGGTTAGTTTTCAGATTTCATCTTTCCAGCAAGGTCACTTCCCCTAGTGAATCAGCACTTTGGCATCTCATTTTCTCTCTAAAATGGGGGAAACAATGTCTAGCATAGCAGGAGCACATGGACACACAAATTTTTGGAGACAAGAGACAAGAAAAGGGTCAGACAACTCCCTTTGTGCCAAGGAAACGATCGCACTGACTGGTTGCTTTATTTAGATGTGGTGCAGACAGCTTGCAGTGGGTCCATTAAAATTGCCTTGCTCTTAATTACATTGACTTTTAAAAGCTTTGATTAATTATGATAGAGAGCAAAGGTTTCCAGCAGAGATATGAACTGTATCAGGAAGCAGCTCCTGATTCTGACTAGATCAAGTCAGTGTTTGAAGCATTTTATGTCCCATAATAAACTGGACACAAAGTTGTCACTAGCAGGATTGTAGATGTTAAGAAATATTTATATTGTTCAAAGAGATCTATGGTTGCAGAAGACTAGGAATTTCTTTAATTAATTGGTGGAACCAAATGAAAGGAAGGAGAGAAATAACAGTTTGGGTACTTTTTTGAAAACAAATCAGAATATGTATTTATTGTAATGATGGATTTTTTTTTCCCTAATTGAATTAAAAAATGCTTAATTTTTTTTTAAATTCTGTAAAATTCATTCACCATGTGAACTACAAGGTCTTGAGAGCCTGTGTAAACAGAGTCAGATGCTTTGCATCTCTCCACCTCATTGCCATCCCAGCCCTCAGTGGCTTTCTCAGGTTGGTGCAGGAAGTTTCTGATATCTGTGGCACCATTATGAAAAATGATGTGCTCGCCTGAGTTGTGCATAAGGAGCAAATTTGCATTCAATTCCCCAAAGAGCCATCAAAGGTTTACATGTCCTTGAAAACATCACTTAAAGTGGGATTCATTGAAAACTAACTGATAGTGGAGCTTTTCAATGGCTCTGGGAAGCCAGCAGAGGAAAATTGAATTGCCCTCTGCCAGTGCTGCTGTCTCACCAGGAGCTCTGGGTGGAAGCTGGATGACAAGGTGAGAGAAGATGCAGAAAGTTACAGGACATGAGGTCTCTCTGCCTCATTTTCCACACCTTTAATTCAGTAATGGCAGCAATTCCCAGGGCTACTGTATCAGAGCATGTTCATTAACGTTTCAAGTCCTGCTACCAAAGACAAGTATAGGTGAAAGATTTAAGAGAGTGAGATTCTGCTTCTGGACTGATTTTTCACATGATACTTGGGGCTTCTTTAGTCTTACTATTGTAGACATTCCCACCTTCCCTGAGTTTAAAGGTTTTTTTAAACCCCTGACAATTTCTGGCATTGTATTCCTCCTTT
The DNA here is from genome assembly GCA_910950805.1 of Acrocephalus scirpaceus scirpaceus. Classification (NCBI taxonomy): domain Eukaryota; kingdom Metazoa; phylum Chordata; class Aves; order Passeriformes; family Sylviidae; genus Acrocephalus; species Acrocephalus scirpaceus. The sequence goes on from OU383778.1 coordinate 41,605,827, forward strand.
ACATTTATATCTTTTTTTTTTTAATCTCACTACAGTGATTATTTTCCTTTTAAAAGCCTCCTGGAAATACATATTCTACTTCTTTCCTGATAATCAAATTATGGGTATTTTTTATTATATTTAGGTTTTAGCATTGCTATTTTAGTTGGAACCTACTGTAACCTGTAGAATTGGTTTCAATATTGAAATTTAAGTCATTTGAATGTGCTTTATATAGTATTTTTCTTTGTCTTCTATGCTGTTACCCCATCAGCTTTCATACTAAACTTTAAAGGGAATAGACTGTAGTACTGATAACACTCTTGTAGATAATTCTGCTTGAATTTCAAGATCTGATTAAATCCAAACTACCCCCCAACTTCAAAAATACTGGTGGGAAGTGTGTAACAAACATTCAGGAAAGAAGAGATGATCAAATGAAATTAAATTTAAAAAAAAAAGAAAATTTGCAAATGAAGTGACTACAACCAAATGCACTGAGATGAAGTGAGGTGCAGTGAAAAGGACCAAAACTTGGCAAAATTATTCACACTGAAATCCTGAAATCAGGAAAGAAAGGCGAACAAAGAGACAGGAGAAGGGATTGAAGGAATAAAATGCTGCAAAAGAAAGAGAAAAAAATCTGGAAAAGAGTGAGAACAAGAAAAGTGAATGGGATTGCATGAAATGCACAGAAATGGACCAAACCTCACCCAATTGATCTTCATTGAAATTAAAAGATTTCAGTTTGAAATCGGAGAACGAAGTGGAACGAACACTCTGGAAAGGATGTATGATAAAATCAAATGCAATTGAAAGAAAAAAAATTCTAAATGGAGTGACTACACCAAAATGGACTGAGCTGAAAGGAGGTGCAGTGAAAAGAGGTCAGCTGGGGATGAACGCAGCATCTTAGGAGAGCAAACATCAGCAGTCCTGGGGGTCAGGCAATATAACACGAGAGACACAGAGAAAATTCAAGAGTCACCTCATGATGTATTGCTTTCCTTACTGCCTCCAGAATGGGGCTCTGTCACAGGCAGTACAGTGATATATTGATGCTGTACCTTCCCCATCCACCCCACCAACTCCCCTTTTCAGATCTGACATGGCTCTCAGTACAAAATACACTTTTCCCTAAACTAATCCTGGTCACTGGGATGTCTCTTCTGACTTTACTGTAAGGTGAGGTTACCACTAAGAGTTCAGGCTCAGAAATTCATCATGAGAGTAATTGCCCTCACTGGATTTTAAGCCCAGGCAGTCATGGGGAATTTCAGGAAAATTTCTGAAGTTTAATTTCAGAAAAATGAAATGTAAATGGTTCCTTGGTGGGGACCACACCTTCAAAACATTTTAAGCTGTTGCCCTCAGAGGAGGCATCCAAACAGCAATTTCCCACATGTTCTGGGTCAACAAAGCCCAGGGGAGCACCATGAGCATGTATGTGCACATCCTGTGTGTTTTCCAAAGGCTGATCACAGGAATTAAGGACCCCTGGCAGCAGCAGTATGGGCAATCAAAGTGGGAAACACCAAGAAAAAAAAAACCATTCTAATAATCATCAATTGAAAAACCATATCCTCTATTTCAAGTCATGGTCCCACACAAAGCATTAAAGAGAAACATTGTGTAATATTTACTGTCTGCACAGAAACCCCTGCACAGAGAGTGAAACCTCAGGGAAGTAAACACAGCAAGTTTCTTCTAACTTGAGCATGTGCAAGGGCATCTGAGTGAAAGAGGAACTCAAAACTTCTCTGCAATTCGACCTTCCCTTCAGTGCACATATTTTTTATCCCTGACAATAATGCATTTCCTGAAAATTAAGAGGTCCAACCTCTCATCTACAGTCTTAAATATAGGAAAGTAATTACAGCTTAACTGTAAACATCAAAATTCATTTCAACAACAAGTTCAATTTAAAAAAGATACTAAAGTTTAATTACATATATTTGATTTGATATATTTGATTTAATAGTTGAATAACAAAACTTCCTCTCTCCTATTTTTTCTTTGCCAGCATAACACCCACCATCTTTCTTCTTCCCCTTCCTTTTACCAGGGGACAGAATGGGCAATTTTTAAGGTCTGTGGGGTTTTTTTGTTTGTTTTGTTTTGTTTGTTTGTTTGTTTTTTGGGGGTTTTGGGGTTGGTTTTTTTTTTTCAGGCCTGACCATGCTGATTACCCCAGTACTTATTTTCTCCTGGCTACAATGTGGTTGTTACATACTACAGTTATGTGCAATAGATTCAACCTGTTGTAATAAACAAACCAACTTTCCCTCCTTTGGGTAAATTTGTACAATCTCTCCTCCCTTCTCCCCACAGGGTGATAGGTTCACACCAGAGAATAAAAATCAAAGCACTGAAGGTCTTCAGAAGCAACTGAGTCGGAAATTCTCCAGTGACTGTGGAAAGAGCAGACAGCTTTTCCTGATGGCAATGATCCTTAAATTACTGTCTTAATTAAACATTTAGAGTTCTTGCTAAGAGATGTATGTATTTCACACAGAGCTGTGCTGCAGTTTTAGCAGAGGAGTGTCCTCCTGGCTGCCCTCCTTCCCTGTCTCCTCCTCATGGTTAGGGTTTGATCTGTTTATGTCTCTGTCCCTAAAAGCTCTCCCTCCTCATTGGAGCCAGCCCAGAGGAACCTGTTGCAGGGCATCAAGCAAATGATTCTATATAAGGAAAATGTTTTGGTTTACCTTTGAACATATAAGGAAGCCAAGGTAGAAACTTCTGTGCCCATCTCACTGGCATTGGCCCAGTGCCAGCACAGGGACCCTGGTGGGGCTTTAGAAAGGTTTCTCAAAACCTGTAGCTGCTCCTGTTGGCAGCAAGCCAAATTGTCCCTCCTAAAACATTACATATTTAACAAGGAGCACAGACGTGCTCAAGTGCTTTTTGGGGGTGTCTTAGTCAGATGTCAGATGCTTCTCTTTGTTCTTTTGTTTCTGTATTGTTTGGATTTTTCTATTTTGTTAAAACCTTTGCTTTACAAAACACACCCAAGGAGCCATCTGGCAATATTATTGAGCCACTCTGGGAGGTTGCAGGTCAACCCTCAGACTTGATACATCTTCAGGGGCTCATTACACCCTGGCCACCTGTAGGACTGTCTCAGGAACCCACCAGGGGCATCAAAGGGATGGAGCAGCTCTCTCTGAGGAAAGGCTGAGAGAATTTGGGTTATTCAGCCTGGAGAAGTTCCAAGGTGACCTAATTGTGTCCTTCCAGTGCCTGAAGGGAGCCCACAGGACACATGGGGAGAGGCTTTACAGGGGTCTGGAGTTACAGAACAAGAGGGAATGGTTTCAAACTGAAAGAGAGTAGAGTTTGGTTAGATATTAGGACAAAATTCCTGCCTGTGAGGGTGGGGAGGCCCTGGCACAGGGTGCCCAGAGAAGCTGTGGCTGCCCCTGGATCCCTGGAAGTGTCCATGGCCAGGTTGGACAGGTTATGGAACAACCTGGGACAGTGGAAGGTGTCCCTGCCCATGGCAGGGGGCTGGAACTGGTTCATCCTTAAGGTCCCTTCCAACCCAGGTCATTCCATGATTCTATGATCCTTAACCTGCTTTTCTCCATTTCTAGAGCAAATCAAACCTTAGCACTTTGGAATTCTTTTTCCCTTTCTAGGAAGTTTCTTTGGCGGCTTTTTGTCCTCATCTCATCTGTCTTGAGCCTCTCTCTTGCTAACATCTATGACAGTTCTTTAAAAACTTATTATATCCCCATCAATACCTCCCTTCACTGTGACATTTTGTAGCCACTGTAATAAAGACTGCAAAAATGACCAGGGTCCAGAGGACAAATTCACACCAACAGTTCCTTGTGGTTTACTGGAAGGACATAAATTAACCAAAAATAAGATGGAGTCTTCTCGGCTGAGATAGTGAAAAACTACCTTGTCCTCTGAGATTCAAACCTTTGCTAACCTAGATTTTATTTTCACATATTTCTTACGTTATATATATAATTAATCAAGGAAAAGGAACATCTTTTTGCTTTGGATTTGCACAGGAATTAGCCCAGTGAAGTCTGGAATTGATCTCCCTCTGTACAAGAAATGCTGATTACAGCCTCTCCTCTCTAGAAGTAATTTATTTATATTTTTCTAAATGATCATTAGTGAAACATTATTGAACTCATGAAAAAAAAATAATGATAGACAAATTATGTTCTCCTAATGAAGACAGAGATATTCAGATCTTTCTATTTTGTATCTCACAGCCCCACTGGAATCTGTCAGAAGTTTGATGTAATACCTCATGAAATTTTATTTGCATAGCAGCAGGTATATCCATGCCATGTAACATGAGAAAAGAGGGAAAATAGAGAAATTTATTAAACAGGAGTGCAGCAGGAGGAGTGAGGCCTCTGACAGCTGTAACAACCTGGGTTACACTGGATCTTAGAAATGCTCAAGGTTTTCAGGAATGAAAATTCTCTGCTAGAATTCATTATTTCAACTGCAGGGACCAGGAAAATTTTCATAAAAGTTGCTTCCTTGTGTTGTTGATACAGCTACTTTTAGATCCTTCACATGGTTTTCAAATTCCAGAAAGAAGGTGGAGGGTAAACAAATATTTTTAAACTAGGTGTGATTTTTTTTCTTTTTTTCTTTAGTCAGCTTTGTTAAATATATTCACTACATAACCTTGAGAGAGAAAAGGAAAAAAAAAAAAAAGAAAGAAAAAAATCTATCTTGTTAATTCTGCTGAAATATATCAAACTTAGAGGGTTTTGAAAACACCCAGCAGAGCAAGAACATAAAAAAGAATCTTATAGTGTTTATGAAATGTTAAAATCTAAATTTGTAAAATTGTTTTTCAGCTTGTATCACAGTGGAAGAGGATTTTTTTTTTCAAAGTTCTTTTAAAGTAATTCATGTCACGATCAGTGTCTTGACTTGTGCCATCTTTGAACTCATGCAACGTAAGAAATGGCAGCTCAAGATCTCAGCTCCTGTTTTACCAGTCATGCTGCACACATTGCTTTGATCTCAGCCAAATTTAGCTGACCTTTCCAGCAAAACCAGGACAGAACCCATCCAATGGCATGAAAATTTTAGTCTTCTCAACCTAATTAAGGAAGAGGCAGAGAAAAGCAACCTCTTGAAGGAATATTTGGATAAATAATGACACCAAAGACTCAGTAGAAATTATTGGGGTGTAGCCACTCTTTTTCTTAGTAACATACTCTCTACAGCTAAATCAATTAAATATTTTATTGGTTTTTTATATTGAGGGAAGTGTATTGTCACTAGTGAATTTCTTTTATGGCATCGTATTCTCATCTACAGGTTCCCCACTCATCTTTGTTTCTGTAATCGAACTTCCCTCCAAAGTTCATTGCCTTCCAATTTTTTCCCTTCTATCAGTGCAAATTTACTCCAGAAATGCTCCTTAGCTCTTCCAGTTCTCCTTTCTGTATATGAAAGAGGCTTATTCTCCCTTTTTGTGGTTACTTTCTTGCTTCCTGAGACTCCTTTCAAAACCTTGTCTGCAAAGATGCAGGATGAAGAGAACTCAGCTTTAGTTTCTTTCCATCAAAAATAAAACAAAACCAAAACCAACCCGAAAACCAAAAAACTGAAACTCCCTGCATTTGCTCCTTATCAGAAGTCATTTTGAAAACACAACTGGAAAACCACTCAGCCTGACTCCATCTTTCTCGGGACAGCCCACTGCAGATTGGGGTTAGCCCAAACAATGCAGGTCTGCTCGTGGAAAACCTTTGTCACCATCACCAGGTTCAATTCCATAAGCCCAACACGTTTCTCACCCATGGGAACTCCCATTTCACATTCAGACCAAGATCTCAAAAGAATTTAACAACATTGGGAGATTTGTTGTGAGTATTCCCCTGTAAATTACTGACTTTGGAGAGCAATGTGGGGCCTTGATACTGATCCTTCTCTCCCTTCAGTTGTCAGAAATGAGTTTAACTTGGTGGAATTGCATTAGTGGGAAACCAGATAATGGTCCTAACTCAATAAAGAACACTATTTGCTTATTTTTAATCTGGTGGCAGTCCCATTGAAGTTAGCCAGCCTTGAGCAGATTCCAGAATAGCAACGCTTTTTGGGTGAGGATTGGAATGCAAAGGTGTTCAGCCTGAATACTTCCCCTCTAATCTAATACAGAAGCATATGTTTATAATTTAGGAACCTGTGATATAGGACAGAGGGAGAAATACTTGGCATGAATAACTTCACTGATATGCCTGTTATAGAGGGCTTTCGTCAGAATGGAGAATCATACAAAATGGCCAAATTCCCAGGCACTGTCAAAGGGGGAGCAGTGGAAAAGTAGATTCCAGGTTAAGAACATAATGTAAAATTTGCAGATAGTCACACTGGATTTGGGCTCTGGATCATACACACTTATAGATCTCCCTATTAAGTCCCTCCTTAAGTGGCAGGACTTAAATGGTTTATTCAGTAACTGCCCCTTGGTACCCCCTCTCCCCTTCTCTCATGTGCAAACGAGTCTCTCAGTCGACTCCCAGACCCCATAGCAACTCCTGCACCTGGTTTTGATCTTTCTGATCAGTTGTCAACCTGCAGATGCCCTGGTCTCTATGGAATATGAGCAAAAATTATAGTCTGAAGAAAATCTCAGCCTTCATTAGTTATTCCTGATCAGTTCTAAATTCCTTTAACTTTACACCTAAATTAAGGGACAGCTATTATCAAACTAAAAAAACCCCACAGACAGGAGCTTCCACCCCCAGGTTGGTTGGTCTGTCTTGAAAAACAAGACTCATGGTAATTCCATAAAACCCTCAACTCACAAGAAGAACTTAATTTAAAACCTTCTCAGCTAAACACAGCTGACTGGCTTATCTTTATAACTACTAAGACTATAATAAATTGATCGTAATTTACGTGGGTGTCCAAATAATGGGGTATAATGAAGAGGAGATTAGAATGATGTAAAAACTGTTACATCCCATTTTGACTGAATACAGTCTCAAGACAGATTACCAAATTAAAAGAAAAATATTTTGATTGCATTCTAAGTGATCAAGATTTTGTCTGCTTTGGAAATGGCAAGCAGTTAAACCATATCACTGAAAGATAATTTGTGCAGGAGCTCTGAAATAATATGAACATAAAAAACCCAGAAGCCTTCAAAGAAGATGAAAGATGTTTTAGGTCTGTTTTTGAAGCAGAGAAAACAGGAATATATTTATACAGCTGTTAGGAAAATAAAAAGGTGTGATGGGTTAGAAATTAAAATCTTTTTTTTTTTTTTTTTTTTTAAATAGCAAGCGTTTAAAAGCACAACTGAGTGTTTACCATAGTAGAGGTTTTAATTTCCTTTAGGATAAGTGGAGGATGTGTTGGGCTTGGCCTTACAATTTTTAAGACAGGTAAAGTTCTCTGCACCTCAACAGACTTGCTCTATGACTTTCAGGCCTTTTGTCCTGTGTCTTAATTCCCTATTTTTAAAATAGGGAAAATGGCTTTTTTCTGCCTCTGAGGATTTCTGGGAGGATCAATACATTAAGGATGCGAGACATTCAGATATGGAGGTGATGGGAACTGTACATCTCCGAGATGGATGGCTGCTGAACGGAAGCCAAACCCTCAGTTTTCAGAATCTCAGAGAGATTTATTATTCTGGTCCTTACACAGTGGAGAGCTGCATAAAGAAAATGTGACCTTGAGATTCTGTGTCTCCAGTTTTGATTACCTCAGTGCCCAGTAAAAAACCCCTGCAGATTGACCCAAACCTGCTCAATTTTCTGCTTCATTTTGGGGCCCCATTAAGTGACCATGCTCCTGCACTCGCCAGTACCCTCTCGCACTGTTGGTGAAAAGGGAAGGAAAAGTATTTTCCTCTTAATAGAGTCTTGTACCTTGCCCTGATGTGATGGCTGAGACTGGAACCTCAAGTGCAATCTGGTGATTTTCCAGGTCTATAAAAGTCTGACAATCCCACCCAGGAGAGAACTGTGTCACTTACACATTAGAGTGTCACTCCACATGTATCAGTGACTGTCTTATGCCTTTGTCTCTCAGTTACTTAAGAGACACAAAAAAACACATTTCAAGGGAAATCCTTTCTTTTCTTCCATCCCACCTGCCTGATCTGTCAAGATATTCCAGCAAAGACCACTGCAAATGCAGACAAATGGAATAAACTTGTGGCAAAATGGGGATGGATATGGTCCTCCTTGGTTTAACTTTTTCATTGCATTTCAAAATGTTAAAGCAAGTCTACCAATACAACCTACCAAATTGAAAGAATGCCTGATGCAAGATAAAATCAAGAAAAAAAATCTCTTTAGAGAGCTATTGTAGCTGAGTAAGGATTCAGAAAGCAGAAATCAGATCAGTGTTTCCTAAAGAGATAAAGTGGAGGTGGGGGATGCAAAAATCTGTACTTGGAAATTGAGAGATATGGCAAGAAGCAGCAAGCAAGAACAAATCAGAGAGGGCAAGGTGCTGGAAGTCCAGGTTTTATACTCCTCATTTTAACATGAAGAGGGATTAGGAAGTGTTATTACTTCCCTTCTGTTCATTCACAGAACACAGCTAAAATAGGAGAGAGGATTATTTTTTTTTTGCACTGAATGAACAGAAGCTTTGGAAACTGAGAAGAAGTAGGGTACAGCATTCATTTTGGTCCTAATTAAACACTTTCCAATCTCATACTGAGGGCAAAGTTCATCTGGTTTGACAGAAATAGTGCCAGACAAAAGAGAAAAGGAATGAGTCTAAATGGCTGAAATCTCAGCTAATACAGCAGGAGTGGCTGTGAGATTCATTTTCATACAACAGCAAAGGTATTCAGTGTTTATTGATTGGCTTGACCAAGAATTATGTTACACACACAACAAATGTCAGTGAAAGCAACACATTATTCCCTGCTGTTCCTGCATGTGCACTCCAAGAGCTCTCACAAAGCTTAATATAGGGTAACTTAAGGACTAAAATAATAAAGAAAGCATTTTATTAGTCAGGACTAGACAGTTTGACCACTAGAGCATTTATAAAACAAAAACATATAAATTGTACCAAAGAATTACCAAGGTCACAAAAATCATACAATGGACTCCAGTGTGCACTATAGTATATTTTCTAATTATATAAGTTCATGTTAATTCTCTTCTGTTTCTTTCCACAGAGAGGAGAGTGCTCAATCTCCTCCTGAATTCTTCAGTGCTTATTACTATAGTAACCAAATGCTTCAAAAACATTAGTTAATTTTCAAAATATCTCTGTGGAAAATTAAATCCATCTGGACATGCTCCTGGACAAGTGTTTCAAAGGGGCCCTTCTTGAGCAGGTGGTTGGACCAGATGATCTCCAGAGGTCTCGTCCAACCTCAGTTATTCTGAGATTTTTTTGAAAAATAACATTGTCCTCATTTTACTGAAAGGGAACAGAGGTAGAGGGTGATTAAGACTGCTTTTTTTTGCATCTCCCTTTCAAAACACATTTGTAAAATATTTTAGACATATTTGCATTTGTCTCTTCAAGGAAAAGCTCTTTCCATCTTTAGTTTAGTATTTTTGCAGATGAGATACAGAGTTTTCCTTGAATATCCACAAACTGACAGTCTCAGGTCTGAACCAGCACTTTAGGATCTATCAGTCCCAGATCTTTTCTGTTCCTGTCCTGCTTTCTCCTTATCAGGGTGCTCATCCTAATTTTCTGATCTCCAAACCTCAAGCTATAATCCTATCAAGCTGCTTTCACGAGATAGTTTTCCCTAATTTGCATGCCTACATTTGTATTTAGTGTGGGGGGGAAAGGCAGACACCTCTGTGGCTGTCCCTCCTTCTCCAAAACTTGTCCCAGAAGATTTAGCTCAGCAAGAATGTAAAGATTCGGCTCAAACCCAGACTGGATCTTGTAAAGTTATAAAAAACTGAACAGACAGATTTACAACAAGGAAAGTCAAGGAACAACATTGTTGAGCCTGATGCAGACAGAAGTTTAATTCACCAGGCATTTAACTACAGCAGCCTCAGTCTTTTCCCCTGTTAGGCTTAGATGACTCTAAATTAGGATGGGATTTTGCACCAGCTGAGCTTTGAATGGAAAAAGAGGCTTCGGAGTATGAGTTTTTGCCTAAAGCTTGGATTCTCTGTGTGGAATTTTAGGGGCTTGAAGAACTTGATCTTGCCTGACATCACAGCTGAAATAAACCCAGCTGGTATTACACCAAGTAATGCAGGGACTTTAGTAAACTCTGCCTGGGAAAGGCCTCCAGCCAAGGGTGGGAGTCACAAACCCAGCAGCCCCTGTGCAGGGCAAGCTCCAGTGCTGGGTTGACTTTTTCCAGCTAGGAAAAACTTTGCAGGTAGCTGGGTCTCAGTGCCATGCAACTGCAGTCATTTGGCAGGCAGCAAACCACATCAAATTAGCCCCACTGAGTCCAGGTCACAAAACAAACCCTCAGAAACCTGAGATTAGCTATCACAAATTTCCAATTTTGTTATTTATAGCAACAACGGTAGCCTAATAATCATGTTCTTGGGAGCCTCTATCCTAGCAGGCACACTAGTGGGTTTTTAAAAAATTATGCTGGTGCCAAACTGAAAATGCAAAAGTAACAGGGAGGAAGAGTTGATTTTTTTTCCTACCTAAATTCTTATTTTTCTTACTAGGACTTTCCAGTAACTTCCTGGTGATTACTCAACATTATTCCTTGGTTACAACCATGTCACCTTCCAGCAGGTCTGCCAACTTCACTGGGAGATGAAGGGCAATTCCCCCTGCCTTCACACTTCTCTTCAAGCGCTGCACTTAGCTAAGGCAGGCAGGCAATGTCTGTGCAAACAACCTGGTGGAATTCAGCAACTGAAGCAGAAACAGCTGATAAGATCCTCAATATTGCCACAAAGTGCTTGTTATCTTTATTAATAGTGCCGGCAGATTAATTAAATCTGAGGGGAGTCTGAGAAGCAGGACCAAGTGAAATAGATATGGTCACAGTAGGAGGAGAGAAATACAGAGTAAAATCCTGGCTTTGGGTTGTTTTACCCCAAAATGTGTTGAACATGTGCCTTTCTCTGGCAGAAGAGCCTTTATGGCACCTTTTCTTCCTAAAGTGTCACAGGTGAACAAAAACATGAGGAGGAGGAGGAAAAAGAGCTTGCACCTTGTGGGAAAATTAGCATAAAAGGAGGTAAATATTTAATTCCTTTGCAGAGTGGTACATGCAGTATTGGCTGAATTTTCTTTCTCCCATGTTCTCATTCCTTTTCCACTAAGGTCACCCCATGTCTGTGTTACACTCCCCAGGGAATCCTGATCAGTTCATGTTGTTTCCTTTTTCTTCATGTTATTCCTCTGACAAAAATCCCATTTTTGCACCTTTAGCCTTTGCTCTTTACCATGACCAGCCCTTTTCTATTCACACTCTGCCCGTCCTGATTATTTGGGTGAAAATTCCTCAAAACTGCAAGTTTTGTGGGTGTCTCTGGGTTTGCACAAAATTCAGCACCAGCCGCCGTGCTTTTAATGGCAATTATAACACAACATAACAAAATACACAATCCATAAAAGGGGTATGTATGTCAAGTTTGAAAGTAAGAACAGTCCTAGAATAAAAGTCTTTGGGCTTGTTCAGTCTTGAAAAGAAACTCAGCATGGAATTTTATACATTAATTAGGACAGAAATAATTATTTGAAGTAGGATCCCCCTTTTTTTTTCCTTTTTTCAGACTGGTCATGATGATATAAAAATATTTCTTCTCTTACTGAGCAAAATTAGAGTTAAATCCAGGCTAAGCTTGTTTACTTTACTTTCTTGAAATCCCACAGAAATATGTGATACTGCAAAGGCTTGAGGCTCAAAACTTCTTTAAAAAGACAAAAAAATTTTCAGAAATTACATGGAAAGTGCGTGTAGTTTCCACGGATTAAAAATTGTAATGAATCAGGTGAATCAAGAGAATGTGTTTGTCAAATGTTGAATTTGTTTATCTTGATGTCATATATGTGTTCTGTGATTGCATTTTAGAAAACCCTTTGGAGACAGGCTAACTTTATTATTCCCATTTTATAAGGAGGACTGAGATACAGAAAGAAGGATCTGTCATCATTCTCAAAATCTGCAGTAAGGTCAAAAATTGGCACATTCCTACTGTTCCAAACACAAGATTGTGCTTCCAGTACAAATTGCTAGACAAGAACATTTTTGAGACAGCTCTAATTGATTATGCACTACTGTGGAGGTTGCTTTTAATGTGCTACAGATGCTTGGATACTGTACACACTAGATTTCATGTCTTTCATAAAAGAGATGACCAGGTGTAGGGAACTTCATAAGAATATTTAATATCTTAGCTATTATGAGATTTGTTTTTCATGCAGTTTTTCATATAGTGAAGCTAAGGATAAAAAGATATTTAATTTTCTTTCTCCTCTAGCATGCCATTATAAGTTATTTAATTGTGCAAACATATATGTAGAAATATAATATATATGAATGTGAAAAAGAACTCTGTGGCATCATAGAATATTAATGTACCCTGCAGCTTTTTTATTACTTAGCTCTGAATTGTACCTAGAGAGGCACTGAGATTACTGATGCAGAAAGAAGCATTTTCTCAAGGTAGGTCTATTGTTTTATAGTCCAGCAATATGCCTGCCACTGCCACCAGGTTCTGGGCATTCCTGCCATCTGCAACACTGTTTTGTCCTTATTTAAAATCTGTTCACAACTCTGCTACAAATAACAAAATCCTACTCCCATTTAGGGTTTTGTTTGGTGGCCACAGCTGTGTCCAAAGCACAGAACAGGAGGTCATTCAGGTTATTTGCTCTTCTGAGATCTTCCAGGTGTCCTTTTAGCTACTGTATACACTTAAAAATCCCAAAGAAATCTCTGTGCAGTATCAGTTTAACCAAGACAGTATTTTAGAGCAGGCTCATGGTTGTGTGAGCTGAAACTGGGGAGGTTGAGACAATCATCTCCTCCTGTTGCTGTTGTGAGAAGTGAGAGTAGGAGACATCAGAAGATTCATCAACCCATATGTGTCAGATCTGCTGAAGTTTTATAATGGATTGGGCTTGGCAGAGATCCTCCTCTTGGTTTGCACTTGGAGAGGTGAAGTATCAGTTCTGCTGTTTGGCAGAGAACAAGAGCACTCATGGGCAGAGAAAAAAGGAAGGAAATTTCCCAAAGTGGAGGAGACAAGACATATGTGTGTCATTTCTGTATTTTGCCCTGCTTAGCTGTTGCAAGGAAAAATGGATGGAGCAAAAGGATTACCAAGAAATCCCTTCTCCTTCAGGCTGGGGACACAGGGGAGTGTCTCTCTTGGAGTCTGCAGCTGAGCAGAAATTCCACAGACCCCTCTTGCTGCTGGAATGTCGGGTGTAGGACCAGCACAGCAATTAGGTATCGAGAGCAGATCAAAGTGCATTTAGGAACAGAAAGCAAATATTTAAGTCTTTAGACTTAAGAGCTTTAAATAGTGAATAGATAAGTATTAGGGAATATATATATAAATCCTCCACATTTCCTAAGGAGCTTTCCCTCATGCCATGCATAAAATAACTGCCTACTGTACAATATTCTGCATTATCTGCCAGCCACCAACAAGCTCAAGATGCTGAAGGAAATGAAACTTTAATTGCAGACTGATGAAAATTCCTGCTTTCCAATGAATAGTCTAATGGAAAGGTGTCTTCCATAAAGAGCAATTTAAATAATACAGTCCTTGAATTTTAGTCACGGGTATTCAAGTACCCATATTCTGGCATTGTGGACTAAAACAGGTGAAGATTGAACAGAAGTATAGAACCCACACATGATTATAAAATAATCCTATTTTCTGAAGTTTGGGATTAAAGAAGAAAGATCTACCTACATCTTGAGCTGAGAAATTATTATTGTGCTCAAGTAATCTAAATAGAAGGGTGCAATTTCAATTATTACAACAGGATGTAAATGCAGCTAAATTGAAGAGTTGATTATTCACAAAATTATTGTGTCATTCTACAATTAAAATGAGGCAAAATGTATTTTGTGGTTTGAAAGTTTAGGAAATACTAATGCAGTCAGTTTATTTCTGATGTGAATCTCATTCAATAGTCAAGTGAGTCCCAATCAATTTTCTCACAGAACCTGCATGTACGAATTTTAACTGGCAAATTAGATAGATGTCATCTGTTGGCTCTTTTGGGAAATAAGAAATCCCTCTACAAGATCATCAAATTAGTTTTCACCAATTGTATGAAATGATATTAAGTAATACCAAGCCATGTGTTATTTATTTGAAAGCCTGCATCGGGAACTGACGAGTCAAATCCAACAAAACAACCCCAAGGGTAATTTTTATGAAAATGTCTTTTTCAGACCACAGAGTGAATGTGACACTGCTGAAAGACTCGGGCATGGGCACCACTCACACACAACCTCTGACACTGACTAGGAGGCTGAGCTGGGTTTGCATTCCAGCTGAACCACAGGAAACTGAGATCTGGAGGTACAACCAGGTGTAACTTCCAGCTCTGGGATGGGAAGCACCAGACTGCCTGGCCATTTGAAACCATCTGATGAGGGACATCGTCAACCCTCCCCCAGTAAGAAATAACAAGGGGTTATTTCAGCAGGGGAAAGAAATTAAAATGGAGAAACAAATAATGGCTTCCTTATCAAGGTCCTTTCAGATCATTCCTGAAGTTTTTACTGCCATTGTCTGCGCAGTCTTGCAGATCTTGTTGATGCCTTAAGTTTTAGATACTTTCAAAGTTTTAGATTCTGTGTTCCTAGAGGTGCAGTTCTGAGCCTCACATTCAGTGTCACTCAGCTCTCTTCACAGAGTAGGAAGACAAAACAAATCCTTTTCCTGCTGGAGACCAAGGAGAACTTTCAGGCCCAAAAGCACAAACAACGGACTAAAGGAAGGAACACAAAGGATGGGACCTCACAACCTGAAGCTGTAATTGGACAATTACACCCCAGAATGTAAATGGACCAAAACATAAAAGTGTGAGACCTCGTGACTAGCCAACGATTTTGTGACCATTCTTAGTCCACCTTGGGTGCAGCCCTGGCCAGGCTCTTGTCCTGCCCAAGGTGTACCTTAAAGGCCTTTGAATAAATATCTACTTTGTTCTCTGGCTCTGTCCAGTCTCTGTTTCAGGTCAGCCTTCCCAAGGCATCATTGCCAGTGAGCTTTTGCACCATAGAGAACCACTTGGAAAACTCCTGAATACTTCACTAAAAGTTGGTCGAAACCTGGCATTTTTGCCACCTCAGTCAGAATCCTTTACTATCTGAACAGAACAAAAGTTTTCAAGTTTCACATGCAAATTCCACGATTGTAAGGTACACAAACACATTTGCTAAATCAAAGTGTATCTATTGCAGAAATAGTCATATGACTTTAGGAGTTATTTCTGTGTAAAGATGGGGAGAAATTTGAGTTCTGAGAATGGCAGTAATTAGTTATAAATGAGAAGGAAACTCCACAAAGACACTGAATCTGGACTAGGTAAATAAACTGTTTTCCAGTGGTGTGACTAAACCACTTGGGAACTGAATAGGATTTATTTGTTTTGTGGTCATGTAACTAAAATTAATTTTGTTTTCCCACTTTCCATATGTTAAACATTCTCTTAAAATTAAATGTTAATTATTAATGTAAATTTATTTTCATTTTTATGCCATTTGGGGATTTTTACAGTCTTCTATAAACTTATTTAAATTTTCTTGGTTTCATTCTGGACTCAAAATTACTTTAGTTTTAGCCTATCTGTAATACTCATTAAAACAAACCAAATGAAATTTAATTTACCAACAAAAAACCCAACCTAATGATATTCCTAACAAATTCTTGTGGATTTTCTAAAGCAAATATAACAGAATCATAAAATGTTTTGTGTTGGAAGGGACCTTAAAGGCCATCTGCCATGGTCAGGGATGCCACCCACTAGGCCAAGCTGCTGATGCCTCCATCCCAGCTGGCCTTGAGCGTTTCCAGGGGTGGGATAAATGTGGTGCCACGCAGGCAGTGGGAAAGGCAGGTGCCTCCAAAGGACAAGTCACGGCACAAATTGCAGCTGACACAGGTAATCCAGACTCTCTACATGGGTCAGAGCAGCCTGTGTTGCAGCCTAACTTCCATGGAGAATGGACAGCAGAAGGAGGAATCTCTCTCACATGCTATATTTCAAAATTTACTCTTAATGGTGCCCTGTTTGGATTCTTATCTTCTTTTCTTCGTGTTAGAGCCGGGATTAATGCACAGGACACTGTTTTTGTGTTCAGACTTGATGTTTATTAATTCTTATCTAAAGTACAGTCTCAGAAGTTCCAGCTAACAAGGTAGAAGTGGCAATGAAATGGCTGCCTCTAACTCTTTCCAAGGTTATTTAAGTGCTAATCACCCAATAACGAGGTGACACCTATATTATTTATACTTTTGACTGAATAATGACCCCCCCCAAGGCCTGCAATGCTGACCTTTTTTATCCAGTTAGAAGAAGCTACCCAAACCCATGAAGAGGAAGGAAGAAGGTGAAGAAGGACCCAGACACCGCCCAAAGTCCTCCATCTTCACTCACATGTATTACTGTTTATTAAAATCTTAAATCCAAGTTTTTCACCCTGTGTGATCACAACACACGATTCAACCTACACATGCACAGCCCCAGTGCTATCATTCAATTTTGGAAGCTTGTTCCATGGCCTCAAGTCAAATGTGGTGCTTGCTCGAGGGTCAGCACCTTTTAGCACAGAAAGCCTTAAATTTTCAGCCTCCAGGGTTCCAGTATCACTGATCTAAAAACACACGTTCAGGGGATTGTTTCTCAGGGTTTGAATAACATCTCTTTGTACCCTCAGCAGCAGTGCTGCTGGGTCATTTCAGTATCTGACATCACTCACAACCCTCCTAGCTCCATGCAGTGCCAGAGAGCAGCCATGCTTTTTACACCACCCATAAAAACCAGGATTGCCTGAGGGTTTGCAGGTGAGGAATGCCCATCTGCAATCCTGCTTCCACGGGACCCTGAGTGCAGGGCACTGCCCACAGGACTGGGCTCAAAGCGACAGAGAGGAGGGGAAGGTGACAGAAGGGGCAGGAAAGGGAGGGAGAACTCACTGGTGTCACGAGAGAAACACCCAGTGGGCTGCATTCATCTTCCAAGGCTTCGCTTCACTTGTTCTGCTTCTACTTTGTGCCATTCCCACACAGAAAAATGATATTCACTGTGAGCATAATGAATGCATGTCGAGAGCTAAGTATAAGTAAACATATAAGGGGATTTTTTTTTTTTCCTAAAGATACAGCAAAAATCACACAAACAGTGCAATAACTGGGAAAACAGGAGCTATAAGAGGAAATTCTAAAGTACAGTTAATCCAAATGTTGCTATTTTTTACAAAAATATGGGGCATACAGCACATAAAGGGAGTTCCTCAAATAGCTTCAACACTTTTCTGCCAGAATATTCTAAAGGGGAATGACAAATAAACCACCTTTAAAATAGTATTTATCTGGGACAACAGATAATAGGTAGCAGCAAATACAATCTTCCTGTTACCAAATTATATTACTGTAGCCTGAATTCTTCCAGGAGATGTGACTGCTGAAGCTACGATGGTTTGGCTTAAAATATCTAATTTGTGTGTATAGTTATTAATTATTTTGTAGGAAATTACACATGTATGCTGAGTCATTTGTTCAATAACCTGTGAGATATAATCTATCTATACATGGTTAAATAAATCACAAAATTCCAACTTCAGTGAAAATATATAGATACACATACACATAAAAATATGTGTATAAAACATAGATAGACAGAATACTTGTTGCTAAATAAAGACTTAATTCAGAGGCAGATTAGATATTTTAGTCTTATCCTCCTGCATAAGGCCTAGGAAGATAAATTTGATGCCATCTTCAGCTGGATTTAGAAAGACTCAAAGAATTGTTCTGGCATAACCCTTAAAGCTTAACTGTGTGTAACAACTTCATATTCTTCACTTTGGCAAAAGTTACTTCTGCTTGCATGGATTTAGTGACACAGCAAAATGTCACTGATTCTTCTGCTTGTATAAAGATCCAACATTTCAGAAAGAAAATGTGGCAGTGCTGGAGTCAGAACGAATTTTGCAGTATTCAAACTTTATTCCCTGTATTTGTAAGTTAGGGCTGAAGACAAATGGCTGAGGCTTCTGACTAAGCCCTGGCTCAAGGGAAAAAAGAAAGAAGCACTGATAAATTTGCAAATACTTCAGAACATTATACCTTAGGCAGAGAAAAGAGTGGGTCCATTGGTAAAAAGATTTATCTTAGAAACAGATATAAACTCACTGAAGTTCACTGAAACTTTTCTAATGATTTTAAATTATTTACCTTATATAAGTTTCAGGTTCAATGGTATGATCTTAAAAAATTCCTGACTATGTTCGACCCCAGAGGTGTGAAAAGATACATCACATTTCTCAAACAATTTCAGTAAGAAGAAAACTGTGCACATCAGAAAGGCCAAAATATTTTTGTTTGACGTACTCAAAGCAAACTTCCTCAATTTTGCATGGTGAAATGATGTCCCTTGCCACTACACCCACAATCAGCATGAATCAGTTTAAAAGAGGCTACACACAACCGGATTTTTGGAGGGGGTCAACTGAAACCAAACTGGAGCAGTCTGGGGTTTTTGCACATCGCCACGTGTGAGCTGCATATTCAGCTGACACTGAGCAGCAGGTTCAGCAGGAGAAAGAAGTTAAAATGGAGAAAGAAATGATGCTTTTCTCATCATGGTCCTTCCAGATCATTCCTGAAGTACACTGGAGCTTTCACTGCCATTGTCTATACAGCACTTGCCTGCTCTGTCATTAAATGAGTGAATCAATCATCACAGATCCTGAATTCACTGAAAAAAATATTGGTTAGTGGAGCTGTGCCAGCTCTGGAAAAAATGGCCCATTGACTTCTCCCTCTCAGTGACAAAGGGAAATGTTCTTTCAGTAAAAGACAGAATTGATGGCCTTTTCTTGTTGATTATAAAAGTCAAAAGGCTGAAGGAAAATTACAGCAACAGGACAGAGAAAAACTATCTTTACTGAGGAGCCCATGAACTGCCAGTGGCACCAAATGTTTTGCTTTAGTTTGCATCGACACCCTCAGTGACCTTCACTGACCACCCCTCCAGCCTTATTCACCCCATAACCATAAAAAAAAATAATAATGGTGCTGACCCAACTCTTGCTAAAAACACAATTCTAAGTTTGAGAGCCTCATTCTGATCCTTCGGATCAATAGAACATCCACAACTCATTTCTACTCACCAGCACAGAGGTGCAGAAGCAGGAAGCACCTTTCCCAGTCTGACAAGCTGGGATTTACTCCTGTGGTGGATATAAAGAGTCACAGAATGGTTTGGGTTGGAAGGAACCCTAAAGCTCATCTCATTCCACCTCCTGCCATGGGCAGGGACACCTTCCACCATCCCAGGTTGCTCCAAACCTTGTCCAACCTGGCCTTGGACACTTCCAGGGATCCAGGGGCAGCCACAGCTTCTCTGGGCACCCTGTGCCAGGGTCTCCCCACCCTCACAGGGAAAAATTTCTTCCTTATATCCAATCTAAATCTACCCATCTTCAGCTTAAAGCCCTTGTCTCTTATCCTCCCACACACCCATGAACTGTAATTGTCCTCCTCATACACTGAGATAATTTAATTGGTGCTCCTTGTTCCACACTGAGGCAGGCAGTACATCCTCACACAGCAGCAGTACACACACGCTGGTAGATCATCTAACACTGTATATTTTAAAAAATATGTTGTGAAGCTTTTATCAGTTGTTTCCTTTCAGATCCAGCTGCTTGATCTCTCTCCCTGTGCAGAAAGCCCTGTTCCATCCCAGCCAGGCGTCCTGGGAGCACAGAAACCAATCTTCTTAGGCAAATCAGTTTATGTGCGGTTCTAAGCATGTGCTAATTTGAGCTGATTTATTGATGCCAGCATCCCACCCAGTGTGTGACAGCAGCTGCCCTGCTTTAAAGGATTCATAATCTGCCAGTGGGGGTAAAAAACTCTGCATCCTGACATCCCTTCCCTTTTCCAGGCATTTTCTTCTGTGCCAATTCTTAGGCTCCCTCATCTCAAGGAGCACAACTGCATCTAGCCTGGAGTGGGCTCTCCTGGGGGAGCCTGGAGCCTGTTTGCACTCATCTCCCACTCCCCCAGCACCCACACAGGGTCAGGCACAACTGAGCCCCTTGTGTGTGAACAATTCTTCTACTCATTTTTCCCCCCTGGGGAGTTCACAGCTTGAGTAAGAGCGTATCTTTCATCTGGGTGAAAAGAATTCCATCTGAATTTAGCAGCTTTTCTTACATCCAGCGTGTACTAGGGGGTTTGATCCAAAAACCTATGGCAGCTTTGCCAGTTGTTCTAAAGTGATTTGGATTGGGCTTTTAGCAACAGGATTCTCTTCTGATGAACATAATTGTCCCACAGAGAATGATAAGGTGCACGCAGCCAAATCATCCCAGGCTGTCCCTGCCATTCACAAGTTAAGCTAGGTGGCCCTGTGAGTACAGCTAAGAGAATGACAAGTGTAATGCATCATTTTTTCCAAGTGCTGTGATATTGCAGCCTACAGAAGGGTTCTTTGATTCACCCTGGGTAAAAAAAAACCAGCCACTGATTCAGTGTGTTCCCATTTGGTGTGTTCTGACCCAGTAATTTCTTTTCTGATTCCACTGGACTGCAGGAGCCCCTAAGCAAAACCAAGGATTCATTCAGCTCATGGCATTCAGCCTTATTCTAAAATCCATCAGTATTTTTGAGTATTATCCTGGAGATAAAGTGTCTCTGAAAATTACTGCACATTGGACAGGTAACTCTTGATTCAAAGACAATTTCTAAAGAGAGATTTACACATTCAAACACTTTTCTTTACACCAAAATGCTTCAGGAAGATCAGTTGGCTGCTGATTCTCTTGGCACATGTAGCCAAAGAGAGAAAAACACATTCAACTTCCTATTCATGCACAGGATGGCTTCCAGTCTTAACATTTGGATGCTTCAGCCCACAGCTCTGCATCATGGAACAATCACAGGCTCACAGGATAGTTTGGGTTGGAAGGGACCTTAAATCCCAGCCAGTTCCAACCCCCTGCCATGGTCAGGGACACCTTCCACTGTCCCAGGTTCCTCTCAGCCCTGTCGAACCTGGCCCTGGACACTTCCAGGGATCTAGGGGCAGCCACAGCTTCTCTGGGCACCCTGTGCCAGGGCCTCATAGGGAAGATTTCTTCCCAATCTACCCTTTCAGTTTAAGCTGAGACATTATATCAGTGACTTCTGTACATAGTCAACTTATTAAAGATTATGGTACCCATTAGAATAAAAGGAACCATAGAAACAACTAATTTTTAAAGAAGATTTCTTTTTCTTTTCAAATTAATTCTACTTATTTAAAAAAACCTAAAACCAATGAGAACTATAATTAGATTATGCAGCCACAGAACAGAGTTGATCTAGGTTATAGATCATAAATGTTCAGATAGATTATAAATGTTCAGTCCTTTCAAAGGACACATATTTCCTTTGGTTTACACTTCACTGAACTTCCTTCATATGTGAAATCTACCTTGAAGAGACCCTGGCACTAGAGAACACTAGGCAATGTGCATGGCAGGAAAGTATCATATCTGCCCCAGACATTACTGGGGAAAGTATCAGTGAGTAATGACACGAATTCCTTCAACAAGGTGAAAAGGGGAGTACAAATCAAAGAGCAACCATGGCTTCTTCTGAGAGGAGGAAAGCTGAGTGTGCTGAGGACAGCTGAAAATCAATCCTGTCATACCCCACTTCACAGAGCTCTCCATCAAACCACCCTTCCCATTGCAGAGTACCATAACACTCCTGTGATTCTTTATTGACTCAAAGGCATTCTGACCAGATTTCTGTGGGTGTCTGTCTAATGGGGCACAGCTGAAGAGATTTTTCAGAAGTATCTTCATCTTGGTGTATGACAGAAGGAGCAATACTAAAGTACATGACAAGCATGGATCTCTACCTGCTTTTTTAAAATCTTTCTAGATCCCTGTTTCTATCTTCAGGCACCAAACCTGTTGACAACTCAGGTCCTTTGCAATTGCAAATAGAAAACAACATAATGGACAATATCTCTTGTGTGCTGTAACTACAAAGATACAGGCACAGACCTAAATTCCATTCATCCTGGAGTTTAGGTCACCCAGACCCACCAGAACATAAATGGTATGGCACAAACTCTGCTGTTCTGCTTATCTGGGAAGGAGAACTTACAATTTCTGGCCCAGAGAAGAAGACAAAAAAAAACCCATTAAAAATGTTTAAAAGAAAAAAAAAAAAAAAAAGGAAAAAAGAAAAAAAAAAAAAAAAACCAACAACAAACCAAAAACAAAGCAAACCAAACTTGAAATTATCTTAAAAGTAGAAGAAAACATTGTCAATTTACAATTATATAATATGTCATGAAAAATGCAAGCAACACTGAAGACAAACTGCTTTAGCACAAGTCATTCAAGAGCCACAGCCTCATGAATCAGAACCAGGGCTCTTCTTGCAAGCAAGAACATTTTCAGATTTTCCTGGCCACCCTTTTTCCAAAACAAATAGCTGTGAAATTCCTACTTCCATGACTTCAGATGCTGCTGGATCTATGTCAGCAGTAGAAGGTTACTTTTATATTTTCTTTTACAGAGGCTGGACCATATAAAAATCACTTTAAAAAAAGCCACACACAGTGTTGATTCCATCTTGCTAATTTATCAGGTGGTAGAGCTCATCCAACTTGAGTGAGCATGTAAGAACTAAGCCATGCCAAGTAGTAGCTGGCACAGTTTTCTACCCTCCAGAGCAAGGATTAAGCAAGGACCAAGTTTTTGAACTCCTCAAGTTTGCAATTTGGCTGCAGCTCTGCTTGCTGGGCAGAAAAACCATGCCTGGCCCCTCTGAAATGTTTAAAATTACTTCCATCAACTGTCCCCATGGTTTGATTAGTGGTATTTAAAGGCCTTTGTACTTTTACAAACTTAAAAAATATTCATTTTCTTATCAAATTGAGATGAAAATTATACAAACCCACCAGTTTGATTGCACATTCCCAATACTCTGTGACCTTACACTGTGAAGACTAGAGACAGCTCTCTGTGCTAAGCTGGTAAATAATAGCTCTGGAAACTATAAAACTTCAGTCTTAGGAAAGTTCAAGTCATATCTTAAAAAAGAAAACACTCACATATTCTTGAATCTTCATTCAGAGGGTGAGACATTCCCCCCTACACCAAATACACCAAGTTTTGTACTAAAATGTTGAGAGAACCCGTTAAAAGTCATGGCAGAGAAGGAAGAGTTAAGTGCAACTCAATAAATATTTATCCCCAGCAGGAGCAAAGTAGGACCAAACATCCCCTTGCCCAACAGCAACTCCTGGTCCCAGAGTGGCTCAGTTGCAGTCAGAGCTGCTGGTGACGCAGATTAATAAGGAGATGAATGGGCTGGCTGATGTTCATGGGCTGGCTTGTTTGTCAGCATGAATGCTTCCTAAGATTAAAAGATCTCATCCCCACTAAAAGCAGTAACTTTGTTATTATGAGTTACAGAAAGCGCATGAGATCCCTTTCATTTTAATATAATTCTCTGTTAATTCAAAAAGAAGGATTCAGTTGATACACACGCAGTTCAGCTTTTGATGTGCTGTTGAACATTATCTTCTGCTGTTGTTCATTTCTTCTTTTGTTGCGAAAAGAATAAATCCTGTATAACTGCCCAACCCTGCTCATCTCTCTAGTCTTCTCTTTTTCTGTTTATCTTTTTTTTTTTTTTTAATTCTATCACATGTATTTATAGTGAATATTAAAAAAAAAAAAAATCTTACTCCCTCCTCGTAAAGCTTTCATTTGGTCTCATGACTCTGTTTCCTTTCTTGCATTAACATCAAACAGTTTGTCTGTGAAGACAGTGGCTCATCAAAATCACTTGGAGTAATTTCAATTTCACACTGATCACGCAGATCTGAAGCCTCTCCAAGCAGAGATTTTCATCATAAGAGAAAATTTGGTCTCCTGTTGGGGTTGTTGATATTTCAGCTCTGTCTCTTGTTAGCTGTTGGAATAGATGTGTCATGGGAGCTTACCTACAAAATTGAATTGATTGCAACAATGATTCAGGATTAAACCAGATTATTATATTTCCTTCCAAGCAGCATTTGTGCCGCAGGTTTTTTTTACTTTTTTCAATTTTTATTTTTTTTCCCCCTCTCTTCACTTGTACTTTGAAGCTTGGCCATTTTGAGCAGTATAAAATCAGTTCCTGGCTTTCTCCACCTTTCCACTGCTCCTTTTGCTCCTTTCCTGGTGTTGTTTTTCTGTTATTAATTCCTGATGTTGTTTTTCTGTTATTAATTCTCTTGCAGTGGCACCTGGACTCTTCAATCAAGACCATGGGAGTGGTGATGACAGGCAGCGCACAGGTTGTGAACAGCATCCCCACAGCTCTCCAATACAACAACAAAGGCACAGAAAATGGAGCAGAAAGACAAAAAGGCATTTCTGGAGATCTATGAATGTGTCTCAGCTCTTCTGAGTTTCCTGGTCATGCTCTGTTTATGTTTTTTGACTGTATTATTGTCCATACACTGAGTTGAAAGTGTCTTCTGCAGACTGTGAGATCACTGACAGATATGAGACCTGGTTTTTTTGCCAGGAGCAAAAATTTGGAGCCATTATAGGAACAAAAATCAGTAATCATACATAGAGCACAATAACTAAGGTAACTAAATTTTATGATAAGAAAATATTTACTCCTTTCAACTAACTTTGTACAGCTGCCCCAAGCCAATTCAATATATAAATTGTGAAGTAATACTTAAAGATTTTCTTCATCATGGAAGAATATTAAATGTTTTAGGTGTTATGTACATAAATTCAATGTTTCTTCAGATTTTTCAGAAGTACTTTTGGTTAGCCTAGAACACTTTGTACATGTGTTCAGAAAGGCACACGTTGCATACTATGGTAATGAATGATCTGAAAAAGACTGTGATGTTTAGGTCACTAGTAAGACGAAGTTTTTTGAGCAATCTCAGTGATCTTTTTTTTAAAAAAAGGACAGAATTCTGGATACCATGCATGAGTAATAATTCCTCTTCTGAATAATGACTCTAGCCTATAAGTTAGGTACAAATTCCATGACCTGTCCTAAGCAGCAGGGAAATCTTGATGACTTCCAGTGGTCCCTCCCAGCCTGTGTGACTTGCTTGGATGCGGAATTTATTCTTCAGCTCCTGCTCTTACTCAGAAAAGAAAATTATCTCCATTTTTTCTAGCTCAGAACTTAATGCACTCTGCTAGGGTGCAGAATAAATGCCTGATTTTCCCTGAGAGGATTCAAAACCTTGGCTTTCTCCAGGAGAATGCACTGCATCAGATTGTAAATATTCCA
Source organism: Acrocephalus scirpaceus scirpaceus (assembly GCA_910950805.1). NCBI lineage: Eukaryota > Metazoa > Chordata > Aves > Passeriformes > Sylviidae > Acrocephalus > Acrocephalus scirpaceus. Next base: position 41,631,242 of record OU383778.1, read on the forward strand.
AGGTGAAAAGTGGAAAGGATATCCCTGACCTCTTCCTTCTGAGTTTGTTTCATTTCATATAATGCAATTAAAAATTAGACTGGAGAGGGAGAGAGAGAAACAAAGAGAGAGAGAGAGTTTAAATCTCTAGCCTAGTTGGTTCATGACTTAATCTGGGAAAATTCTGATTTGTGTTTTCTGTTCCAGGGAATGTTACTGAATTTTATACAGTATAGAAGTAAGAATAAAGAGAACAAGGAAAAATGTATTCAAATTTAAATCTTCAGACTTTTCTTCACACTTTTATTGGTTTTTCTGGGTTTTTTTGTGAAATATGGCTAAATTCAGCCCCAAACATACTACAAAGCAGAACGCTATCCTTCGTGATATCCCAAATTTAGAGTATCTGTCTACTAACATTATGTTACAGGATATTTTTTAATATGTGCTCTTCTTCTCCTTCATATTACCAGAATAATTTTCCAGCAACAATATCCTTAACCAACAACCAATTTTCACAAAGCATCTGAGCCTTAATCTGATTTCCCATTGAGAGACTGTTATGGTACTTAATAATGAGGTGAACAGGAATATCTTTTTATATGCAATTGTTACATATAACATGAAATATTGACAATTCTATTCTTTAAAGATTACAGAGAAATAGATAAAATCAGGAAGAAGATAAATCAGCTTAGGCTGCAGACTGAGAGATATTTGTCCTATAAAAACCAGCAGAAAACACACAGGGAGCCATACGTTGTTTCCAAGGGGTAAAGTAAGCAGCTCTTAAAATGCTGGCATAAACCTCTCTTCTTTTTAATTTTCACACTCCTCTCATCTTTTAGAAAATATTGCACTAGGAAATGCTGGACTTACTTAAAAAAACATTGCAGTAGTGCTAATCCTGGCCTCCTTAGCTGCGGAAAGGCTTGAAAAAGCAAAACTCTTCTCACAAGATGGAACATGCTTTACTCATCTATTTGCTCATCAAGCTTAATTTATCCTTCAGTGGAAGAGTTGATGCAAAGTTCATTTTCATCTCAAAACAAGCTTGACAGGCAGGAAAAATCACAATAAGTATTTTTTTAAAAAGAAGTTCTCCTGCTTCTTATTTAGGATAAAACATTTTGATGTTTTTGTCATCATATTTTAACTCCTTATTTTCATTTAATGTCACTTCCTCACCTGCCTTTGAATTCCCCAATATTCTCCATCCTAATGCATGCAGATTAGGATTCACATCTCCTAACTTTATATATCTTCACACCTGAGCAAGACATCTCAGGGTCCATTTTTTTTTCTGCCAAAGGCAAAAAAAACTATTTTAGAGCATGATCTTCTTGCCCAAGGGTAGTTGTCTGCTTTAGGATGCAACTAGCAGCACCCTACAGTCACTTGCTTCTTTGCTTTTACTAAAAGAAAAGCCTCCAGTGACTCACTGTAATAATTTAAATATCTGCACTGTAGAGTCTGACTGTTTGGTCAGCCAACCCTCATCCCTTGACATCAGACTTGAGCAATGCTTAGGACATCCAGCAAAAGTTTGGAGAATATCTGAATCTATCCATAGCTTATTTTTCCCTAAATAACCTCAGGGTTTATTTTTGAGGAGGACAAAATCCCTGCAGAACCAATCCCAGCAATTGTTCACCTCCCCCAGGAACATGAGACAACAGCAGCCACCACCTTCCCACAGTGCACAGGAATAGCCAGAACCTTCCACGAGAGGACAAATCAGCCCCTGAGCACAGCACGGGGAGGGTATTCTCTTCAGAACCTCTTGTTTTTCCCACTGTTATTTATTACTCCTCATTTTCCAGCAGCTTAGTTGGAGGATATCGTTCCCTCAAGTTGCTTTACACAGACATATAGTCTATTTCCACCTATCCCCACTTCTCTCCACAAAACCAAACCCTCAGGTGGCACTTGGGGACGTGGTTTTGTGGTGGACTTGGCGGTGCCAGGTTAATGGTTGGACTTAATTACTCTAGAGGGCTTTTCCAGCCTAAATGAGTCTATGATTGAATGTGGCTCATGTTTGAAAGCTTGGCTGTAAGAATATGGGAGTTTATTTCATTTTTTTATTCCCTGTGTACTCCTTTTATCCAGAAAAAAGTTGAGCAGCACAGTCAGTTGTCCTCAAGGCTCAATCCTGTTCCATTGCCATTGACAGGTGTAAGGTTTTCAATACTATGCAGAACACAAACCAACCATGGGAGTTCTTTCTGTGGTCAAAAGTAGGAGCTACAGATTGCAGGGGAATGCAACGAGTGACTGTTTAATGCAAACTTAAAGCTGTAATAGCAGGTCACAAAACTTCTTCTAGCATAACTAGAATTTTGTTGTCACACAAAATTGCCCAAACAATTATGACACCGTCAAGACAAGTGGTGTTGTCAGAGCAGGACTGAAAATTTAGTGGCTTTTACTTTTCCACTCATGTCAGTCATTGATTTTTTCCTCCCCTCTTATCAGCTTCTCTCTAGTGACCTATTTATTAGATAAACAAGAGTCCTCTCCTTTAATTTTTTTTCTTTTAATTGCCTGTGATTATTAGAGAAGCACTTGTTTTCAGTCCCTGTTTGAGCAGTCTCTCAGCTCAACACTGTGGTTAACCTCTTTATATTACAGTAATTTTACACACGTCAGAAATGTCAATAAAACACAAACAGGCAGCTATAAGCTTCTGTTATTTTATCACATGCTGTACCCACACACTGTAAAAGGTATTTTACCCTGAAAGGGGCTGGAAACTGGTAAGTTGCTGACATTTAAAGAGGAGGTTGTGTGGTCTGTGAGGGATGCACTTTCAAATTGTAAATATTGGTAACTAAGATATGCATATCTCTGAAGATATGCAAAGAGTTTATGTGCTCACAGATTGCCAGTTGCTGTTAGAAAAAGATTTTATTAGACTTAAAAGTGTCTAAATTCAGCAGATAATACCTCCAGGATCTCATCTAAAAGACCCATTCTATCTTTGAGCCAGCAAAGGTATTATTAAATTTTTCAACCCAAACTAAAGTCCTACCTTAGGTGATTTAAACATCTTTATAGGCACAATTCCTAGAAATTAAATATCAAATCATTTGCGTGGTCAAATAATGATTTACAAAAGTCAGAGGCAGGAGTTGTGAGATGTAGAAGATCTTTTGGAAGAATGTGAAAGGCTACGGGGCATCAAGATTCTCTGGGGCTGATGGAGTGAAGGGAGACATTGCTGGGCAGGAGAGATTTGGCCACTGCATCCTGCTTTTCACACCACCTGCCCACACGTGTCACTGCAGCAGTGCTGGGTCAGGGGTTTTACACTGCTCATCCTCACAAAAACTGCACCTGCATGATCTGCACCTCAGGGAGGCCCTTCAGGCCCTCTGCAGCCCCTGACACCAGTGCTGAATTATGACCCAAAGTGTGGAAGCCTTGGCCAAGTCTTCATAAATTCTCCTCAAGATCCTGGTCATAAACACACCCAGTTTAAGCTGTCACAGCCCAAGAAATATAAAAATAACAAAAAAACCCCCAACAATAACAACAGTAACAACAATAATAATATACAGGGGGTGTCTTTCACCTGAGGACACACTGATGCCTCCCAGTCACCCTCCTTCAGCTTCTCTGGACTGTGACATTTTACTCCCTCAATCACAAATAAATTAAGAATCAGCACAGTACACAGGATATTAAAAGCAGCCTTGCTGAGAAGGGATTCCTCTGTGAAATTTCCCTGCCAACACACAACTGCAACCCGAACACTGATACCACTGGTAGACAGCAGGACCATGGCCTGGCTAGATAAGCTTAAGATTAAATGTGGAAACCAGTGGCTTGAAGCTAATGGGACTTGGAATCACTGTCTAACTGGCAGAGGTCCTCAGCAGTCTGAAGATTCAACTGGAGGACTGGTATTGATTCCTTAAAATGAATACCAGTAATAAAAAAATAAAATATATAACAAAAAAAAAGTGTACAAGCAACGAGACGGGATAGGAAGCGGGGGTGGAGCAGATGGGGGATATGGTGGAGAGAGACCATCTTGAGCAAGAACAGGCAGTTCTGAGGAAGGGGAATGCTAAATTATACATCTTCTGCTAGTCTGTGATGTCTGATGGATGTTTCCTGGGAGTTATGCAACTCAGTAATTGCTGTTATTTTTTTTTTCGTACCACGCTGATTTGTATTAAACCATTCAGCAAATGCTAATTTCAGAGTCGCTTGCCCAATTAGTCACGACACTTCACGGGTATCTCTGCTAGTGAGCAGATCCTTCAGCCTTTGCTCCTCCTGAGCAATGCTTTCACCCCCTGAAATAAGGATTTGTGCTTCCCAGGACAAAGCTGCTAGGATCTGCCTTTGACATTTTGCCATGCACAAGGAATTTGCTTAGTCTTGTGGTCAATTTCAAAAAAAAGGTGGTTCTTGTACATGATATTCTTCATAGAAAATAGGCAAATTATCTGCCAATCTAAATTCTGACAGATGAAATGAATGTCTTTGTTTATAACACTTAGAAAAATAATATGTTTTCTGGGAAAGGGAAATAAGAAATTAGAACTTTTCTACTTTAACTAATTTAGATGTGGCTGTCACCAATATGCAGCTGAAAGAAAACCTTGCTAGTTCTAACTGCCAAAAAACCCAATCCCAAATCCTCTTTTTGTCAGATTCTCAAAAGCAAAAGTTTTTTTTTAAAAGGAACTGCTGAATAGAATATTCTCAAACAGCACTATTAGGTCTGATAGCAGCATGCAATTCAATCTTTTTTTGCAGGTAGATATTGCACACAAGAATGATGATTTAATTGGCACAAAGAGAATGTCTAATCTATTGTAAATTTTAATAATTCTTAGTTTATTGAATTGAGCAGCAAACATTAATTTCTTTATTCTACTTTTATGATGCACGATACTGTAGAAATGGCATTTTATGCTATTTCAATTTCTGCTGTCTGGACTGTTTGTAATGTATCTGACCTCAATTTATGTATCTGTAAAACAAAGGGAATGGTTCTGCTTATTTTCTCCTTTTTTCAAAAAGTAATATTCTACTGATGAGAAGTGTTATATAGGAATCACTGTTCTTACCCTTAGAGAATTTTCTGTACATTTGCATTTTAATTACGAAAATATCATCATGATTATTTGCAATTATTCCAGGACAGGATTATTTTCACAAGCACGTTGGATACACAAAATGTCAGGGATTTGAAGCACATCTTCCCTCAAAAAAATGCCCCAACATAAGTTCCAGTAGTTGATCATAGGAAAAAGTTTATGCCTCCATTACTACTGACTCAGCCTTGAGCCTTTTCACATCACGGGAATGTGGAAGGTGTCCCTGCCCATGTCAGGGGGTGGGAACGGGAGGATCTTAAAGGTCCCTTCCAACCCAAACCATTCCATGGTTCTGTGATGATTCTGTGAAGAGTGACCTGAGACAGAAATTTGCCTTTCTTAGAGACACAAAGTGGGTGCTCAGGTTTACACAGAGGTTGTTAGTACATAAACTTTGTATCTGCATTGGTGTTTTGCCCTGGGATTCCATGGAACCCTGCACAATAAAATAGACAAAGACTTGGAGTTTGGTCAGTCTCTCCTTCCTGTGTTCAAGAAGTTGAATATGTGTTTTCTTGAGTAAAATGCTTGGTTCAATTTTTTTTTCTCTTTCTTTCCAGTTGAAAGAAGAAATTCTAAATAATGTTCAAATCATTTTAGTGAGAAAAAGTAATTTATTTTCCCAGGGTAACACAACGTTCTAAAGCAAGCTTTCACCATAACATTCCATCGAAAAAGTGGTCCAATTTTACAGTTATCTGATTTCTTGGTGATCAGGACAGACAGAAAGATAATTGCTGTGTTTCACACATCTTCCACAGAGCAGGAAGGACAATGCTCACTTAATTAGCTGCCATTTGACTCTCATCTTTCAGTTTACTGGCCTGTCCTGTATTTACTCTGCCCTGGTCAACCCTAGCTTCAAAAACATAATTATTAATTTCTCCCCGAACCTTCTAGTGTGCTCATCACTTCAGAAACCAACTGCTTCTTAAGTATTAATTAAATTACCCTTGCTGTGAGACAACGTGTCCATTCTACCAAGGGGCAGCTGAAACACAAAGAGATAAAAATCAAGTAAATAAAAATAATAAGGATTGTCCAGCCTGAAACACCTGGAATATTTTTTCAGAGTACTTATCCCTATATCCTGGGTTGTTTTTTATTCAAACACAAACTCAGTGACTTTGGCTGCTACTGCAGGAGGTCAGGCTCCAGTCAGTCACCATCTGGGATGTGAGGGTGAGAGACCTGGAAGGGAGGGATGCTCAATTAATTACCATTTGTGCAAAGTTTGATTTAAGGGACTTGCTGGGCATCACGTAATTGAAGGCAGAGGCTGAAATGTCATTTACTCCTGGCCTCACCACAAGGATGTGTCCCCTTCCTGCTGTCCCTGGGCTTGCTCAGCCCAGCTGCTGACAGAGAGAGAGGATGAAGTCTGACAGACAACCTCCTCTGAATGCAGCCATGGTATATTCCCAGAATTCCATCCCACTTGTGGATTAAGACAGAATATTGCTGAAAAAAAGTCTATGCTTAAGTAATTAAAAATTGTCACATAGTTTAGACCAACTTGGGAACCGAAATTTGGCTGTGCAGGTAGCAGAGAGTCAGATATCTTGAGTTTTGCCTAATTTTGCCATGTTAAAGATGTGCTGTCAATAACGTTCTGCTTGCATCCCTGTAATTTCCTCCTTGGCTGTCACTCATCATACTCCATTTCCCTCAGAAATATTGCTCAGATGACAGGCCCTGGTATCCTTCCATTGTCCTATTTACTTTCTTTGAACAATATTTAATTTGAGGAGTTGGCAGAGTGTGGACACCTATGAGCAAATCATCCTAAACTGCCTTCATCACCAACAGTGGGACAGAGGCATTTCCCAGGGCTTGGTTAATCTCACATATTTCATGATTATGTGTGAGGACGTAATGAACTGGAGCTCAGCTGCACCCAGCAGTGTCATCTTTGACTGCAAGATTTACGTGTCCCCATTAGCCCAGATGAATGTGGGTGATTTCCAGTCCTGGAAAAAATAAATCTGAAAACACAGCAATCCCGTGTGCCCTGCATCCACATCCTTCAAATGGAGAGAGTGTTGGTATTTAAATAAACCAATATTTAGATAAACCAAATAACTACAGGCACATCTGTCCAATGCTGCTTCTGAGGAAAATAATGGTTGACAAGATATGGCAGATAAAGACCCAAAACAAGATGCTATAAATCACATTTCCTTTTGAAAGTGATCCTATCAAGCTAATTTAATACCTCCTTTCACAAAATTGCACACTATTAAAGTGCATGGTGTCAGTTTTGGCTTACTTAGATTACTCCAAGATATTTTTTTAATGCCATCACACACTATTTGGGCTAAAAAAAATCAGAATAATCTCTAACTCATAGTAAGAATATATAACAAGCAGTAGAACAAGAGGAAACAGCATCAGGTTCTGCCAGAGTAGTTTTAGGTTGGATATTTGGGAAAAATTCTTCACAAAAAGGTTGGCATTGGAACAGCTGCCCAGGGCAGTGCTGGAATCCCCATCCTTGGAGGGATTTAAAAGCTGTGTGGATGTGGCACTTGGGGACATGGTCAGTGGTGGCCTTGGCAGTGCTGGGGATGGTTGGACTTGATGATCTCAGAGAGCTTTTCCAACCTCAACAATTCTGTGATTCAAATGGGACAGAATTAGTCCAGACTATTTTTTTTTCTCAGCTCTTTCATAAACACACAGCATAGAAAATGATGTTCTTGAAAGGAGTTACTTTGGCAAAAAGGCCAGCATCCAAAAAAGAGGCTCTTTTAAACATTTACATTAGGCAAATGTTCCAGGATGCAGAGCCTGGTGAGTCCTGCCTAAAATACTGTGAGTGAAGAATGCAGAAACCATCCTGTTTTTAAAATCCTACCAGGTAATAACTTAAAAGACCTTAAAAAGATTAACTTCTGATGACAGTGTAGCTATTCTGGCTTAAATCAGATGATGATGTCCTTTGTAGAGAAGTCTCTGATTCTCTTCAAAGCATACCTAGCTGGAACTATATTTTGTTAATTTTTTTTTCCTCACAGAATTTTTATGTTTTTTCAAAGACAGCTTTGTTTGATTTAAAGTTTAACAACAGGAAGGTCAGTTGCTCACTGTAACCCTTCAAAGCCTCAGTACAGATTCTTCTTATTGTGAGTGGAAATCAATTTGGCATTTTGGGAACATCTAGTTATTAAACTTTTCCCCCTAAATTATATGCTAAGAAAATATTTCTGAAATAATGTAACAATTATTTTTCCTCTCAAAGTAAATACTGACAATTTCCTAGCCAAGTCTGCTTGAAAAAGTTGCAATTCAAAGCAGGTAACATTTAAAAAAAATTGTCTTGTATTTATTTAAAGTAGAAGTGACAGGAGAGAGGGAGGATTTTACTCAAGGACAAGCATCAAAATAAAGAGTTTTGCTCTCAGTTATAGAAAGATATAGTAGGAAGATGTGGAGCACAGAAATCTTTCCAGCCTTGGATATATTCTATAAACTGAACCCTTCACCTCTAGCTCTTAAAATATTAAGGCAAATTTATTCTTCATTTCTATGACAGAGGTGTTCACATGGTGCATCATTTGAATAATATCTTGTCCTTCTTCAGAAAAATTATTATCCAGGTTCTGTCCAACAGGGGCCAGAGGTTGTCAAACAGAGACCAGGAGTGCCAGTGGCTGTTTTGGGCATGGAACATCACAAGTCATCTCTAACTGTGCTGGGAACACAGAGAATGGCAAGAGCCTCCTCAATTTGCTCTGAAGTGTTTTAAAATACAGAACCCTGATGGTTGCCAGGCTTCATTTTTCTCTACCTGTCTGCATTTCCCCGCTGTTTGACATTTAACTGTGCTGATGTCAAGGTGCTCTGTGTTTCAGGAGTTATTCTTAAATATTCCAACTTTAACACAGCCAGGAGCTCATTGGTTACACAGATCTCTGATTTCCTTCTTATTTTTATGCTCAGAGCCATTAGCTCTGTGCCTTGTACTTGTGGCATGCTTGTGAGAGTAAGTTTAAATGCCTGCAGCAAGGCCTCAGAGTAGAATCAGAAGTCTTGGTGGAGTCACGGTGCAATAATAAAAAGATCCATGCAAGAACAGCTGTGGCCAATATTAAACACTCAGCCATTAATTATTGATGAAATATGCTCCTTGTGCTTGCATAAGAATGCATTTTAGGATATTATTATTTAGAATTCTTAGTAAGGCTTTGTCAAATAAATACGGCTTCCTGCAGTTTGAATACCTTAGAGGCTTTAGGTTGTTTAATGTTTGGGTATTTTTTTTAGCTTATCTGAACACACTGACTCAAAAAATCTGCTGCTAAAACCAAAGCTGTGAACACAGGATCATATTCACAGAATGAACAAATCACAGAATGGTTTGGGTTGGAAGGGACCTCAAAGATCAATTTGTTTCACCCCTGCCATGGGCAGGGACACCTCCCACTATCCCAGGTTGCTCCAAGCCCTGTCCAGCCTGGCCTTGGACACTTCCAGGGATTCTGGGGCAGCCACAGTTTCTCCAGGCAATCTCTGTCTCACCAGTCTCACAATCAAGAGTTTCCACATAATATCCAATCTAAATATACCCTGCTTCAGACTAAAGCCATTCCCTCTTGCCCTGTCACTCCAGGCCCTTACCCAAAGTCCCTCTCCAGCTCTCACAGAGCCCCTTTAGGCACTGGAACCTGCTGGAAGCTCTTCCCAGAGCCTTCTCTTCCCCATACTTCCTTAAAAATATAATATCATAAATTGGTATGTACAAGTCTACAAGTTGTAGGAAAGAAAAAAAAAAGGAAAAAAGTACACAAAACTATGGATTAATCTGAGCCAGATGTTGCATTATTCCATTAAATACCAGAGATTTTCCCTTTCCTCTGGAGAGGAGCACAGCAAGAGGCCTGAGCCACTTCTCAAGTGGTTTCACACTTGGGGAACCCAAAAGGCACAAGGAGCTGGTGATTCTTTAAAGACATTCATTGAACACAGTGCCAGTGGAAAAGGCAGAGCAGGCACTTGGAGCATGCTCTGCGTGCCAGGGATCTCTGCCATGGTGCCAAACTCCTTCAGCTACTCCCACCCAACAGCTTCCCACCCACCCCCTTATTCCAGGGCTTCCTTGGCATAATCTGTGTTAGTCACCAGGGAGCTGCAGCTTGTACCACAGCCAGGCATTCCAGGGGCCAAGCATTCCCACAGCTGCCTGTCAGTGATGCTAAAGGAAAATCTGGGCTAGCATTTTACATTTTACACCAGAAAAAAAGAGAAATACATTAAAACAACAATAGCATTCCAAATGTTAATCAGCTGCCATTGATTGATTTTAGATTGGTTGAAGTTGAAAGAAAGAAAGGTTCCCTTCCCTTCTTTTAAACAAAGCAAAACAAAAAGACACTGTGGAAAACATATTCTTACTAGTACAGATTTCAATTGGGGTCAAATCACTACCATTGGGGAAACTAGATGTATAAGAACAAAATCTTTATTCAATTTCTGTGCATTGTAAGCTAAGCTACCTTATGACTGAAGGGTCATTTTGGCAAAATAATTGTAATTGATTTATGATAAAGAGAGTGTATTTTGAATTGTCTCCTGTTTTATTTGTGTACATAAGGGATATAAAGTCACTTTAATGCCACTGCACAGGACATGGATCCACAGTTATGAAGCATTTGTATTACAAAATGATACATGGTTTCTTACCAGAACCTCACACAAAGATAATTAGAATATAAGATGTTTGAGACAATTTCAAAAAATATTAATATAAACTCCTGATAAAATTCTTCACAAGGGGCCTCACCATTGGTGATATAACTCATTGCTTCAGTATTATCCATATTTTACTGGTGTCTCATCCTCCAATATATGGATTTTAATATAGAATTAATTGCAGATAGAGGATTTTACATAGCATACTTATAAAGTTCCTATTCATTGATATACACTTATGACCTCAGGAGTGAGGTTCCTGCAATTCCTCCACCACTTACTGTCAAGTTTAAATTGGTTTCTGAAGCTTCCACGTGGAGAGAGAGCTTCTGTGCTCAAGTAGCCTCCTACAGAGAGGTGTCAGATCAGGCAGGTTAATGAGACAGGCAGGCAGAAGGGAGAATAAAGGCAGAGCAAACAGGTTAACAAAGCCTCCCCGAGCTCTGTGCCATCCCACACAAGCTGCTCCCGGGCCCCTCCCAGCCCCAACACTCCAGGCACTGCAGTCAGAGATTTCATCCCAACACACGCACCAGGCAGCAGGGAAAGCTTCCACACCTGATCACAGAGATCAGCCCCAAAGCTCCCCCATTCAGTGCAGGAGTTCTGAGTGTTTTGTAGAGGTCTGATAAACCCAGCTCCCACATTTGATCCCAAAAATCAACCCCAAAACACCTCCATTCAGCGTAGAAGTTCTGAGTGTTTTGAAGTGATCAGATGAACTCAACGCCCACACCTCCTTTCCACCGATGGTCTGGTTTCCTTCGCCACCCCCACCACCAGTTCCCACATCTGGCAGCCCTCTGTTTATTTTTTAAGCAGTCTGACATTTTGGATAAAGATTAGTTGTACCTCCAACTGCTGCCTAACCCAAATAATTAAGCTAAATGCCAAAATTCTGCCTTTTATGCCCTAGTTGCAGTAAACAACCCAAGAGTTGTTACCCAGCACACACACTTCTGCACCGTGGTCTGCAAGCAAGTTTTGAGAGTCTTACAAAGGCACAAATCTAAAAGTGGAAAAATTAAGTGTCTATAATAAACACACCAGCACTTCTGGGTCTGTCTATGAGAGATTGAAAGCCCAGGAGAAAAGGGATTTCCTGGCAAAGAAAACTCTTGCTAAGAAGGCCAATGCTGAGTGATCGGTTCCCACAGTGACACTTGTGTGGCACAATTTCAGTTCAGGTAACACACAAGCCCCCATAACATAGAACATGGAAATTAATCTCTCACATCAAAGCCTGCTCTGAGAAATCACACTTTGACAGGAAGTAAATAAAAATCTAACCCCCCCAAAAAAACCCAACAGAACCAAAGTGAGGGAGGGCAACAGTCCTGTTACAAATTTGAAGTAGCTGGGAGAAGTGTCCCAAAAGTGTATGGAATTGCTGTAGGGAAATCTTAGACTTCCCTCCTTCTACTCTACATTTCTGGTCCACAGTGTGGAGCCCCTGAGGTGTTTTCCTGGGGTATCCCAGCCAAGTTACTGCCTGTAGCCAGGCAGCAAACCGAGCTCAGTGGTTTAGCAAAGAGGGTCTCAGGTCACTGCTGAGTGCAGCCTGACAAGATAATGCAGAGGCAGCTATCAGCCCTTCTCTCAGGGTAATCACCACAGAGTGGGTAATCCAAAAAGAACATTTTGCTTCTGACAAATAATGCTTTGGAGACAGTCTGGGATGGCCCAGCTTTTGGACAATCCAAATTCACACACCTGAGACACAGAGCTGCACATCCTCACCCTGCAACACCTTGGGCAGAGGTTCCCCAGCCAGCTTGGAATAGACAGAGATTGCCTGGGAAAAGTGGTGGGGAGACAAAGATGATCCCTGGAAAAAGGGAAATTGGGATCCAGAACAGAGCTAGAATAAAGGGGAAAGACAAGGGAGGGAGCACACAGGGCAGAGAAGGGCATCTGAGAGGTGCAGGCGTTGAAGCAAATGGGAAGGGAGTTTCTTTGAAGACAGTTTCCAGCCAGAAAGTCAGTGACTGATGGAAAACAAGCCTGAATTCAGGGAACCAGCTGCAATAGTGCACTGGACAAAGGTAGTTGTTCATTTTGGGGTTTTTTATGACTATTCTTTTTCCTCAAGATATTTTTGCAATTTAGTTCAGTGATATTATGGCATAATGAATCTTGACTTTTACAGTGACTTTAATCTCCTTATAAAAGATTACTGTAGAGAAAAGTCATGTATTTTCTGCATTGAAGACCTGGATAACTTTTTCAGCCAGTGTAAAATGCTGCTTATCAGGGATTTACTTGCTCAGAAAAAGGCTGTGGGGCTTTTTTACTGTTTCTGGATTCAGCTGCAGCTCAGGCGCAGCCAGTTTGGTTATCTCCAAGTCATGTTCTGTGACACAAGACAGATAACATCTCAGAAAACAACACAGGCAATACAGAGGCCTGTACCCATCTGAATAGTCTGAAGTGAAGATCCGTGAGAATTCTGAAACCATTAAAAGCTTTGTGATATGGATGCACTTGGCCTAAGCTTTCCCTTGCAGAAATGTGTAATAAAGGACAAAGATGTTTGACATTTCCTCTGTCCAAGCCACTGGAAAAAAACTTCCTGATACCATCACAGTGGGGAATTATAAGATGCCTCCTCAATGGGGTTAATATAAATAATGATGCTTCCTCCTGAACACAAAATGCTGAGGAGGTAGGAGAAAAAAAAAATCATAACATAATCAGTACTGAAGTATTTCTTTAGGCAAGAACAGAGCTTTCAATAGCTTGACTGCAAACCTAAAATCCCACGGCTTTAGAAGGAGTAAGAAGAAACTGAAAGCAGAAAATAAAAGAGCAAGGTGCTCTGTAGGATTGAATTAATAATGTAGAAAAACCTCCCAAGTAAAAAAAAACCTGATTTTTTCCTGAAAGGAAAAAATAAAATGTCATCACAATCTGAAATACTTCATCAATAATAGATGCAGTTCATTCTGAATGAGGTCTGTTGGCTCATTTTTTCCTGTAGAAGTGCTGTAAATGCAGGTTACCTCCTACAAGCTGCCTTTGTCACACACAAGAGAGACATTCTGCTGCTCAGCTCCAACAATCTGAGGAGGAGCCTCTGCAGCTCCTGCCAGCACCTCTGAGCTCCCAGACCAAACCAAACCAAACCAATGAATGTGAATCCTTCCCTTGGCAAGAGTCTTACCTTGCCCACATCCTCACAGCCAGGATGATGCTTTAAGTTTCAGCTTTCACATTTTTCAGGTTCTGTGCCGCCTTGGTGTGTAGCCCTGAGTTTCATACTAAGTGTTAGTCAGTCTTCACAGGGTAGTTAGACAAAAAAATCCTTTTCCTGCTGGAGACCAAGGACAACTGTTACAAGTTCTCAGGCCCAAAAGCACAAACAAAGGTGGGCTGAAGAGAGAAAACAAGAAGGATGAGACTTAATCATCTGAAGCTGTAATTGGACAATTAAACCCCAATGTGCAAATGGACCAAAACTTATAAAAGTGTGAGACCTGCTGACTGGTTGTCCATTTTGTGACCATTTTGGTCCAGCTTGGCTGTAGTCCTGGCCAGGCTCTTGTCCTGCCCAAGATGTACCCTTAAAGCCCCTTTAATAAATACCTACTTTATTCTCTAGCTGTGTCCAGTCTCTGTTGTAGGTCAGCCTTCCCAAGGCATCAGTTCTGGCACCCCAGGTGGGACAGAATCCTCCATTCATCTGTGGAAGCTTCAGGGGAACAATTAAACTAAATGAGAGGCGTGGCTCCCAAATAAATCCCTGTATTTATCTTCACCAAGGCCCAGGGAAGCAAAGGTCAGCGTGCCCTCTGCAGCATGCAGGACATTCCAACATTCCCACATCAGCTGCAGCCTTTCCATTTCTCTTTTGAAGTTTAATTGATGCCCTCTTCTCCTAATCAGCTGCAGCAAAGCATTAAGCCTGGGTGAGGAGGGCATTATCAGGAGACAACTTAGTATGCCTAACACATGATGCTCTACAGGTCAATTAACAAACCATATTCTCAGCCAGACGTTTTTGGGAGTACAACCAGTATAAATTAACAGGCTTTAGGGCTGCTTTAGTAATTTTCCTTCTCTTCCCTCTCCAAGTTTAAAAGGTATTAGAGAAGGAGACTAAGGAAAAAAAAAGTCATTTGAGGAGTTTTTCTTCACATTTTTATTAAACCAAGGTAGTAGTTTCTGAAATGGAAACAAACACCAGCCTTTCACAGTTATATTTGAGTCTGAAAGCAGATTTCTGCTCTATCTTTCTGTAATGAGGGAAGGAACTAGAAGATCCTTGTGCCTGGCTGTGCACAATTAAATGATCTGGGGACATGAGTCAAGCTAATTTATAAATTCTCCCAGGTTCAGCCTGGCCAATACAATCTCAGTGTGAAAACCTTTATCCATGGAACAAGCTTACATGTACCATCTAATTTTAGACTGAGACTTGAAAGTTTCCCATAATCCACAAAATTTGAATCTAGAAAATGTAACAGTTTCACTGTGAAGGATGGTGAGCACGGAGTGCAGCCCTCTCAGGAGGGGAGTTCCAGGTGTTGTGTGTTGGGTTTGTGGTATAATTTTGGTAGATTTGATATCTGGAAAAATCAAGAGACAACTAAATATGTATCAGGGTGCTCTTTTTTGGTTTTCCTTTTTTAATCTTTCTGAGTGGTTTCTATTGACTTGTGCTTTACTAAAAAAAACCCTTTCTGCAGATAATTTATTTTTTCATAAAATTCTTAGGAATCACGCAATAAAAATTAGCTGAGGAAATTGATGGTGATAGAGTAGGATGCAGTTACAATATATGTCTCAAAATGCAACCCACAACAGTACAAAAAATATTTTTACTGATGAAATATATTTAGAAAGTTAACAGAGATTACTGGTTTACATGTGAGTATCTGTGTGGGCATAGACTTAGACTAATTCAGTTTCATTTTTCTTACCATCAACCTGGTTACAGAGGTTCAGTGAGAGTCTCCAATATCTGTGTCTTATTCAGGGGACACAGTGGCCAGTGGTTTAGGTCTCTTTTAGTCTGAAAACTTAGATAAAACACTTACAGACTTTAATTTTTTTTTCTTCTTTAATGTACAACGTATACTTACACAAAGTGGAATGGGAAAGCCTGCATCAGCCTGGATAAGCACAATAGGCTCATCTGACTGCAATTTCACCATGAAAATTCCTTAGGATGATGAAAAGGGATGAAGAGAGACTTTGAAGATTGATCAAATCCCCATGTTTCCTACATTCTTCCTTAAGATCTATTAAAATTGAAATGATAAAGGCTCCATACACCTTTACATCTCTCTTAAATTTAACATCAAATAAGTTGTATTCAAATAAATACGTATCTAAAGTTATTTTAATCTATTTCTTCACTTATTTCCAAGGAATTAGTCATAGAACTTCAAGATGACAATATCTGACCATGTCCTGTTTTATTTCAGCATTTGTTTTTTGAGGCTTCTTTCCAAAGTGTTTTCAGAGATGCCAGTGCAAAATCCTTTTTCTCCTCCTCCTCCTCCCAAAGATCCTAATTTGAAAATTTTCAAGGTACAAAGTGTAATTGCTTTCACACAAATGCTGTCACAGAGATATGGACTGTAACCCCCTTTTCATGATTCTTTTAAAAGCAATGAAATTTTTAGGATTGATTTGTGCAAAAAATCAAATCCCAGCCCTAGAATTTTAGTGGGTGAAACAGTGATCCAGGTCCCCTTCAATCATGAGAGATGCTTCCAGCTTCTTCAGGCTGAAGTGATGGAAATTTACTCATAAAAAAGAAAGAATAGGTAGAAGTGGATAATTCAAAACAGGAAAGAAGATATAAAGAAACAAAGAAAGAGAAAAGGCAACCTGCAAGGTCTTATCCAATACAGTTTTTGTGACTCCAGGAAACACCTATGATTTATGAACTTATATCACTCCTTTCCACAGATACTTCTCTCATGTGTCCATGCAAAATAGGAGCTCAGATGCAAACTGGTTTTTTTTCTACAGTCACTTTACAAATTCACTGTTGTAGGTAAAAGGAAAAAGAAAGATTATTTCTATGAGCAGTAGAAGCACTTGAAGATGCACATACTGAGAAAAGCTAAAATCTCTTCCTGTGGAATGGTGACTCATGTTCAGTGTACAATAAAGCTGATGTTTGAGATACCTGCAGCACACCCTGTGCCCTCAGGCAGGGAATCTTTCCACTAATCCACACAAACACAAACCTGTGGTTTAAACTGCTCCCAGTGACATGGATCTCCCACAGTGCGTGTGGGATTTTTGAGACATCACTGCCAGTGAAGGGAGATCATAAACCTTTGCCCTTTGCTCCCCAAATACGGAAAATTGTGTGAGCACCCAAATCAGTTTAGATCAGGGCACTCGGGATGATGCTTTTGTGTTTTTCAGATTCTGTGCTGCCCAGGGGTGCAGTTCTGAGCCTCACATTCAGTGTCACTCAGCTCTCTGCACAGAGTAGTTAGACAAAACAAATCCTTTTCCTGCTGAGGACCAAGGACAACTGTTACAAGTTCTCAGGCCCAAAAGCACAAACAAGGGTGGGCTGAAGAGAGAAAACAAGAAGGATGAGACTTAATCATCTGAAGCTGTAATTGGACAATTAAACCCCAATGTGCAAATGGACCAAAACTTATAAAAATGTGAGACCTGCTGACTGGTTGTCCATTTTGTGACCATTTTGGTCCAGCTTGGTTGTAGTCCTGGCCAGGCTCTTGTCCTGCCCAAGATGTACCCTTAAAGGCCTTTTAATAAATACCTACTTTATTCTCTAGCTGTGTCCAGTCTCTTTTTCAGGTCAGCCTTCCCAAGGCTTTAGGGAAAGCTGGAGGAGCTTTTCTTCCCAGGACCAATAAATGACTCCCTGAAAGACCCGAGGGCTGTCAGAGCCCTCAGCTGTGCACTGCAGATTTACAGCCCTGTCTGAAGGAACAGATGAACCTCAGATGATGTGGGCTGCACGTACCTCCATGACAAAGTCCAGTGATCTTAATTTATTCCAAAATTATGGACCAAATAATGGATCTTTCTTACAGCCCCAGGTGTAGACCATTAATTAATGATGAAACCTGTGTGTGACATGGAGCACAGTGTCTGGGAGCTCCTGCAGGTTCCAGGCCCGGGGCTGTGTAATGCTCAGTGATGCTGGCAAGCTGAGGAAACCTGGGGCCTGGGGTGTAACAGAACCAGGCTGGGCTTCCACACAGCCCAAACCCAACCAAAACCAAATAGAAACCCACTACAAACCATATCAGGGTTCATATATGTATATATATGTATATATATGTAAAATCATAGATTCATTGAGGTTGGAAAAGCCCTCTAAGATCATCCAGTCCAACCATTCCCCCAGCACAGCCAAGGCCACCACTGACCCATGTCCCCAAGTGCCACATCCACACTTCTTTTGAACACTTCCAGGGATGGTGAGCCCACCACTTCCCTGGGCAGACTGTTCCAATTCCTGACAAACCTGTCCGTGAAGATTTTTCCCCCAGTATCCAGCCTGAACCTCTCCTGGCCCAGCCTGAGGCCATTCCCTCTCCTCCTGTCCCTGTTCCCTGGCAGCAGAGCCCGACCCCCCCCGGCTGTCCCCTCCTGTCAGGGAGTTGTGCAGAGCCACAGGGTCCCCCCTGAGCCTCCTTTTCTCCAGGCTGAGCCTCTTTCCCAGCTCCCTCAGCTGCTCCTGGTGCTCCAGACCCTTCCCCAGCTCTGTTCCCTTCCCTGGACTCTCTCCAGCCCCTCAGTGTCTGCTTTGGAGTGTGGGGCCCAATATATATGTATACATACATCAATATACACACACACACACACACACATATATATATAAAATATATATATATAAATTCAGGCATTGGGATTTGCTGAGATCTTTAAAAATTCAGTACGTCCCACCCAGAAGGTCCTATGTGACATTCATGCAATACTCCAGCAAATAACTGCAACATCTTCTTCCTGGGGAGTACATTTCTGTTTGTCAGATTTTTGGTCATTTCCCTGTATCCTGGAAATTTTTGCGCAGGCACACTTGGAGTACCCATAATTAAAAATAGTCTCAGTTATAGAAAAATATTCAAAGACATTATGAGGTGCAAAAATTTAAAAATGGATTTTTGTTTTCATTTATCCTCCTGCTAGCATCCAAATCTATGGTTCAGTGAGGAAACAGAGCCATAAAGATAATTTAATATGACCTCCTCGAAATGCAGGCCAAAGAACATTTTTAAAAAAAAATATTTTCTGCATGAAATATTTCAGGAAAAGAAAATAATAGATCAAACACATCCTTATAGAAGAGTTATTACCTCTGAATATTCTAGGAGGCTTTGGAAACACTACTTTATCTCTCTTTCTTCCTCATGTTTAATTTTTAGTGAGCTGTGATAAAGCAGGTAAGTATAAACATTTCACATTCTGCAGTGATTCCACTCCTTTCAAGCCCAGTATTATGCAGGAGTTACCAAACAACATTGAACTTTGAAATTTTGCCCAAAGGGAGAAGATAAGATTGGGTAACAGCTACTCACCTATGACACCTCACCTAACATTATCAAAAGAAGGAAACATTCCTCAAGTAATTAAATATTTATTCCTTTAAAGGTATAACTAGAGAACAGAAATACATTTCTACCTCCCACAGCTTTTATCAAGCTGTCAAGTTCTCCATAACTTGGTGTTAACTGAGTCATAAAGGGAAAAATACCTAAAGCAGGAGAAATGTGTGAACCCTTGCTTGAGGATGCACTTGGTCATTCAGTGAGAAACAGGAAAAAATCTTGGTTATTCCTGATCTCTGCAGGTGCAGCTCAGTAGCAAGATCAGGGTGTGCTCAACTTCCAGGCAGGTGCCTGAATTCCCTGCTGGGATGGCGTGGGATAATGTGGGCACAGCTTCAGGCCTGACCTTTCACTTCTGGGCAAACTCCTGATGAAGTTTCAACCAAAAAAATTTATTCTTTTTCCCTCTTCCAGCTTCCATCCTTCTCCACACACATACTCCTCATCTTACAAATTAACTGAACAGCCTAGTCTGTCTGAGGGATTGTTTATAAAAACAACAGAGTGTATTTATAAAAAGAGGGAAAGGAGATACATTGATTTATTTCCATTATAAGCCTTTAATTCAGATTCATATCAGGGGGTTCATTTAAAAAAACCAAAAAACAAAACAACTAATATTTTGCTTTAAAATCTGATGAAATCTGCATTTTTATATGCAGAAATGTCATTTTAAGTCTACAAATATCCACCCTCTGTATTAAAATCGAGTTTTAGAGAGACACAGGAACCTTGCTATGGCCAGCTGTCTTTGAGATACAGAACAAAGCACCAGATACAAAAATATCCAGACAGTATTTTTGTTTTCATGGGACTGTTTCCCTCTGCATTTCCACACCTCGGTCTACCTCTTTCTAAGGAGTAAAAGATCTGAACTATTGACCAGCATTTCACACTCTGAGGGCAGTGAGGCAGGACAATACTGGATCAAAGTGAATCTCTGCAGATGCTTCATCCCCTGCTCCCTCATTGCCAAAGCCTTTGTTCAGCTTTAAACACATGAACACCATCATTCATATGGAGCCAAGCACTTAAACTCATGTGAGTTTAATAATGAGATTGAAATCACTGGGAATTAAAGATTAAAAAGTGCTGTGTCTGAGTAATGGACTAAGATATTTTGCTACACTTCAGACCTCTATTCCTTTGTAGTAATGACCTGCTCAGTAGCTCCTTGACCTAAAATACATATTTAGCTATGTTAATTCCTCACTTTCAGATTCTCAATTTAATAAATAAATAAGGGGAAAAACCCTCAAACTTAGGAAAATTATTTTGAAAGTTATCTACAGGCTTTCTGGGTTCTCTGACTCAATTCAGGAAATGTCTCCTTGCTGAAGATGTGTATTATAAATGGAAATACCTTCATGGCCATTTTCCTGTGGTTTATTAAAATGAGAAAGCCAAAATGGGAAGTTTATCAAATGGGAAGTTTATCAAAATGGAAAGCCAAAAACCTCTAGGCTTCTTCTTATGGCCACAGGTGAAAAGCTACAAACATTTCTGACTGACTTTGGTACCTTGGGTGTTTAATTCTCACAGGGAAAATAAAATGCCTGCCACATGAATAACAAGAAAAGTGACCACAGAATTTAAAAACACACTAGAAACTGTCCCCAGCTCAGGGAGGTCTCTCTGACCTTCATGATGATCTTCAAAACAGTCATTTGCTGTATATTTATCAGCTGGAAGCAAATTATTTAAATATAACTAAGTTCTGTCATTAAAAAAATATACAAATATATTCACTTCTCTTGCATTTTAGGTACAACTTGAAGATTTTCCAGGTTGTAGGTGCACAGGAAGATGTGTGATACCCACACATTTTGGCTGAGAACCAAGGTGATAGTCATGAGAAAGGGGTGCCGATTTCTGAGCAAAGGTGTGGAGTTCCCTTTTTTCAATGGAGGACTGTCTCTACAGAACATTTCTGAAATCCACATTATTTTTTATGCCTACCCTCTATAGTACACTCAAAATTCTTTTAGATCTCTAAGATTTGCAAGATTTCAAGATGGAAAATCTGTGGGTTGAATTCTTGATTGGTGAAGTTAATGGAAATTATCATTGTGGCAACTGTGACATTGTTAATTAATTTCACAATTCACTTGTTTGTGAATTGGAACAGTCTGCCCAGGGAAGTGGTGGGCTCACCATTTTAAGGAAAAAATAAATTAAATATTGAACTTGCTGTTTGCCAGCTCACTTTGTAACACTGAATTTTTGAGTTCTAAAGGCCAATGGTTACTTTTTACTTATTTAGTAATTTCACAGAATCATAGAACGTTTTTGGTTGGAAGGGACCTTAAAGACCATATAGTTAAAAACTGTTGGTGCCTTACCTGATTTAGTCTCTCCCTGCACGGCAGCAATTCCAGGTTTTGAAATGCTTCTCATGTTTCCACATACTTCTCCATCCCTTGTTTTAGATGAGTGGATAAAAGCTGCATGAACAATTCAAACACAGGCACCCAATATTTTCCTCCATCAAACCTGTCCTCAATCCTGTTGGCTTTACTGCACGAGCTGGGCACTGAACTGGCACATCCTGCTTGGTTCTTGGCTCATTTTTTCATGTGCATTACTTTATCATTTGTCAACACTAAATTTTATTGTGTGACCGCGAAGATATTTTGAGCATAGATGGACAAAAGGCAAATAACCCCTCCAAAAGCAGGACTCTCATGGCCATGGACTAAGTTGCCCAGAATCACTCTGGGTTCTTCCCTCACTGACTGATTTTCCTGGAGCATTTCACAGACACCATGACTATTCGGAGTGACTGATCCCAGATTCCTTTCACTATGATCTTTACCCATGGAGACCCCAGCACTGGAGAGTCCACATGTTCAGAGATTCCAGTAGACTACGTGCTCTCCTGTAAACTTTTCCAAATTTGAGATGCCTTTTAGAGCAACAACATAATTTTAAAACAACAATCAAGTTAATCCATCAGAGTTTTAGAGGAAAACTCTTCTGAAGAAGAGCTATTACTTTTATTCACGGCAAATTGCCTATTTTCCTTTTTCATGCAGCACACCAAGACATTTTTACTTGTCTGTTATTTGCTATTTTTGTCTTTAGTCTCTGTATCTGTCTTTTGTCTCTGTAATCTCATTTGTAAAGATCCCAATTATTTTTAGAGGGTTAATTGTTACCACAAGCGATGTCAGTCCATGTCAGACTCCAGGGCTTTACAGGAAAGCTCTGCAAGGACTTCCCCACATCTCATATATTTTGGTCATGTCTACACTCTCCAGCTCTGATTGGGGAACTGCTTTTATTACACAGTACAACTAAACAAAGCAAAAATAGTAATTTCCTAAAAGACCTCTGAGAGTACATTTCTTTACATAGACTGTGTAGGAGGGCAATAGAACAAAATTTGGTGCTTTGCTATTCTGAGGAATAATCAGCGTATCTGAGACAACATCTAAACATCTCTCAAAAACTACAAGGGCTACACTTGTCACTATTGGTGCAACTCAGTGTTTATCACAGTGTTTGAAATCCCCTGTGAGGCCATCAATGTTCCCTTAACTTGACAGTATCTAATTACAAGCAAAATTAAGAGATGCTCATTGTTTTTCTTTTATATAGACACCCAGCTTTTTTGATGATAATAATACAGGCTCTGTAGTTAAGTAACTGCTGGTGTTAAAAAGGAATTAAAGTAGGTATTTGTGCAGTGGATTTTGTACAGGTCTGTAAAGTGTGGCACAACTGATGATTCCAAGGTTTTGAAGCGCCAACCTTACAAGTGAATAAATTGAATTATCTTTATCATTGTTCTGAGGTGTGGCATTTAAACAGATAATTTCATCCCACATGATCTCATATGTTTCATATGTCTCATACGTATTGAGTGTTAAATCTGTCTCAGATTTAAACTCTGGTTTTCATCTTCCACTGACCATGTTTAGCTTATTCTGGCTATTAAAAAATGAGAAAATTCACAAAAAATTAAGAATAAAAAAGGAAGCACGAGGCAGAACTAGTAACTGTATATGTCAACTATGATTCAGGAGATACCTGTGCATTAAAGGAGATGAGCCAGATTGAGGATTCCAAGGTTAAATGAGTTTATTGAGTTAGTGGTTACAATGGTATGTCAGATACCTGTAATCCAAGCTACACCTACGTATTTGCCTCTAAATTCTCACACTGTCAGTTTCCGTGTCTCTAAACATTCCACCACCAGGTCTTCTATTACTAATATAATAATAATAATAATAATAATCAGAATAATAATCATAATATAAAAGGCAATGTCAATCACCATATTGTGCTTCATACTCCACCATAAGGAATTCAATTGGCAAAAGTAAACCTCTGGTCATATTAATGGGATTAATTGAAATGTGAGCAATCATAACACTACTAGAATATAAAGAACAAAATCTGGTTCAAAAGAAGCGTTTTTAAGATGAATTAGTTTGAATCTGTTTTAAAAATTCACATACTATAATGAAGATGACTTAAAAGTTATATCATTTAATTATTGGGCCACACATTGAAGCATATTGGCTAGTACATTTTTGCACTGCAACAGAAGCAATACAAGCTTTATGGTCTACCATTACAATTCCATTTTTTTGTTTTCACTTAATATACCTGCCAACCTAATGTTTCTTGCATGCATAAAAATTTCGGGGTTTGGACTTGAATTTATCATTTATTCCACACATATACCCCCGTGATGTAAATTCTTTGGCCAATTTAATGCTATTTTTTAGTTTAAAAAGGAAGCTTGGAGTTAAGTCCACTTAACATCAGAAGGCAATGCCCTGAATTTAGGGCACTGCAGAGAGTTATTTACTGGAATAGAGTCTCAGGTCGCATGCAAATTGTCACTTTGTCCCCCCAGCCCCATGCCAGATGCACACAAGTCGGCAGGTACGCATACAAAAAAGAATATAAAACCCTCCTGGTAAAGCTCAGTGGTTTAGAATGAATCCATAGCTTTAAATTCACTTAAGGCCTGTACAGGGGAAATATGTTTCTTCTGGGACCCTCTCCTCACTCTTGTTTGATATTCTTCTGGTTTTTCTCTCTTTACTAGAGGTTTCTTCTCGGGGGCCTTCATCTTCCAAGATACAACTGGAGAGTTCACTGCAGCAGTGCCATAGACCTTCTGATATTTAGTAGAAGCCACATATGATGCTTTCACTGTAAGGACCACAGCGTTCATCAGGTTTTTAGCTGCCTGGATGAGAGAAGTGGCACTGTCCAGCTACAAACAGAAAACAAAATGAAATACAGCAAGGTTACTCCAAAACAAAATACAGCAAGGTCATTCCATGGCTGGATCACTGGGCCATGACTGGAGCCTGGATCCTCCCAGATCTCATTAAAGATGGAGCAAATCCTCTTTCTCGGGGCACCTTGGAGTATCCAGCACTGGCAAAATCATGCACTGAACAGTAAAGGTAACACTGAGGTACCTCACATTAAATTTCTTTAGTTAAAGGAAAACTTGTCCTGTCTGTGGGTTGTTTTTTGTTTGTCTGTTTGTGAGGTTTTTTTGGTTGTTGATTCTTTTCCTACAGTTTAAGAAGTTTTCTGTTTTCTCACAAAAAACCCTCTACTTCTCACGTAAACCTTTAAAAATTTACTGTTACATGTCAACCGCAAAACAGATCAACAGGGATTTTTCCCAAGTGTTCCAGTTTGTTCTAATTATTCCTGTTAAGCCCAGGATAACACCTCCAGTGATGTCTACAGGAACAGTGTGAGGCCAGCACTGAGCTTGTTAGAGAATCCCATCTGAAAAGATGAAAGGAGGTTCTGAAACCCCTGCAGAAATGAAAAGATGAGACCGTTAACTGCAGGTTCTGGCAGCTCCTGTAACGTGTGAGTTACTTATGGTCTCAAGGAATGTTCCTTTGTGGTTACCAGGCTTTTTGTGCCTTTGTGCTTCTCCCATGCACGAACCTGCCTGAGGTTCCTGGGTGTCCTCAGGATGTAAGAGCCCTTAAGGACCTGCTGAGCTTCAAAACACTGGGACTTCCAGTCAGCAAGTTTCCAGCATACACTGAAGTGAAGTACACACCCCTGGCCAAAATTTTCAAAGGGATTTCAACACATAATGGGGACTTCCAAGGCAATGTCTCAATGCTCCACGAAGTGAATGAGGCACTCGCCAGATCCAAGTGGATATTCTCAAAGTAACAGGTCCTAAAAAAATGCTCCTAAGGACTGTAACAAGCCAGGTTACTACTTATGATGTTCAATTATCCCTTTCCTAAAATATTGAGGAGTGGGATACATGTTTTTTTGTAGTAAAGCCTTTCAGATATACCATGGAAGCTGCTTCAATTATTTATGTCTTTCTCAGACTGTAGGAATGTTATGGGATGTAGCATTACTTTACCTCTTTGATTCCACCCCACACGTTCAGTAAGTTTTTAGCTATTTTTAGTTAGTACAAATGGCCTGTGCCACTCCAAACCTTTCCTGCTACCTACTTTGGAGCATGTGGCTGTGCAATATAAATGCTAAGCAAGGTAAGCAGGACAGTCACAAGGCAATAACAAAAGCCCCACCATACTTCACCTCAAGAACTTTGAATCGTTAACAGAGGAGTTCAGGAGAAATCTCCTTCGGAAGTGTCAGTGACTGATGTGAACAAAAATAGACATTACAGAAAGCCTGTATTTGAAACCACATTAATCTATACTTACCTGGGGTGTTTTATTTCCTCTGCTTTGGCCTTAAACTCATTATGGTTCATCAAATACATAAACAGCTACATACAGTGAGGTGAAAACCAAAAAAAAAAGCATTTTAATGATATTCACGTACGTGGTGCCATTCCCTGAAATGCACAGTTAATTGCCTGCCCCTAGTAAATATTTTTCCTTGGGACTAATTTGTATTTCTGTTAGTAAAAGAAATGAAGTTAAAAGACGGAAAATTACATTACATGGCAGAAACATGACTGTTCAATAGGGAGTAATGAAATATAATCCAGTCTAGTGTTATTCTATAACCACACTGCTGCATGATTTATAAGGCAATCTGTATGTTTGTTGGCAAATAACAGATCACACTCTATTAAATTAGGATATTCTAATTTACTGCAGAGATCTACAATCAAGCATTATTCATTGTTAAATGATTCTTTTTGAAACACTGGTGGATTGATATTGAATATAAAGTGATACCATCAAATAGTGTTTACTTCATAATCACTGTGGATAAACTGACTGGATTGAGCCTCTATTGCACATTCCTGAATGAATTCTGGTTGCTGAAGGTTTCCAACAGCTTCACATTTTTCACCATAAAAAGCAGTTTTACATACATTAGGAAACAGAATAATTAAAGGAAGCATTTTAAAATGAGGGGGCACCAAAACACAATGTTTAAACCCATACACAGAGTTCAATCCACACCTCTGAACACAGTAAACTAAGTATTTCATAGACTGCAGTGGTAAGGGCATGCAGAATCTTGCACTTCTTCAAGATCATGATGCAGGTTGCAATGACACCTTTTAGGAAACCACATTTTGTATTTTGGTGCCATTTTAACTCTCTTCAGTTTCAATATGCTGTTAGAGTAGATAAGAGATGCCTGTTTTCACCATTATTAATCACATTTAAGATGCAAATACTCAGTCTTTCACCCTAATATCCATTTGTAAAACACTTCCAAGTCTTGGAACCAGAAAAGAGACATAAAACCCCATCACAGGCTGTGAGTGCTCTCCAAAATCTGCTGGTGGTCATTCCGTGCATCCAAGTTGGCCACCTAAGCATTTCCAGCGATTTTCTCACAGCCTCCAGCTCCTTGCTTGCATTATGGCTCAGTAAAGAATTAAACTGAATGAACATCATTCCAATTAACATTTAGATCTTCCTACACCACCGTGTTGCTCCAGCTCTAAGCTCTGCTTTGCCACACTGGCACAAAGCTGGAATGAGGCAGCCGTGAATCAAGCCCTGAGTTAATTCCTTACAAAATCTGGGCACAGAAATATGTGCACTTTTCCAAACGTAGTGTTAATAATAAAAAATCATAAGGAGGAAAATTAACATTTCAAATAAAAGCACCACTAGGAAAATTACTTCACAGTACAGAAGGCAACCTTTACTCCCTGTAATACCCACAGAATTACAGATAAAATGACGAATTTTGGTCCTAACAGCCAACAGAGCCTTTGACTTGCTGCACAAAGTAATGGTCTTCTGCTGCTTAGATCTCTTTAAACATATGTTTGCCTGCTTTTAGGAAAATAAAACCAAAAAACCATAAAAGAGAAACAGGTTACTGTTCCACAAAACTCTAAGAACAGCGAATGCTGAGAAAAATTCAAAATTCATAACCTAAGAATAACTGCACTGGACCTGGTCAATTAAGGTTGGAAAAGATCTGCCAAGAATATAATTCCAGGGTTTTCTTCCCCCTAGAGAAAATCCTTCAGGTTTTGAGGAGTTTTTGAGCTGCTTATCAGCTGTTCTGCAATTTTCCTGCGCTATTAGCGAAATCTTCCAAAATCTTGAGATAATCAAGACTTCTTGCTTCTTTTACATATACACATTATCTAAGTAAAATAACCAGCAATTGCAATAGCAAAATAGCTGAAGAAATGGGAGGGAATAAAGCTGGAAATTTTTGTCCTTAGCAGTAAAGCAATGAAAAGGGATGTTCTCCCTGCATTGTCACACCGCTGTAATGGGGAAGAATTATACTTTATGTTTTAGAAAGGAGAAAATATAACTTCCAGAGATGTCTTCATATTTATAATAATAAATATCCATAAAAGGAAAGGGAAATTGAGGGAAAAAAGCCCCTGTCTTTCCAGTGAGTAAGGACACAGAATGGATAGTTTTAAAAGAGCTGGTTGCTTAAGAATGTTCTGTATTATAACTGCAGATTTCAATAAACCTTGAAAAGTGGGTGAAGACATCAAAAGAATGGTAGATAGTTTCTAGTCTCAAAATATTTGAGCAATGAAAATAAAATGACCTGTGAAATTATGGGCCAGCTCAGCTGACAGCACTCCCAAATTAAATGATGCAATGTCTGTGACAGACTCCATAAATAGAGGAAAGAAATGCAGTTAATGGTAAGCAAAGGGTTGTGTGGGTTAAAATATTTTCAAAGTAACCTACATCATATTTTGGTATGATTAAACTTTGAAATGCTTAAAATAATGCTGTGGGTATAATTGGATCTTTGAAAGGTCTTTTGCTTAGTAATACATGACAGTTTGATTAAAAACTCAGTTGACACAAAACTAACAAGACACATACACAGAAGGATTCCAGATTCTCCAGCAGCTGCTTCCAGAAGTACATACACAGGCACAAAAAAATTAGTGCTCAACAATGAATTTTGCAGTGGAGTCTTGGGAGAAACCATTTGGAGGCTTCATAATATTAATATTTCTACTTAAAACTTGGAAAGGAAGTCACTCATTTGATGAAATTTGCAGATAACAATTGGGAAAGTGTCAAGTCATGCAGAGGGCAAGTGATTGATATCTAATTAGCTGCTAAAAGCCACAAATGTAGATTTAATTTTGGCCAAATCTACAGCAGATGATACCTAATTACACAATAAGGAACTTTATTCTCTGCAGGATCCTGGGCAATCACTCCTTGAGTACACAAGGAGGAGGAGACTGGTGAAATAGGTTTAATCATCCTATTCAGTTCATCATCTGTCCACAGTTATGGGATACTGAGTCCCCTTCTCCATGCAATAACAATATTGAGGAACTGGGAAAGAGCTTAAAGAAACTCAGTAACAAAAAAACCTTTTATGGGAAAGACTTAGCCAGCTCTGTTTTTTCCCAGTTTCAAGTGAATGACTAAAAAATGAGTTGACTGAAATCAGCAAGCACATGGCAACAAAGCAGATTATATTTCAAGTTCCAGAGGTTAGACAAAGATAAAACAAAACTTAAAGGCTGAGAGGTGAAGCAGGTCATTTTAGTTATTAATTACCTGAAATTATTTATTTAGCAGTTATATTAATTAGTCACAAGAACTCATGAAAGATTGATTCTATTTCTTGAAATTGTGAAATCAATATTGGATGTTTTTGCTCGATATGTATTAACTATTGGACATTTTTAGTGCATGTCAATTCAGGGAGCCTGTGCATCAGTTCTGCAGGAAGGCAGCTCAGATGATAACAACAGCCCCTACTGACCCTGAAAGGTATGAAACCAAAAAATTAGTATTAGGAGCTATTGATAAATAAGAGTTTGGTCTGGTTCACTTTGTACAGATTGGGAGGAGCAAATGTAATTTATTTTACACGTTGAAACAGAGCCTGTAGCTCCTCAAATACTCTTGGCTAAGACTTGATCTGTACACCTTCAGCAGGTGCCCTAGGCACTGCCAAGCCCTGAAGGCTTTCTGTGAATTCCAGGTGAATTCCTCACTTCTCCTCCTTTCCAAAGGCAGCTCACACTTTCCTGGACAAGGTGCAGTTGCTCTTATCACACCCCAAAAGTCAGTCAACAGTCTCCAGAGAAAATAAGGCTACAGTTACGAAGTACGGACTTCTCAGATTGTATTTTTATGCAACAGAACATTTTCCCCCCAGCTGTGTCTAACAGTAAATCCATACCTACAAGAGGCATGCAAGAAAAAGATCTTAATTATAGAACTACATCTTATGTTTCTGTGACACATTTCATGGATAAAACATGGCTCTGCTAGAGAGAGCCAATGCAGGAATGGCCTGTTTGCTATTCAGATGCTCTCTTCCCTATGGGGGGAGACATCTGCTCTTTATCAGCACTACTGTGATAAAAGGGTCTGTTTCAGTCAGTCACTTCAAAATGCTCACAGGGCTCTTGCTAGCTACAGTCCATTTTGAGAAAACGATCCCATACACTTGAAAATCTCTCTCTCTCAAAAGAAGTCTTTATCTGGAATGTACTGTGGCCACAATACTGTTAAAAATGGATCTGTGGCTACACAGAGAAAATTGTATTGTACTTGTCCTTTCCTAGCTATTTGTTTTCACATTTGACTGCAATTAACTTACTCCTTTATACATGATGAATATTTAATTCATTCTGGGGGTAGTTGTGTTTTATAGGTGCCCAATCCACTGAATAACCACCCTCATCTGCATTTTTTCAATTACAGGTAAGAAACCCAAGGGATTCCGAAGCCCATTTGGTTGTATTAAACAAAGGCTGCCACGTCCAAGGACAGCAGAAAGCACAAAAATGGAGCAGTAACTATGGCTATCGTCTGTCTTCTATGGACAATTGTCATTTTAAAGCACATTACCAAGTGCTGTATGCTAATTTGCAAAAGCAGAAGCAAATAAAAACACTCCCAGAACTGACATTCCCAGTAAAAGGTAAACAGGCATAATAGAAATGTATTTCTACATTTGCTTTACTTATTGCAAGTAAATATTTTAGTATTTTAGAAGCAAAAGCAAAAAGGACAAAATGATATCCTAATTCATTTGCTTTGAGAAGAACACTTAATGTGGAAGCTCATATTTTAACAGCTGAAATGGTGGAATTACAAAAAGACAATTGGAAACACCTGAAAGTTAACTAATTACCTAATTACCTAATTTATTTTCTGGAAAATAATTATTACTGGTGTTTCTCCAGCCTGCAAATCCCAAAGGTGAAAACACATTTCTTAATTTTTGATAGATTTTAGTTTTTTTCTATTCAGGAAATACATTTACAGTGAAAAAAATATTTCTCCAATACTATTGCTATGAAAAAAAAAATACAATTTTTCTTGTCGTTACCAAATATAATGTAAGTTATTTCCTCAGTATTTAACATCTAAATAATATCTTGTTGCATTCCTTTCAGAATTTAATGGGGGAAATTATTTTGACCCATAACAAAATAATCTCTCAGAAATGTTTAAGTTTCTTTTTCTGCTCATTATCTGCCACTTCACAAGAGGAAAAAGATGCCAAACCAGTACAATTCTTACCACTCACCAGAAATTCCATAAGGACAAGCAATCTTACACAGCATTGAATTTTTAAAATTCAATTGCTTTAGCAGTCTTTTTCATGCTACAGCACTGTCTCAGAACTTTCAGAGTCTGTTGCTGAATAAGTCTTTCACAACAATCTGAATGCCAAAATATCTGGAAAAACTCTACAGGATAAGGAAGAACTCCTCAGTGAATAAAGCTAAGGGAGTTTTGTAAATGGGGACAGGATTTCACTCCACAAACTTGGTTGTTTATACCACAGGTTTTCTTTGCTGAGGTTGAACGTAGAGGAAGAAACACTTTCTACATCAACCCACAACTGAGAAACACAGCAATGAGTCCTCTGTAATGATGACTTGAGGGCTTTTTCTTCCAAATCTTCCTCATTCTGCACAGAACGAATGTCAGGAGGATGATGCCAAGGGTGGAATGTCCTGGACAAAGGGCAGGATTGTCTCATGGCCATCACAATTCCAACACTACCTGAAGCAAACTTGGCACAACCACATTTACAACTTCAAAACCATTCTGCCCCATGGAATTTGCTCCAAGTTCTTGGATGATTAACAGGAAATAGAATTTTGTATGACTGATTTAAACCCGATATGCAACAAGAGAAAACGACTGCAGCAAGATGAAGTCCAAACTCTATGATAGGAGAGGCAAACTATAACTAAAACTTTTTTTATATTGCCAGGAGGATTCCTGAAGAAAATTAGAGTCAGAAATCTGTCAAAACTCAGTATCAAGCCCAATAAAAAGGCGATTTACACTAATTTACACAGGGATTCACATGCCTGAAGTCTACCCAAGACACAACACTGTCTGAACCTGAGGTCACAGGAAAGCACGGGCAGGTCTCCATCAAAAACATCAGTACACATTTCCATTATCATACCCAACTGCAGCTAAATCTGAAAAAAAGAGGAAATAAAGGATATCTAACTAATCTGTGCTACTGATCTCCCTGCTCTCAACTGGAGTTCCAACTTGTAATTTGAAGATAGAAATACATTTTAAAAGCCCAAAATAATCTAGTGCTGTTTCAAGCTGAGTTTTAGGAGCAAATCTTTTGTTCTTTATCTAAAGAACAGGTATAATAAAAAGAAAAAAAACATGTCTTTCTAAGACGCTTACCTGAAAGGAGTCCAAATCATGTCTAGTTGGCTGGAAATTGTACTCAGTGATAAAATGCAGGAGACTTTGGATAAGAAAAAAAATCAATAAAGCACAGAAAACTCTATGCTTTACACAAGTAAATGTATTATCTCCTGCTATTCCTCCTGATTTTGTCTCAAAGAAAACAAAATGAAAAGCAGCATAAAGCAGGATTTACGACTGCAATGCTGAGAAATGTGCTATTTCTCCAAATTCTTTTTTAATTTGTACAAGTGTCAGAGCAGTATCTGTATATGATTTATCTCCACGTCTTCAGCCGTGAGGATCTGCCAGTTTTTGAGGCAAATCTGCTCCTTCAGCTACTTTCCTGTCTCTAAAGTCATGCTTGCCAGGTCAGCACAGGGACATTTTGAAGATAAGTGCTCCATGGGCACAGCTGGCTTTTCTCAGGAAAGGGCTTGGAAAAAATGCACCAGACACTTCAGAATAAATAAAATGAAATAAAATCTTGTTGTAGAATGGAAGATGATACCAGGACAACTATTCCTTGCTTCCTAATGTTTGCCTGTTGTTGTTCTGTATATTTTATGTCTTGCAGAAGCACATAAAGGCTTCAGCCATTCAGGATATTGATAATTTTTGCGATGCTAAAAGGATTTTACTTGGAGCTGAGGGTCCCTCCAGTGTTGCTCAACTCAATCAGTGAAAACGTTCCTTTCTCTGTTTGATTCCCTGAGCACTTTCCAGGACTTTACAACATGGTGCAATGAAATTAAAAAAAAAAAAGTAAAAACTCCACAGCAGTCTGCAAGGGAAAGCTCTGTTTCAGTCAGACAGAGCTGGCTTAATCATATATAACTAATGATTTCTAATGGAAATTCTAAAATTTTATACCAAATAAATTATTCATTATTAACAGTTCTATTTATTTGGCCAACTCAATCAATGGTTAAACAACTTTCAGTAAGTAACAAGAGCTCTCTACTAAAAGGAATTTTTTCCCTGGTCAATTACTGAACAAATAATTTGTAAATGCATCTGTTCATTACATTTTTAACTTTAGCTAACACTAAATGCCATAAAAACCATTAAAACAGGTAACAATTACCTGTTCTTAATTACTGCAAGCAAATGAAACCAGAACAAAACAGAAACATTTGTAAAGACAGTTGCAATTCACAGGGAAAGAGCAAGTAAAGATGACAGCAAATTGAGAATAAATTGGAATGAATAAAATCTTGCTCTGAATTCTAAGGGCTCATTTTTATTAGTCATGTTTTATTATGCAAATATTCTTTAAGGATGAAAAGAACCTTTTGAGGTCATCTAGTGCAATTCCCTGTTGAAAATTTGAATTACATGAGGTTGTTTTGGATTTTGTTGAAATTCGGGTATGTCCAAGGATGGATAATTTCACATCTCTAGGATAGAGAACTCCACCCTGCACTTGAATTTCACTAGTCTCCAGTTAAATTTTTTTTTACCTTATATCTAATTGGTATTTCCCAGTTAGTGAAAATTTGTTTTTACTGCTTTTCCTGTCCCTATGACCATGAAACTCTGACAGGTCTCAATCTGGTTCTTTGAATCTCCCCTCAGAGGTAGTTGTAGACAACAACATCCTCTCTGAGCCTTCTCTGTGCACATGCAAATGTATCCATGACCTGTGTAGATGATGTTGGCAATCTCATTTTCACTGCTACAAGAGCAAGTGTCCTATCCACATGGGAAAAAAAAAAAAAAATGAGTGATTGTAGAAAAGGAGGAAAAAATATCATTTTTGGACGAATTTTTAATAGCTCACTGAAATTGTTTAAGTCCAGTACTACTCTCTTCAGAAAATACTTGTGTGAGGGATTACAAACTTACCTGGAGTCTCTCTTCCTTTGCAGTTCAATACTTTAGGTAATATTTTCCCTGAGCAACAAATGCAGAAGTACTGGTATCCTCAATGATTCAAATAATCCAAACTATTCCTGTCCTCTTCACCTCAGGACAACCATCCTTCCACAAAACAAATTAATTCAACCACATCTCCAAATCTTACCACTAATCCAGAATTTATGTAAAGGAGATGAAGGTATAGACTTCAGAAGAACGGTGAAATGAAAAAGCATTTGCAGAGGCTCTTTTCTTATAAAGCTCTTATTTAAATAGTGTACATTAGTCATAATTACCTACAGACTTGACTGCATTTAGTTGGCATCAGAAGAATTCAAACTGAGTGTCTTTAAGTATTAGTCACAATCCACTATGGCTGGTGTCACTTGAACCACCAAAATTTTTTCAGATGCCTCTTACTGCGAAATTTCTCTAGGAATGAAAGCAGGAAAAATAGGGCTGTTCCTAAAGTCCATTGATTTGGTGCATTTGGTGACCAAGTCAAAGTGTTCGGAGTTTTCATTTCTACAAATTAAGTCTTATCCTGCACTCAACCTACATCATTTCAGGTTCTGGACCAAAAGATTCCAGACTCCTTTTGTGCTTGGTGAAAAAGACCAGGAACCATGGAGCCACTCAAGATCTTTCATGGATTCTTTCTCTAGCGAGATGGGCCAGAGCACTTCACCTTTTAAACTCATTTTAGAGATCTTAAATTGCATCAGAATCCTAAAGATAGTACAGTGAATCTGGGCAGGTGCTCAATCTGAAAAAAATCCTGTCCTTGGATTTGACCTAGTGGTCCAAGAATTCAAACAACTTAATGAATGTTTTTAAGACTGTTTTCCTTAATTCTCTTTTGGTCCCCAAAAGTGTCAAATGGGCGAACCCCACAAACTACAAGGCATACAAATCTCTCCAACCTCCAGAAACTAAAGAGATCTGAGCACAAAGACAGAAAATTTACATAATAAATGCTCCTTAATAAGCAATTTAAAACATTCTGTTCAGAAAAGAATTAGGCATCAGCTTAGTTCACAGAAAGCTGAATTTACTTACACATCAATATAAACCCTTGAAAGAAGCCCAAGGCTAAACTTTCTGACTCTGTACACACAGTTTAATTCACCTGCTCATGCCTCTGTATATTTTAAGGCATTACCAATCTAAGCAGTCGTCAGTGTCTACCTGAAATAAAAACCTCTGCCCTCTGGAAATGGCTCTTGAGTTCCACATGAAGGAAGGCTGGAGTGAACATCTCAGATGCAGATGTTTACACTTGGCTAGATGAGTCAGTATTCACACAGCAATAGAGATGAGAGCAAAAACCTCTTCATAATTCAATTAAATCTTTCTGAATAATAAAATAATCAGTTTCCATTACACCAGAGACCTACTCTCATCTTTTTGCACAGCTTGAGTGGGGCAGCCTCCCACTGTTACTGCAGGATTTCTTTCTAATTCTGTCTTTTTCAAACCATACTTAACTTGGGTGAAGTCTTTCTCCCATTGTAGTTTTGGGGGTGGGATGGCAGTATTTGTGGTTAATTTGGTTTTTGGGAGTTGGTTTTTTTTGTTGTTGTTGGTTGGTTGATTTTGGTTTTATTTTAACTTGGTCATCCAGAGTGGAAACTGGAACACATCAAATGAAAGACAAGAGAATGCTGGTCTTGAACATTAACTGAGTCATGAAGGAGTATGTAATGCTTGAAACCCATTGTGATTCTATAGAGGTTTTCTGCCTCGAGCGTGGCTCAGCATTATTTGTAGAAAGGAAATAATGACAATATTTACTTCTGTTTTCATTTTTACCAGGGTACACCATGTGTTTGCTTTGAGACACTCAGATGGGACTGACAG
Source organism: Acrocephalus scirpaceus scirpaceus (assembly GCA_910950805.1). Classification (NCBI taxonomy): domain Eukaryota; kingdom Metazoa; phylum Chordata; class Aves; order Passeriformes; family Sylviidae; genus Acrocephalus; species Acrocephalus scirpaceus. Next base: position 41,667,386 of record OU383778.1, read on the forward strand.
AAATCCAAAGGATTATGATTTAAGAGAATCACGTTTAACGTCCTTGAGTGCAACTGTCCCAGGATCAGAAAGTCCAGGGTGTTAAGGCAGTCCTGGTCTCCTCCTTCCCCTACACTAAGTTCAAGTGCTACGGAGCATTTGTGTTGTAAATTCAAACAAGCTGAGGTCGAGGTTTAAAAGGACTGCAATTTAAATCAACATGAAGAGTCCTCTAGAATGCTATGCACTGTCACTGTGATTCCTCCTGCTTAAACAAGATGAAATCCATACAATTCGTGTTGAGGCAATGGTGTTAAACCAGCCCAAAACTGCAGTGAGAAAGGGCAGGGGGAGAAGCATCTCTTTGCCAGCTGACATGGTTTGGGAACAGATGGTGCATTTCACAGCTCTTCCTCACTTCTCACAGAGAAAAAGAAGGTAAGAACCAACCCACAAAATTTTAATTCAACTTGTAAGAGAAACCAGCCTGGCAAATACAGAAAAATTGCAAATTTCACATAGCTGCTTTGATCATACTGAAAAACATACTTGATCCCTGTAGATAATCTTACCTCATTAAACTATTGCTCACCCTTTGCCATTATGACTGAGAAATAAATCTTTCTTTTAAATGTTGATCTCCTTAAATATATAGGTGTAAATAGGCTAGTTAATATATTGGGTTTGTTTTGAGATGATTATACACAACATGCTTGCAAGTATAAATTTTTAAAGAATACTGCATCAAAAATTAACTTTCAGTTTGCTAATAATTTATGAAGATTTAACTCATTTGAATTAGCATTTATTGGAAGAAATTTTTCAGATATTTGCTTTAAAAGTTTTCATATTAAACACTAAATAAAATCAGCTGAAATCCAGGCCTTAAAATACTTCAGTTTAATGTAATGTACATGCAAATAACATTAAACAAACTTCATAATTGATTGAATACACATTTAAGCCTAGGCTGTAAGTTGTAGGAATCTGTGCACTTCAGACATTTTAATATTTTTTTTTAATCATAGCTGCCAGTAAAATAATTTAACAGGGGAATTACCTCAGTAAATGTAACATTAGTTTATTTATTCTCCCAGTGTTAAGCTATTCTGCCAAACTCACAACCTGGGGTTACCTGGACAAAAATTTCTTACTAAAATTGGCACAGACAGATTTCAGGTTAATTATTGCAACAGTTCATGTAATTTGGAATATTTTCCCTCGACAAACTCCCCTCTATACAGAAAGTCAGCCAACTGCTAATTTGCTCATCTTACAAGATAAATTTAGAATGCAAATTTCTCTGGATTCAAAGTAATCCGCTGACATCTCTGTTCCACGACATCCCCTCAGTGCTGATCACTGTCATTATTCACCATCATTATTGAATGACACCAGTTCTGATTCCCTTTTCCCAGTACTTACACCAGTCTTAAAAAGAGTTTCTCTCTCTAGGCCACCAAAATGCTTTTGTATCATTGAAGTGAGATTAGGGCACTTTACACTTGCTCTTTGTGTTTTATAAATTCTGTGCAAAAACTGAAGTCTCCTGCATTATGCAAGAATAATTATGTGCTAAGGCAATTTGATAAACTCATCAGCAAAGGATGTGCTTAGGATCTAAATTAAATTTTACCTCCAAGCATTTGCCTCTGAAAAGAACAAACTTCAAATCATCTTTAAGAGCAGCACTTCCCATAAAGTTTTCCCAGTGAAACATTAGAGAATGACTAACCTGTTTTTCCTTTTCCTTTCCTGAAAAGATTGAAGTTTGCTGGGGAAGCTAAATTTGCTATGCAAGTTGGTGACTTTGCAAAGGAAGATTTGGAGATTTCAGTGTTTGGTTTACTAAAGGAATAAACAGTAGTAATAAAACACCTTGTGCACATTATTCAAAGCTAGAAAAGCTACCACCTGTCAGGGAAACATTTTTACATTCTCTGTCATTATTTTTCTCCTTGACAGGGAGGGGAACAAACATTTGTGAAAGTTTTGGTAGGCAGCTTTGTAAACAAGACTCTCACCCTCCCTGAACTCCATTTAGATGTCCTGTGCATTGATACAAAGAGCATCCCCGAGTCATCAGGGAGGAATATCTATCCATCACCATGGACCAATTCCCAACAATGCCACTGACCACAAGATGGAATGGGCTGCACCCTTTACCCAATTGCTCAAAGCCACCTAGCCACCTGAAAATAGAAGTACTTCATCAATAAGCCTATGAACCCCCTCTGCTGAAAGGGCTGTGACTGCACTCTTTTTCTTTGATTTATTGAGGACATGTTGCTGCCTTTTAGAGCCTCTCACTGGGATATGAGCAGACCCCACACAAAGCTGGTAAAGAGCTTTAAATGAACAAGAACAGCAAGATTTGCAGTATCCCTAGGGCCCAAAATCTTCATATGATCCTTCTTCTGCCCTTTAGTATGAGAGCTCTGACATCTTGACAGCTTTAATAGATACCCAGGAGGCAGAACAAGAAAGGAAGGTCTTCGTAGTCCATCTTGTCTTTTTTAATATGCTGAGGGATATTAAAACAGTGAAGCAGTAATACCTGAGGCCGAGGGAAATAGGTAACAAGACAATGCTTTAAAGTAAAATTGTACCATTTAGGTAGTGAGACAAAAAACACACCAAGAAATTCAGTCAGCAGCATCCTTGCCCATCTCAAGTTCTTATCAAAGAAAAAAAAATCAAACGCTTTGATTTATAATTTCAAAGGTTAAGACTGAGTTACATCTCTTCTGGGTTTTCTGCTTAATTTTATGTCTTCCACAATTTACCTTTGAATTTTATTTCACCTATGAAAAAAGTCTATATAATTGGCTTATTGTCAATACACAGCTTCATAAATATTCTGGATAAAGTGAATAAAACAGTAATAGAGATTATTAAAAAAAATAAATCCTGTCTCATATAAACAGCCATTATCCACAGTTAATAATGGTAAATATATAAATAACACCATCTATCTTTAATCTTAAAGAACTTCAGGAAAATTATGGCCCAGCACTGTAATTAAATACTGTAATTAAATTAATGGAAATTTATTTTAGCAACTGAGTTTAAGAGGACCAAAGCTTGCCTTTTCACAGAGCAAGCTAAACCTTGAAGGATCAGTTTAACCACCAGCCAATGGACCACCTGTGCAGAAAAACGTGGCCATTGCTTTGCAGGTGAAGTCAACTCTGGGACTTCTAGACAGGGAGGAAACGCTTCTCCGCAGGTGACTAAGACAATACATGCAATTAACTCTGTGAGTCCTATTGTTAATTAAAAAAAAAAAAAAAGAGAGAAACTATCAAAAAAATCCCCCATTGTCATGTGTCTCCCCTCCTCCCCCAGAGCTGTAAAGAAATAGATGAGACAGGAGGTTACTCACCGTTGAGGAGTCACCGCTTCCAGTCTCAAGCGTAGCTCCCTCAGCACAGGTGGGTGGGTGGGTGGAAAGTTGACTAGCCCTGCCCCCATCTATGACATCACACTCTACCTCATAAAAGGTAGTGAAAGTGCTCTGAACTCCAGTCTGATTTCCGAGAGATACAGAAAAGAGATAGTGAGAGAGAGAGCAAGAGAAATACTGCGCCGTAGCGTAGAGGTGAGGAGAGAGGGGAACGTGTGCTGAAGGAGCTATGCTTGGCCAAGGACACAGGGCCTCCTCCACGATGAGTAACCCCACTGTCTGGGGGTTCCTCTCACTCCTTCCCACAGCACAGCGTCAGCCTGCCAGCCCCACGGGGCTTGCTGATTCAAAAGGGGAACATTTTTGGCACCTTTTGATGACAACCAGAGAGGATAGAAAGCTCTATCCCAATTAAACGCTGACTGACATCAGATCGGGCACGAATTTGGTCAATATTCCCAAGTGACCCTATTTTATGTGTGGTGTTACACAGCCAAGCTGCACAAAAACACCCACAGCAGTGCAAGCAGCTAAAATTCCAGTGATTGCAACAGGAATTACACTCGTGTTCCCCCATGTGGGATAAACATCCAATTCACACCTGTGGATCGACCCTTGAGTAGAGTAATCCAGAGGGTTAGACCTCCTACAGCACTGCATGAGGGAGGTCAGGAAAAGAATTCTGGTTTTCTTGCATTGGAAATGAGAACTGACAAACTGTGCTGAAAGAACAAGTGAGGGAAGTATAGAAATTCTGGGCATACATTTATTTACAGAGCACACTTTCAAGTTCCAGAAAATATCAATAAAATTGCAAAGAGGTGATGTTTTTAAAGATGTACATTTTTAGACAATGACAGCCCTACAGGCTGAGGCACACTTTTTTTTCAAACAACATCTCAGGGACTGAAACTGGAGGACTTAAAATGGGATATTCAGTCTACCTTATTGTAAATGGTATTTTTATCATCCAAATTCTGGAAAAGCAGGTTTGGGAGTAAACATAATTGCTTACATTATCCACTGGGATTTTCTTAATAACCTTGCTGTAGACTAAAATTGAAAAAAATAGTGTATTTTTTTTTCTGCTGCTACACCTAACTCCATTAAATAAAACTGCTTAGAGAATGGGGGACTATTCAGTGCCAGTAAAGACTGCTAGCATAAGAGCCTGCCTTTTGGAAGAGGAAAAATAAATACTCCTTATATGTCTTTTCAGGGTTATGTATTATAAGCACGTGGAGTTAATATTGATGCTTTCCCTCGGGTTTTTTGCTGCTACAAGGTTCATGTGAATTGTAATCTAATCATGATTAGTTTTTCTGTCTTAATAATGATTAATGTGCATTCCCTGCTCTGGCAGTGTGTTCTTTGCTTTTCTCTCCTTTCCTTCTACTGAAAAAAGGAAGCGTGTGACTCATGTCTAGTACCAGTCACTCCACCTAATAACAGAGTCAAGCATTTTCCTTTCTAACCTTCAAAACATTTATCATAGAGGTTATCCTGCAGTATTTGCAGATGTTGCTTTAAAGCAGTGCATTTGTGGAATTAAAAACTCAACAAATGGGTGCCCAGTGGGCAAAATGAAGAGTTATTGTGGCTGTTAGAGATGAGATGTAACTGCAGGAACACAATGCAAAACTAGGCTGCAGCTGAGGAATGCTAACTGATGACAGTGCTGTTCTTAATTTAACTGTTTTCTCTGCACATAATCTCTTGATTACAAACTATTTGCAAGTCTGAAGACAGAGAGGAGGAAAACCTCCTCTGGTCCGCTGTCTTGCATTGACTCCTTATTAATATTTATGTCTAATGGCCTGCTAAAGAGAAAAGGAAAATCCAATTTTTAAAGGTTTTTATGGTAAAAAGTACCAAGTAGTATTCAGTGAATTCATAACTTAGGTAACCTTAGTTAGTCAACCTATGGCTTGACTACTGCACCACAGTTGTTTTTGCCAAATAAAGTAGGAACTTATTTGAACTCCTGTGACCACCAGACCTGATGAAGCCTATGTGAAGTTACTTCTTCTGAGAAGGAGAAGGATGTTCAAAGGCTAAAACCTTAAATATCAGAAAAATTACACATGCAACAGCAGTTCTAAGATCTTCTAAAGAGATAGTTTAGAGAGATAAAGAGTTAAATTTTCTTTTATTGGGATGAAACATATGGAAGAAGCACAATTAAATCCTGGAAGACTGAGTATGGCCAAGGATATTCTCCAGTAAAAAGATAAGAATTATGAGAAATATGGAAAATTCCACCATGATAATGTGATATAAACAGTTCAATAGATTGGGTGGCAGATTATACCCCAGACTGCATTTTGGGTCTAGTACTAGTTGATACTTAAATTTGAAATCTTGTTTTGACCTGCTTAGTATGATATCTACAGTTGATAAAGAGAACATTAAGTGAAGAGCAAAGTTAAGACTGAGCTGTGCACATAGACTTAAACACATTATTGAATAAAAAAAGAGAAAGAATACACCTCATGAAAGCATTTTTAAAATGTATATACATTCAAAAAAGTGCAGAAATCTTCCAAATGCTCCAAGGAACACAATTAGGATTAATTAAATGAATGCACAGAAACGCAAAGAGAAAGCAAATGAAGACTTTAATATCAAATATTTTCTTAAGGGATGTAAGTTGAGCCTAACAGCGTAAGAAAACGATGCAAATGCTGGTGAAGTAATTGATTTAATCACTTGCACCCAGGCACGAGAAATCAACTTAAAGTAAGGGTCCATGTTTAGTCTGACCTCAAAGATCTGATGAAAAAAAACCCCAAGGTGCTTTCTTTCTTGCTTAAAAGGATGAACACGTGGTGGGCAAGGTAGGCAGCACTCAGGTACCTCTGGGTGCTGCCTGTGCAGTTTGAGCACAGAGAACCAATCCTGCAGAAGCGTTACCCAGACTGGTACAGACACAGAAGATAAAAAAGGATGGATTGTAAGGAATTGAAACAAGAGCTAGGCAAGGCCATGTAAAAATGCCAAAGTGACACGTATCATAAAAGTCTGAGAGCTTAACACAGACACACCTCTGACCCAAAGAGGGCCAGCTGCTGTATCCATCAGCATGATGGATAAGTGGGAAAATCCTTTTTGTACATTATCTGTCATCGTTAAGGAATGATGAAATACAGAACATCTACCTGACACTGAGTAAAGCTGGAACTTCTATAACTTTTTGACAATGGAAATGTTGAACCCAGTTGCAGGTATAAAAAGAGGATGAAAAGGTTTCTGCAGTCTTTTGGCTCAGATATTGATGCTCTAATCCAGTTTTACAGAATTCTAATTTGGTCTTTGATGAGATTTAGGACACATTACTTGTATACTTCATCTCAGTTTCTAGACATGCTATTACCTACCTGGTAACACAGTTCACAAGGTTTTGATGATGTATTAGTCAGAATCAGAAAGAACTGATGCTAAAAGAAAGCTTTTGAGAATATCTAACAGTAAGAGGTTAGGATTGATTTTTCTGATACTGGATGGTTTTCTTCTTTGAATTCACATCAATGTCTTAATTACATTATACAAAACCAACCTTTTGTTGAAGCAGCTGCTTATCTGTCATGTAAGATTAGATGTGATAACAGAACTATTCTTCCTTTGCTTCTGTGAGGTAAATAAATAATAATTTTAATACTAATATGTCCCAAGTGTGGAAGAAAATATTTCAGAGATTAAAGATAGAAGGCTACTTTTAACCTTCCCCACTCAGTTAGCTCTCTTCCTGAAGGCCATTATGACCTCCTTTATTTAACGGAAGAACACCCCTTTGGTGGATTTTATTAAAAACTTTGTTGTAAGCTGTTCTGTTCAGTATTTGCAGTTGATTTTGCTCAGGCTGGAAAACCCTGCTGATGTTTCCCTTGAGGGCCCATTGTCTTGTCTGTGAATAGTTCTATGTGTGTGTTACCCATCTGCAACACTGGTTGTCAAGAAATACTATTACAGTCAAAGTAACTGATGAGTCTAAACTTTAGTTGGTATTCTTTTAATATCTGCAAAAGCACCATCTGATAGTACTTTTAGAGGGGGGATTTAGTGTCACCACTTTCCAGCTCAAGGAGTTAAATAATTGCAAGAGCTACACAATGTACTTCTGTGTAAGAAACACAATCCAAAATCTCCTGTTGTGGGTTAAACCTGTCATTATGGAAATTCAGTCCCCGTAATTCCAGGGCAAGAAACAAACCTCATTTTCATTTATGGCTTTGGGATGAACCTATTAGGAAATCTATGCTGTGAATTAGGGAGGCCAACAGAGAATGCCCCAGGGAACAGGAATTCTTATTTAATACAAAATGATGACGTTTGGTCCCAAACCATTTCTTTTAAAGGCAGTAAGACAGGAAAACAAGTGAAGATAAGACAGTACCAAAGTCCCCTCTTTCTTTACAGGAATTCTTACAGGAATAATCCTTTGGGACCATATCTTAGGGTGTGTTAAAATGGTCTTTGAGCCCTGCTAATTATTGCAGGGCTGGTGTAATTTGAGTATCACAAAGCCATTATATTCCCATTTTCTTCCCAGCTCTTTCAGCATGGCCTGGAATAGGAAAATAGGCTGAAGTGAAGCTGTAACTACTCTAGCAGGCGAGTTTTGAATTTTTGAGTGGCTACAATTTTTAAAGCAAATGCAGTATGTAATGAAGCACATACAATAGTATTTCCTTCAATTCTCTAACCTTTTTATATGGTCATATTTGTTACAAGCCTCAGTTTCGAATCTGTAACATTTTTTACCCTGTTTTCAAGGAATTAAATGGCTTAATATTGTTTGGTATCAGAAATGCTTTTCTTTGCAGAAAATTGTTCTAATGAGACATTTCAATAGATTTAATCTTCACAAATGCATGAATATTAGTCACTTGATAAAGCACAAGAGCATGTTCCCTGGAGCCAAAATACTTCTTAATAAGGATAAAAGTCTGACCTGTCTAAATTTAAACCTACTGAATGCAGACATATAGATGGTGTGTGTGCTTGTTGTCTCCATGAATATATTCTAATGAAGACAAGTGCAGTGTAATTTTGCTTTGCAAATTAAATTCTAGATAACATCTTTCCATTTATGCAGGATATATCGTTTCATATTTATGTGTTTATACATGCATTCATATGAAATGAGGTATTTTCTTAGTCCTAAAAATAGCCTTATGTAAAAAAATTGGAGCTTCAAAAGAGCCGAGATTATTGTACAAAAAATATTTTCTTGTTGGATTTTTCAGTTGTGTCTTAAGCTTTGTTCATCTGCTTTTCCTTACATAAACTCTGTCTGCCACCATCCACCCTCTCTGAAGGAACAGCCATACACTAATAAAAATAAATTAACCTTTCCAGAGGCTTCTGCACAGTTTTTTCTGTGGATCACAGTTACCATCCTCCTGATGCCCAAAGCTCAGGGTATGCACTATCATCCAATCCAGCACCTTTTACAAAGGCAAAACCCTGTGAAGCCCCTGACACAGGAACAAGATCCTGCAGGATCTTTCACTTGGCTGAATCAAAATGCTCTACAAATGTCACTTAAAAGAGCCCTCTGGAGGACTGTTGTGTAACTTTTAACTTGAAATTAGTTGATTACCAACATTAGATCTTCTCAGCTGCTACACTGTCTACTCCAGGCTTGAATCCCTCCAAGGAAGCCAACTGCAGAAACTCTCTGAGCTCCTGGTTCATGCTCTCTTTACTGGCATGCAACATGTAAGCTACATATAATGAACTCAATTCCTATTATTGCCAAATGTTTGAGAGAGGTATTGCAAATGGCTTTAGAGACACTACAAGTACACCTATTTATGCCTCTTTTTTTTTTTTTTAATTCATCTTTAAGATGTTTCATAGGATAATTAGGAATTCTTCTCTGTTTTAACTTGGAGAAAGCCTTAGACAGAGCTTCCATAAAATACATCCTATATAATGAATATATGACCATGAGGGATTTTATCAGCACTCATTTTGATTAACCTGCATAACTCACTGGTGCCTTTGTCCTTTAGGAGTGGTAAATTGACTCAGTGTCAGGATGATAAATTTTTTATTGTTACCACATCATCAGGTAGTCCCTTCATGGACAGTGTACTGAGAGACATTCTGAACCAGCAGGAGATAGAGACTCCTAAATTAGTCAGTTCAAGCAAATTTGTTCCAGATAAAGGTTTATCCAAACCTATATAAGTATATATAGTATATAACTATATATGCTTCACATAACCATATATTTTGGAACTAAGTACACTTCCTATGGCTGTATTTTACCTTCACATGTATCTGCATACATTCACACAGTTATGCAGAGGTTCTTAAATATAGCTCCAACCCAAACTGTCCAGCTAAAACATCTTTCTGTATTTTTCATGTCTTTAATGTCTCTCAAAGCAGATGACATGAGCTACTTGAAAATACAGTGTAGATCAAGGTCTCACTTTCACAATCCAGCCCCAGCCCTCCTGTCCTGGAAGCTCTTTTCACAATGTCAGAACAAAGACCCTGAGTTTTTTATTTTCTCTCCCTGCTTGTTATATTAGGAAAGTAGAGATTATTGTGGAGCTCAACCAACTTTATTGTCCTGACTTCATCTCAGTCCTTTCCCAACAATGCAATCTGATTTCATACTCCTACCTTGCTTTTGGTTTGGCTTTCTTCTGCTGAACATTTCCTATCTCCTATTTCTTTGGCTTACTTCCTTATTATTTCCTAAGCACTGTTCTTTACCCTCTGCTTCCATAGAATCACAGGATCAACTAGGTTAGAAAACACCTCTGAGCTCATTGAGTCCATCCTATGACTCAGCACCACCAAGGCACTGAGTGCCTTGTTCAGTCTTGCCTTAAACACCTCCAGGGACTGTGACTCACCATCTCCCTGGGCAGCCCATTCCAATGTCTAATCACCTTTTCTATGAAGATATCCCTCCTAATGCCCAATCTAAACCTCCTCTGGCACAGCTTAAGACTGTGTCCTCTTATACTGTGGCTGGCTGCCTGCAAGATGGGGAGAATCCCCTCGCCCCCCTGCTGCCCACGGTGCTTTGGATGCAGCTCAGAGAATGTGTGGCTTCAGGGCTGCACATTGCTGGGTCATGTAAAGCTTTTCATCAACCAACACCCCCCAGCTCTTCTTCTCAGGTGTGCTCTCAGTCCTTTCTCCTCCCAGCCTGTGTTTGTGTCAGGGATTGCCCTGTCCCATCTGCAGGACCCTGCACTTGGCCTTGCTGAACTTCACGAGGTCCTTCCAGACCCACCTCCTCAGCCTGTGCAGGCCCCTCTGGATGACATCCCTCCCCTCCCAGGAGCACCACACAGCTCAGTGTTGTCACAAAACTTGTGAGGGTGCACTTGGTCCCACAGTCCATGTCAGTGACAAGGATGTTAAACAGTGCCAGTCCCACCACCAGCCCCTGAGGAACACACTCATCCCTGGTGCCCACTTGGACAGGGAGCCCTTCACTACAACTCTGAGTGTGACCATGCAGCCAACTCCTTATTGACCTCTCTACCTTTTAGAGACAAGGATATGTGAGCTGGTTGTTCCATTTCTGTTACATATTTATAGCAAAACTAATTGTGGTGCTAGCTGAGTAACCTTTTTTGCACTTCTGAGAATCTTGACGAGAAGGAACCCAACAGTTTTGTCAATTTGCCAACTCTCCCTTCAAGAACTCTTCTTTCACATAATCCTCAGTTCTTGCCTGGTTCAGGAGAATGAAATTGCTCTGTTTACCAAACTCCAAAACAACACTTTTTCCATTCTGTTAAGCATTTTAAATGCAAAGGTTCTCTCTGATTGCCAACTTTAAAACAAAGGAAAACACTCCAGAAAGGCTTTCAGTTTCACAGAAATTAAATACCCCATCAGTGGCTCTTAAGTAATTGCTCTTAATCCAAATTCAATGAAAGATGGCCTTAGTCATTTTTAATAACAGGTGAACTTCAAACTGCCTGATTCTTCTTTGAGTCTATAGAATTAATACATAGAAACTTGATACTTTACTGCCCACATGGTACCAACTTCCTTTTACAGTATGAGGTAGTTTAGAGTGATTCAGCCTTAATTAATAGAAAAGTAGGACATTTAAGCCATTTTTATTAGATGTAAGATCCATAGGCAGAATTGATAGGGAAACTGCTGGTGAGCTCATCTGAAACAACTGCTGGATGCTCACTGTTATTCTCTGATAAATAATGAGGCTCAGTCATATTTGATGAGGACTGGCTCTTTCTGGTTACCTTACTCTTAACACTGATCACAAATAAACATACAATTATTTTGCAGTATATCTATTCACACTTTTATGTATCCTCCCTCCCAGCTCAGGTGTTATGTCAATTTTCATCATGTCCTACCCTTAATTAATAGGGTGGCTCCAGCTCTTTCACCTTCCTGTTCCTGCTAAACTCCTCACTTAAATTCACCAAGCAAGAACTTGATAAACTCAGAACCTTAGCTACACTGTCTTGTATCTTCAAGAGAATATAGGAATCCTTCTCATGGTATCACAGTTGAGCCTATAATGTTAAGATAAACAGGACTTAGAAAATAACTGGGAACTGGATCCAGCTATAGTGTTTGTTTGGAGTGTGCTTTAGCTATTGATTCCACACTTTTGGACAGTGTTCAAAGGCACGTGGCTGCTACTCTGTATGACACTGCATATCTGTCTGGTTCAGAAGTTTAAGACTCTGGCAAATTTTCTGATAATACAGCTGATTTTATCTGTAGGGCACTAAAGCAAACCTGAACATGATAAGGAGCTGTCTTGGATAAGGGATTTTCTTAGATTCTGCTCAGTCTAATCCTACAGGAAAAACTGTGGCAAATCTACTAACATAAACAAGAGCTTTAAAAAATGCAAGCTCACAGCCTAAATGGATAGTAGGTAAATGAGCTGAGCAGCTTCTGAGCCGCAGTAAATGGAACAAGTGGATATTTATTCTAGAATAGGAAATGAATCTATAGATTTGTTTTATTGTAATTCTCTTGCTAACAAGAGGCAGACAGGAATGCTAGAAAAATAAAGCAGCCCTAGAGTTAGAAGTCTGATTTTTTTATCCAAATAAGAAACATCATTAAAAGCAACTCTATTGAACAAAAGTAGCTCTCACAAAAAAGCAAGGCCATCAGCAAGAGCTAAGTATATGTAAATGGGATTTACTTCACTGAGAGCAGTGTACTCTCAGCACCTCAGAGGATTCATTCCAATACCATACTGCAAGTGATTATGAAGCAAATATGCATTACCTTAAATAAACCAAAGCAAGAGACAAAGCAAATTATTTTGAAGTGCTTTTACTCTGTAATTTCATTAAAGGAGGTTGTTTACTCTCAGAGGGGAACTAGAAATTGAATATTGAAATCTAAAATTACAGCACATATATCTGTTTATGGACCAAGGTCAAAGAGGGCTTTATTAGGAACAAAGCTATCATCTACACAGTTAGAAATATTTTTTAAATATTCTGCAATTTTGGATATTAATTTCATTTTGCTTTTATATAACATCCTCCTTGTCATTTTTGCTTATTTTCTTCCCTGCAATCTTTTGTGGGTTTCCAGGGTTCCTCACTGAAGAACTGGTATCAAGGTTTTTCCTTATTTTACTTTTCAAAACTCCACTGGAATCATGAATTAAGAGTCTCACCTCAGAACATAAAGGGCCAAGTCCACAGACAGTCTAAATTGTCCTTGCCCTCTTAATATTAATGAGGAATTAGCTGATGTGTGCTAACTCCCAATTGCCAGGTCTTACTTAACTGGTAAAAATAATTTTTCTATCTGCATGGAGAGAGTCTGATGGGAAAGATCAAAGGAGAAAAAAGCAGAGGGGAAAAGGGATGGGAGAAAGAAAAGGGGAAACAACAGTGGGTTTTTTACTGAAATAATTTACAATTCAGGACTGTGACATTTTCTTACTTTTTGATCTGTTTTCCTATTTGCAGCAAAGTCACTGATGCCAAAAAGGACCCTTCATATGCTATGCTAGAATCATACCAATCTATAGAGGAAAAAGCAAACAAGATCAGCTTTATGCTTATTTTCAGAGGTAAACCATACTGAACTACTGAATCTTGGGGGGAAAAATAAAGAAATAGAAGTTTCATCAAAAGACATACGGCACATTAAATGTTATGTACACAGTATTTTTGAAGTTGTTGCAACATATTTTTCTCTAACAAAACTGTAAGAACTGTGGGGTGGCTTTCATCTGTCTTTTAGCTTTTAATTGGTTTTATGTCTCTTTCCTTTATATATAAATACTCATACACCCACACAAATATTCAAACATACATATGCATACATTCATTTCATTTATAAATATTGATTAATATTCTTAATAATGAAAAAATTCAAGCAGAGATCCTACTCCCCATAATAGTTCTGAATCACAAGTCATCTCTTGGACTGATCTGAATTGTCTCGTGGTTCTTTGTAAACACAGTAGTAAATTACAATATTGTAATAATTGTCATGGTGCTTGATATTTACATCAAAACACTTAAATATAGCACAATCACAGAAACTTACTTCTGTAGTCATAGGCTGGGAAGCTTGAGTTCTGGATTTCTCTAGTCCTTCTAACATTGTACTGTATGCAAGTTGCCAAATAATGGTATTTCATTTTCGTATAAATAAAATACTGTTTATTTGTAATTGGCTATCCAAGAGAGAATGAAGAAGAAGATGGAAGCAGAAGCAGCAAGTAGACAAGCAGATGTGGATGTGCACTTGGATACCAGACCTCTGGATAGCAAAGGAGCATACAGTACCCAGCACCCTGAAGACCAACAGCTCAGAAAACACTGTCAGGAAAGCTCTGCACTGACTGGGCCAGGTCAGATCACAAGATAACGCTCTCACAAAGGGATGCACAGGAGTTCAGCTCACTAGACCTCCTCCTGCTCAGAGCACCAGCAGAAGAAGCAAGCTGGGCAATCTTCAAATTTTCTGTAGGTCAGTTTTACCGAGGCTTTGGGACAGACCCAAATAATTTCCGTGGCTGGAGCTCATTTTGCCTTTGAGCCTGACTGTGAAAACACCACCAAACAGAAACACAATGGTGATGAAGCCTGGGAAGCAGCGGGTGCCAACAATGCCAGACTGGAATGATGAACTCAAGCGGTTTGGCCACTGATAATTCCACAACGGATGGGGATGTTCCAGGAACGAGGAGATGCGCAAGGTTCACAATGGCTTATTCAGCATCCACAAACACTGAATAAAGAGACTCGAAAAAAGAAACACACACAACCACAAAAGCCAAGCCGGGAGAAGCACTGATTCAGGGAATTGTTTTAGAGAGATGAACATGACAACTCAATGGGGATGAAAGGCTGGACCCAGATGGCAGGAGGTAAGAAAAGATCATAGCAATTACGATGCAGCATAGCTGTCAGTGATACAAGGACAGATCACGCCGCTGGTGTCAGGAAAATGGAAGAGGATCTTTTCATCGCTGTGGGAAGATCAAGGTATTAAAATTACATACGTACATACGTCAAGAAGTGAAGACCAATTGCAGGACAGATACAGGAACCTTTAAGCAGCTCCTTTTAGGATTGTGTACATGACTTCAGAATGCCTGATCCAAGAAAGCCTGGCAAATGTTTAAGACCTTCTATAGTGCTTTGCAAAAAAAATTAAAAATGTTAGGTGACTGAGAACACTTTCTGTGACTTCTGATATGTTTGAGGAAGGCCAGTGATGCCACTGGGGAATCTCATGGATGGAATGAAGGGCACAAGTTTTTTGTCCTAATAATCTTCGTACTTGATTGGGCTTAAACAATGAAAGGGTGCTTTTTCAAAACCATGTTTGGAAACAATTTGTTTTGAGCATCTTGGTTCTCACAAATCGCTATCGTTTTGAAAACACTCAGGAGAGTGGAATATGTTACAAATTTACATACATATGGTCTGTGCTTGAGTTAAAGGATAACAAAGGTGTCATGGGGCTAAACTAGTGTGAAAGAAAAAACAAAATCATGAAGAGCAGTCATTGCATCTTGGTTCTAGCATACTCCCAGAGGCTCAAAGGCCAACACAGGAGAAGGAAAAAAAATATTTTAAAAATGCAAAAAAAAATCATTGCTTATAATATTACTGCTGCCTGTCTTTATTTCTACAAAAGGTTGTGTATAAGAAGTTTGGAGTGTTCATTGAAAATAACTGAAATAACTGGGTGGTATTAGAGTATATAATCACTGTGCTTGCAATAGTACTTGAAAACAGGATATGCATCAAAATTTAAAATATTTTGCTGGCCTTCCAGAGTCTTTTGCTAAACCTAGTGTGCATTGGAACCTGAGTGAATGAATCCCATTAGTCATCACCATCTTAACAATATGCACTTCATACAGAGTTGGCTTCTACACAGAGGAAGGAAATTACCAGTACTAACAAAGGAAAGAAGATTTATAATGAGCAAATATACAAAAGCTCTAAATAATTATAATATTCACAGCTTGGCAATGACTTTCTATGCTATGAAATTACTTTTCTTTTGAAAGAATGAAGATTCTACAAGGTTAGTATAAACAAAGGGTAATTGGAAAACCAAATTGCTCTACACAACTTATTGTACGGCCTGGAATAATGGTGATAGAATTTTAAAAAAACCAACTTGCTTATGAATCAGTGGATTTTTGTTTTGTACATTAATGCAATCAAAAATGCTCCCTTTCAAGTGCTACATGGGAAACATGGCTAAACTCAAATCCCAGCTTACCCCTGATACAATGAGTTCTCCTCCCAGGTTCTGAACTTCTGCCTTCACTTTGCTGCAGATATTGAGCTGGTGGCAGTACAGGGCAATGCGCTGCAGGTAGGCCAGCAGATCCTGCTTGCAGGCTGAGTCTGGGCACTGTAGACAACACAAACACTCATTAAATGGAGCTGAGTTCAGGAGATTGGAGACAGGTAAGCAGATAGTGGCAGTGTGTTTATTAGGTGGATCTATTCCACTTTGTCTTTGCATGAAGTACTAGATAAAACATGAAAACTCAAATTCAACTTTTCATTAAACTCAAGATTTATGAGTTGCAACCTAAAGATGCACTCTACCTTTCTGAAAAATGAGAAACTTCTTTATCAGCATTATGAAAAAAATAATTTTAAATTATGCTCTGCATTAATATATGGAATTGTACTGAGCAGCCAAAAGACCAGGTTTAAGATGAAACTCTGGGTTGCCTGCTGGATGTCCAAGCTAACATCCAATATGGACCAGTTAATGTCCAAATAAACCCAGTTCTCAGTAGTCACCCCCACTCTAAAGCCAACTCTTGTCTGCCTGGCAGCTCCCCTGGCATTTGTGCAGACGTTCAGAGGACTAGATTAGGTTGAACGTGCTGGATGCTGTGAGGGTTTCATAATCAATAGAATTGGAAAGGGCCCCAGTACAATTTATTCATAGTCTCTGGGACTCTTAATAGAAACTGCATCATCCCTCACAGTATCAACAGCATAACAAACAACAGCCTCGTAGTTAATATTCAAAGTCTTGCCTCAGGAGACAGACCTCAGTAATTCACTCTGATGAAACAGAGCTAAAAGAGTCCACTGCTAACAGCACATCTCCAGTAAATACTCTTTGGGGCTACCAGCAAAGCCTGACTGACAATGTTACTGCATAGCTTGGGAAACGAAGATTCCAAATATGCCTTTTTATCACCTTACAGAGTTTATGGTCAATTAAAAAAAATATTATCAGAGCATTTCAAGAAAAACTGATGGAATTAAATGCACATGAGTCAACAACACCACAGTTCCCACCTTGAGATCACTGCTCTGGCCCCAGCAGCTAATGCTGGCAAGGAATTTGTTCATAGTGAAGTAGTTGGATATTTTCTTGTTTATAACCCCAAAAGGAGTCACTTGGCTTTTTTCTCACCCTTTACACTAATAATGAACAAAGCTGGAGCTTCACTGTGGCTCCTATAGAACTGCTCTTCCTCAAATAGTTGCCACACCTTTCAGGCATTAATCCCTAAGACCTCTTCTCCCTACTGGTGTCAATTTAATATAAAAATATTTACTCAGTTCTTAAGTCTATGAATTGAAAGGATGAATTTAAAGCAATACCTCTGTAGAATTGCCAAGGCTTTAAATATAAATACCTTGGAGTGAAAAAAACGCAAGGGCTGTCCCATTGGAACAATAATTAAAAATGCAACTGTCCACAAAAGGTTTATATTGCATGAGGCTCTCCAGAGTTCTGTGAAATATCATTAAAATGCAAGCATTAAAACAAATACTTAATTCTCAAAATAATTTCACTGTTTATTATTAGGGTTAAAGTCCTCTGAAATTTAAAATGTGACTCAAGTCAAGGCACTCTAAGCATAACAAGTCTCCTTCTGTTTCTTTCTTTAAAATATTCCACCTCTGCAAATACTGCAGACTAGGAATTTCATCAGCTGACAGATGGATTTCTTCTTTCTTCTGTTAAAATGAACAGATGCTACATTTGAAAGACTGGAATGGGTTAACCACAGAAAAAATGCTTGCTGATGCTGCAGAAGACCTAAACCCAACATTTCTGAGGTTACAGGAAAATGGGCAGCTTTGGGGTTTTTGCCACTCTGACCCATATTCCATGGCAGGGTGTGTTACAAACTATCACACTCTCGCTTGAAAAAGAAAATGGCATTCTTATTTTGAAGACAAAAGCTAGAGGCAAGGAAGTTACCAGTTCCCACTTCCAGCAATTTTTCTCTTGATGACAATGAAATGAAAGAAACTGCTGGAAATTTACAAATAGCTACATTTAATTTGCTTCAATCTAAAATCAGCTATGTAGGACCTGGATTTGAAATTTGGCTCCTGACTTTTAATACGATGCTTCCTCTTGCTCTCCAGATGAACAGATAATCCAATCTGAAAATATATATACAGCAAGGTCATCTGCCCAGCTGTGACATGAATTTAGTAAAGGAAGTGAGGACACAGACCCTACTACATGCACAACACACTGAGGCAAACCAGAAAATAGGGAGCCAGAGAATCTTGAAGGAGTAAAGTGCCAAATCAAGGGGAAATTGCTGGAAGAATGAGCTGAAAAGAATCTAAGGATTCCTAGGCACTTGGCAAGGGGAAAGGAGCATCCAAATCCCTACTGCTTTTTTAACACCAAATACATTTTGGATGTGATGATCTCAGAAGTGAGGCCGGGGAACAAGTCAGGCATTTCTGAGCTTTGGAGAGACTCATTTATGACTTTTGTGTTCTGCAAAATACTGATGGGTCTAGAAGAACCAACTTCTATCTAATGGGAAGGTCAGGATCCAGACCCTCAACAGGTAATTTTCTGGTAAGACAGACTTTTCCTGCAAAAGGCAACTCATCCATAGAGGTTACATTGTATTTCAGCTCATTTTGGGGCTACCTGATCAGCTACTGCCCGTGCTAATTTGTCCATCCTGGATCCTGCCTCTGCAATCTTCTTGGCTGCATTAATGACGTCGGATGTGTTCTTCAGGGGGCCTTTCCCTCTGTGAAACACAAGACAGTTACCCACAATCTCAATAAATCACAAAATGGCAACAGTTTTAGTGACCCTGTTTAGTGCTTGATTTTAAAATAGTAACACAAATGTCTTCTTAATTTATTACAATTTTGCCTTTTAAGTACTTTCTAGTACAGCTTGATTAAGAAATCTGTCTGCTGTATTTCCTGTCCCTTCCAAAATGCCTCACTGGCAATTTAGCCCGATGGTGCCTTCAAGCACATGAGCTGTACTTAATAGTATATGCATTTTTAAGTGCTCATTAAGCCCATGTTGTTCCTGGAATACACAACTATTTCAAAATTATGTGATTCCCAAGCCAGTGCTAAATGTTCAGCCCATCATGTCAAGGGCAAGAATGTCACATTTTAGAAAAGCTTTCTTCAGTAGATTTTTTGCTGGAAAATAAAGAGAGGTGAAGCATAATCATTATGTTACACACTTGAATGTTACACTTAAACCATGCATAATTAGGTTTAATCTTGATCTTTCACTATATTTTTAAGATGATGCACAAAATTCTGATTTTAGTCATTAAAGCTACCAAAATGTATTAAGACAAAAGATGTCCACAGACTTTTCTGAGTTTGCTTCAGACTCAAAACTTTAATCCCACTTGTACCAATAAAATTGCTGCTGCTCCTGAGAAAGTCTCAGCTGTAAGTGAATTCATTTTCCCTTTTTTTAATGTGAAAAATCACAATATGATCAAACTTTTTTTTTAATAAAATAGAAGGCATTTTTTCTAAGCACAACATTGCATTATTTTAGGATTTTTTTTAATCTATAATGGCAAGAATAACGTGCTGAAACGTATTTCTGTTTTAATCTTCCTTTCAGACTTTCATTACCACCTTAAACATATGAAATGCAAGTATCCCACTTCTGGTGAACTTAAACTGCAGCAAAAATATTTCTTGGTGACCTCGTGTGCTTCTATATTAATTACATGAGCAGCTCTGACTGTCACAAACTCCATGCATTTGAAAAATTATTCTATTCTAACACTGCTGAGGTTACAGCCAACCAAAAAGGTGTGAAAGGCTTGTTTCTGTTTTAATGGAATATATTAAACAACTTGTTATTGAATCTGATGCAGGCAGAGGTGCACTTTGATTTTTTTTATTTACTTCAAATGTGTCAGTAGTTTTTATCTCATTCCCAAATTAGTTTTGTCCTTTTGATGCTAGAAAATGTAATTATAAAACTTTCAATTTCATGTTCAATATATCAAAGGTTGTCCAGGAGGTTGCAGAAACTGCATATTGTGGGCTGCTGCGTTAGGCCATCATTTCGTCCTTCCATGATACAATGACACTGTTTGGGCAGATTTCACTCTATTTTTTTCTGGCAGAAAGATCAGAGACACCAAGACAAAAAATATAACACAGAATTCTGTAAAATATCCTCTCCATCCAGTTCCACCCCCTGCCACTATCCCAGGTTGCTGCAAGACCCAACCAACCAGCCTTGAACACTGCCAGGGATAGGGCAACACAAAGAGAGGACTAAATGGATGTTTGATTTTAATCCTGAAGAAAACCAGGAAGATTTTCATCCTGTGTTGTGTAATCACATTTTGATAAATACCATTTAAACTTTTGAACCCACTTTAAAAATAAACACTTAACAAAATTTAATTTACTACAGTGATCCGGAATTCAAAGAATCTTGTAAACCGTTCTCCCTGGTGTGATTAACAATATGACCATAGTTAAAGACAATAATTCTGTTTACATTGTATCATTAATGAATGGCCTTTGGACACTCTGCAATTAGAGAAGAAAAAGACATCAATGGAAAAAGAAATGAAAGCAAAAAAGAAAAAATCATTACTGACAGACTCCCACAAAGCAATAGATCAAACCAGTTTCATTTCATTTTGGATTTTTTTTGGAAGGAAGTTCAGTGTTCAAATGATATAAATAGTTTTGCCATTATTTTTGATTGACACAAATTGTGCTGAAATGTTGAAAGTTCAGAGAGGCACATGCATTTAGATGGGTACTAAACGAAATGTCACTGGAGTATCTGTAAGGTCACAGTCTAACTTTGCTGCTGAAATACAAAATGATCTGCAAATAAAAGAGACTTGCAAATAGCACAAAAACTTCACGTGATTAATTCCACTCGGACAAATACCCAGGGCAGTGTGTACGATGAGCGTTCCTTGGCTTTGCATCCCCAAAAACCACAGCAAATCATTTCAAAAGGGTACAAAGCAAGCAGAAAACGGAAGATATGGCATACCTGAGCTCCTCAGCTGGGATTATTTTGTCCTTACCTGGTGAAATCTGTCATTTCCATCATAATCATGCACATCTGCTTGGCCAGCACAATGATGTCGTTGCCACTGTCATCCCACTTGGCCACCTCGGCATCCAGCTTGCTCTTCTCTTGGTGGAATATCTCCACCTGCTCTGCAATCTTTGCCTTCTCCTCCTGGGGCAGCTGAGCCATGATAGCCTGGAGAAAGAATAGGAGTTGGGCATGAAGAAAGGGAAGCTACAAACTGGATCTTTCCACTGGTCCCAACAGCTTGAGTTTCTTTTTGTGGGAGTTGAAAACACCAAGCAAAATCCTGTAGGCATTTGATTTCTGTCAAGACAGGCAAAAGCACATTCCTGGCATGTTTGTGCCTCTTCTTGCACTTTCAAGATGATAAAATTTATATTTATGATGCCATGATTATTCACCAGTTGACAAAGGAGGATTAAATCTCAATTATGAGGAGGAATAAAACGAGTGACTTTTATGGGAGAAGGCAGTCTGAATTGCTGTATCTCCCCTAGTCCCATCCTCTGTCAGAAATAGAGGATCTCAGATTAGCACAACACTAAAATAAGCTATGACACACAAGACCATACATTTGAAGTGAATTGTAGCAAACACATCTTCTAATGATATTTGGTGTTCTAATTTTCTCTTGGAAGAGATGCAAAAAGGCACTGAACAGGTTGGTACTGATCTGCCTCAGCATGAACAAAGCACAAAGTTCCTGCCCCCCTCCAAAAAAACCCTAAAAAATCATAATAATTGCTTTTGAAGATCAAATGGACACTCTGAAAATTGATTTCCAAGTCAAGCTACTGTTTGGCTCTAGGGGTTCTGAAGACCACATTATGCATTTAATGGGGTGTGACACATATTTAAGTGTCATTACATTTTTTTCTTGTTTATGTCACTTTCAATCAGCTGAAGTCTTTTTCTACATATTCTTAAAATGCTCTTGGCTTTTAAAAATTCATAATTGACCTTTTCCAAAACTTAAATTAAAAAGGGTTATAAACAGTAGATCAGAAAATGAGAAATTTGCAAGTTAATCAAATTAAAATTCAAGACAAGTTTTAATTAGGCCTTATCAATGTAACTCAGCAGTTTCAAATGTTAGCATAATAGTCTTTGCAGAGAAAAATGCAGTGTAAGTCAAGCTAATAAATAAATATATAAATTGAGAACAGAACTCATGAAACAACAGAACTGAGGAATTAACTGAATTTAAGAGAATGTGATAGGAGTAGTGCAATTTGGGAAGTTTATCTGTATGACTTGCCTGTGGTTTCTTCAAGTGGCAGCTTCACCTGAACACTCTTTAAACTGGTAAACAGTGCTTTAATATTTCTGTTCCAGCTGCTGATGTGCTTTCAAAGCAGCCATATCCTACAGCAAATGCAGCCTATAAATTCCAGTTTTATTTCTCCTGAAGACCAACACAAGTCTTTCTACTGAAACACTAACAGCCTTACGGAGTAAGCATATTAAACAAATCCATTACACTGCACGAATAAAAGTTTTTTGCATCTTTTCCACAGAAAGGTTCAGATAAAATTCTGTTCTGCTTAGCACTCCAGACTGGGGACTGGACAGCTTCTGCTTAACATGTTTCCCTTTTAGGATTTTATGATTTGTTGCTTCCTCTGCCACATTGCAATCTATGTTATTCAGGAACTGTCTTTATGATATATTATGTTTATACAGGGTGTAGCTGATCAAAGCAGAAGGTTTTAAGTGCAGCAGTAATAATAACCACAATAAATGTAATAGAATTTAAGACTCCTAAATCCCTAGGTGAACTCAATTCTTAGTAAGAAAAATTACTGCAGTCTTTACTTGGGTTTCAGATCAAGAAAGGATGACATGCTACCCAGTCCTAAATGTAACCAAAAAGATGAGGAAGGCTGTGAAATTTGACAAAATAATCTGTACTGTATCTCATTTCTGTTATACCTGAGATTTGCTTTAACAGTCAATACTTTGAATACTTCAAACAGGACATTATGCCCTTTAAAATATAAAAATCACAAAAGATAGTGAACTACATCCAGAACAGTTCTGTCACCAGCCTCACAGTAAGGAATCCAGGTAGTTTTTGCCTTAGGGATGTCATGATAAAACTCCAGTTTTTCTGATACATGGTATGGTTTATTTACCATCTGTATTCAATTTTCAGGGAAATAATTTTAAAACAAAAAGATATCTCTGCGCATTCCACTGGATCAAGCCTTGCATTTCTCCCACACCTCTGAGTAAGCTTCTTACAGATTTTGGTTACTCTACTGCTTCTTTTCAGGGTGTAAAACCTTTGTGTCAAGCCCCAATCTACAGCAGCTGAAAACTCCCCTGTCCTACATATTTGCCTGTTGGTCTTTAGGTTCTCAGCCCTACAAATCCTCTTCCAGACTCCAAGGTAAGAAATCCCCATTCCAGTTACCAGCTTTTGCTGGTATTTGAGTGTGTGGGGAGGATGTTTCTTATTTAGTTCTGAGCTTCACTTCTGGCAGATCAGAACAAACCAGACTTGTGTGAAAAAGACATGAAAGTCATTCAGATAATTCCCAGTTTCCCATTGGTTCTCTCCTGGAAAACGTTAAAAGCTTTTTCTTTAAAAAACCCTCTTTATTTCTAGTCAAATATATTTTTATGACACATAAAATCATGTTCTGATTTTTTTTAAATAATCTGAGCTGAGAAGCTTATACAGTAAAAGGTAAACATTCATCAGAGGGTGGCATAATCCTGAGTGTTAACAGGAATATTCCTGAGTGTTAACAGACTTCACTTCCCCAGCCCCTGTGACCCCGAAGCACTCATCAGCTTAATTTGCAATCCCCATGCACAAGCTGAGGTCGCAAATCACAGTGACTGGAGTTTATCATGATGTAATTACTCTGGTAAAATTACATTGACTCAGTAGCAAATGTCTTCAATTACAATTAAATTACAGGGACTACTCAGTAGCTTAAACAGATCTTCTTGACAGGTTTGCACACTGGGAAACATGACTAATGTAAGATTTCTCTGGATACAGCACATGGAGCCCTGATGGGATTTTTTTTTTTTTAATTTGCTGACTACTCCCACAGTTTCAGCACATTCCAAACCTGCAAAGCTTTCTCTTACAGCACTAGCTGGGGCAAGCAGCTGATACTAGGCACCAGAAAAGCCTCAAGATCATTCAATAAATGCTATTTAAATAGGTTTGACATGAAAAAACCTTTAACACCTCTGTCAGCCTGGTCCCATCCTTTCTTAAACGACCCTGAGGACTGAAAATCACTACCTTTGCTTTCTGAGGCAGAGATTTTATTGGTCACTACTTGGACACTCCCTGGAGGCACGTGGGGTTTGTACTCACCCTTGCACTCTGGCCAGCAATGAGCTGGTCATCCTCAGTCTGGACGCTCGTTCGGCTGCGCACGTCGTAATCCTCCTGCTCAAAGTCTGAGTCGTCCTCCAGCTCCTCAGGGGTCTGGAGAGAGACACGGGAGAGAAAGCCACAGAGAGGAGATGACAAACTTAAAAAGGACACAGACCGAGTCCTATGCACAGTGAGCTCTTATTTCATTGACTACCTGCCCAGGAAATGCTGTTCCATTCTCCTCTGAAATGAACTTGTCTGCCCCAGCAGTCAGGAACTGAAATTGAATTGTCTTAAAAATTAAATTGTTTCAACCCTAGTTTTCTTTACAAATGGCATTTGTCATTACCTTGCCACAACTTTTCTTGCTGCAATTTCTCTTAACTCTGTTAACATGATAAATGCAGTTCCAGGAACAAATATCCTTTGGAAACACTAACAACTGGAATGCAGTATTTCAAAATAATGTTATTTCGTATATAAATGGACACTAACACTATTATGTTACTGGAAGCTACATGTAATCTTCAAAAGAGAAAATAAATACCTGGGAAAAAGAAACTAACATCCTGGAAGAAAAAGTTATCAAAACAAATAAGAGATTTCCCATTGAAGAAATTGTAAATGATGTCAACTGATTTTGAAACAAACATGAAATTTATAATCTGTGTAATCCCGTTAGTTCACGTGGTCCTTTTCACATACAGAGCTTTGGAATTTGACTCATCCCCCAGCTGAGACCTGCTGGCTCTAAAAATGATGGGAGGGTTTCTTGGAAGATTGATGAAATCAAGTTAAATATTCTCAGGCTTCAGATTGTTTAAAATGTTGGAAGGAAGGAAAAAACAAAATTAATTGATGGATCTGTTCATTTTGGTTTTTTCACCTTCCAGCAAAAATTTTGAAGAAAAAAATGTCCTTATTTATAGACAGAGAGACAGTCTTATTAGAATCACTATTTAATGCCATATTTAATATACATGGTACAAAAAAGCTGGAATCTTTAGAAGGAAGATTATATTCCATTTTATGGTTGAACAGCATCTGGTACAACAGCCCGGCCATGAGTAAGTTCTGTGGGTCCCACACGTGACAAAGGTAACAGGAGAAGAAAACCACAGGAACTGCAGAGAAATCCTCACCTTACTGGACACCCACCACCCCCAGGGACAGCCTAGAAGGCCAAAGCACTACCGTAAAAATCATCCAGGCTGGCATTTGGTGCTTGGAGGCCACGTCAAGTTTTCTAGCAGAGGTGCTAATCACTGCCAGTTGTCATTACAGCTCTGTCTGGAGGATGCTCAGTCACCAGGAACGGCTCCAAGCCCTCTAACGTAACGCAGAGGAGTCTTCTGGTGATATTTCTGTTCCAGCCTGGCTTCCAACACCAAGTGCACATCACTGTTTGTAGCTGCACTGTGAAGTGCACAGGATGGGGAGAGTAAAACACAGCCATCTTCGTGTGACTTGAAGAGTATGAATTAAATATGTGTGTTGGTGCTGAATGCTGCAGGGAGAAATAACCAAGAGTGACAGCGTGGTAATGAACCTTGGTCTGCACCTCTGAAGGGAGGCATGCACAAAGAGTGTGTGTAACAGGACAGGCAGGAGAAGTTGTTTAGACAAAAAATGAATTTACCTTCTCTCTACTGTCACAGGTAAAAAAGAACGATGGGTATCCATCACTGTAATGACCAATGGTCTTGTTTGCCAATCACCTTTAATCCCTTTGTTCCCTCTGCTCAGCTGCCCGAGGGCAGGATGAGACCTTCAAATCTGTGATGAACAAGCAAGCTACAAAGAGAATCCTACAACTCCCTGAGCAAAGAGTATTTTCTATCACAAGGCTCAGCTTTTCATCTGCCTAGACTTTGCTGTTTGGAACAAGAACAGGGTAGAGAGCTTCAACAAACCAGCTGGCACTTCCCCATCCTCCAAGTCCACTCAGAGCCAGTTTCCCTGGTCATTGTAAAAGCAGGACCCTTTCACACCCAAAATATACTCCTCTAGTTTCTTCTGTCTCCACTTTTATAAATAAGATTATAAAACACAGTGAGCAGTCCTTTCCAAGGCTTTCATAGTCAGTGTTGAAGTACAGATGTAATAATCAAAATATTGCACCTCAACATGGTAACCAGCGAGGACATAAGGCTGCCTCATAAAAAGAAAAAAAATATTCTGAAAATTCTATGCAAGGATTTATTCTTTTGAGGAAATATCCAGAAAAAAATGTATTGCTTTTACTGTCTGACATCCATAATCTTAAAATCTGTGGTCTTTAAAAGACTGAAATTTAATGGGTATAAATGTTGAACTTGGAGAAAATGTAGTGCAAACCAAAAGGGCAAGAAATGCAACTGTTAGCAATATACTACGAGCACAAGACATCTTCCTATTTCCCCTCTGCACAGGTGAGATCTAATTCAAAGTGATCTTTCAGATTCACTCTTTTCATGTTTTCAAGTGTGGTGAATTTTACACCCTCATTTCCTTCCCCAAACAGCTGCATTTTGCATTAGGGTGAAGAACTGGGGTTAACTTTTATTTGTATGCTGCTATTTCAGACATTTTCATGCTTTTCACCATTGCACCACTGCTTTGTCTTAGATGATCCCCTGGAGATGCAGCCCATATAAAATATAAAACAGGGTCTCCCTTTTGTTTAGACACAAAGGTACAAAATAAAAAATTATATTGAATTTGACTCAAAGGACTACTCTCAGCAAGGCCTTCTAAACATACCAGAACAACTCTAATTTTTGTGCACAACTAACAGGACCTTGATATTTAAAACCTTGTTTCCAAGACAACAGAGCCTGAGACTTCATTTCTCTGAGCTGGGATACAGAAGGACTGATTCTGTCTTGCAGACACCTGGATTTATGATTACACAAATGTAGGAATCACAGATCTGAGGTGGGAGACAGCTTCCAAATTGAGTTGACAGCCACCAGTGGCAGGAGAAGCTAGAGTAATATTCAAAACTAATGGATTTTATGCACTGATTGATTTCAGCAGGAAAAATGGACCATTTTCATAATTTTTAATCTGTTTTGTAGCAAAAGCCATAAGACTTCCCAAGACTACATATTTTTTCAAATACAGTATCTCTACTACACACAACATTCATCTAACTCATAGGAAGTCTTCCAGTGAAGAAGAATCTTTCACAATCCCAGATAAATCACGCAATAAATATATGCTTTCCCTATTTAGATGCATGTTGTATTTCTAATATGAACGTGGCAACTTTCAACTTCCAGGCATTGGAATATATATATTTTTAATATCTCTCTGGCTGTTTGACTGAAGAGCTTGCTGAGAACAAAGTATCTTCAATCTCTGTAATTTCTTAATCTTTTGTGACTGTGGTATAAAAAATGTGAATTATACAAGTGTAAGTCATAAAATGGCATATATATGCAGATTTAGAAATGCTACTTGTTTCATATTTCACCAACTCAAATGTACTTGATGAAGACAGAAACTCCACTTTGCCATGCACTTAAAATTTGTAAGATGCAATTACAAGAACTTCAGCATTGTGAACACAAAGTCAAGCTAACCTTGTAATGAGAGCAAAGACTGAAGAGATGGAAAGACACTCCCCTATTTTTTTTTTACAATGAAATTTCCCTCTAATTCTAAAAGACAGGAGAAAAAAACCCAGACTTTACAAGATGCTTTTAAATCCAACTCCATGCTATTCTGTACATTTGTTTTGGAACCACTGCAGCCTGAGTGACTCAGCTGCAAGCAGCACCTGAGTGCCTCAATCAGAGAACCTCTCTCACGGCAGGTCTTCAGTTGTTTGGTGATTTACAGTAAAATCCAACACCTCAAATCCAATCTGAGGAGCAGCAGGCACTCAGTGGAAACACTGGACCCCACAACACCCTTTGGAGATAGGATGTTCCATAGGATGATGGGATTCTGCACCAAATCTGGTTTTACAGAGGACCTGAAATGTTGCAGCACTTTGGATTTCACCACAGCGGCTGCCCCAGAGGTGACACCATCAAAAACCTAAACCTGACAAGTCTGGCAGAGGAGAAGAGCATTAACACACCCAAACACTTGGGGCTGAGGACCCCACAGTCATTTTTGCTGAGGTCTTCTCCCAAGGACTGGAAATCCCTTAATGAAAGAATAGAATAGAAATGCAGTTAATAATAGAATAAAATATCCCAAATTGGAAGGAGCTCACAAGGACCATCAAAGTCCAGCTCCTGCTCCTGGTCCTGCAGAGGACATCCCCAAGAGTCACAACTTGTTTCTAAGGGCATTATCCAAATGCTTCCTGAATTGTGTCAGCCTTGGTGTGACAGACTGCAATGGTTAATGCCTTAAACACTGTTAAAAAAGGATTTTGCCATTATGGCAGAATTGTACAAAGAAGCTGTGATCACTGAAGTCCTGTTCCAATGTACCTCCAGAGGGGAACTGGTCTGTGAGTTAACCCACCTGATGGGAACTTGGCAAAGGTAAAGGTGGCACAATTGTGCAGGTCTAAAGAGAGGTGTAAGGAGAGCCAAACAAGGCTGGGGGAGAAGAATCAGCTCTGGCTTGGTTTGATGGGGGGAGGAGAGATTTTGGGGTGTGACAGAGGGAAGGAACACCTGCCCTGCCTGACACAAAGTGGCTCAGTTGTAAAACCCACCCACTCTGGGGTGGCCACATCCATGGGACATTCATGTGAGGGGCAGCAGAGGAGGGGTCATAAACCAGCATAAAACCATAAAGACCCCCAAAACACTCCCAGCCTCATTGCTGAGGCCTTGCAGCAGAGAACTGCATGTGATGCAAAGTGATGCCACAGCTCCAGATCTGCTACAACAGACAGTTTCAAACTTGTCCCCCTAGGGGATGTACAGGCATTCCCAGCTGGCCCAAACCATTAATCCATTGCACTCTGTGTTTTGTGGGACCCTCACCACTGAGAAGATCAGAAGAAGAGGATCAATGAGATGCTGTCAGGACCCACAGAGTGGTGATATTTTCTGCTTAATCTGTCACTCTTTCTCTCCCACCCTGCCCCTCTTTTTCTTTCTCTCTCTCTCTCTACCTCACACTACTGTTAAATAAAATCCATACTATCAGCTTCAGCATATGGTCTCATTTGCACCTTAATTCAGGCAGAGGCATCTCTCTAACAATTTTAATAACCAGATCTTAACACCTGGTGCTGTGACCACTTCCCTGGGGCTCCTGTTCCAGTGCCCAACCACCCTCTGAGTGAAGAACCTTTACCTGATACCCAACCTAAACCTCCTCTGACACAGCTCCAGCCATTCCCTCAGCTCCTAGGATGCTCCCAGAGAGCATCTCCAGGCATCACCCCAAAGAATCAAATTTACAGATGTTTAAAGACTACTCTGTACCATGAACTAAAACATGACAAGAGGGAACACATGGACCTTGGCTCCAACAGTGCACTCCTGATGCAAACAAATGTAACACTCAGGTTGATGTAGATGCCTCCAAAGGCAAGGTTGCTAATGGCAAAGGCCATGTTTAAAACCAGTAAGTAACTGGCCTTGGAGACACATAAGAATGACAAAAGGTGCCATTGTGAGTCCTCCTGAATAGAGAAGGTTTCTGGCCAATAACTGAGGGAATTTCATAAGCAGCTATCAAAACACAATGTGCAATTTCATCCCTACACAGTAATAGGAAAGGTGTTGGAATGAAGTTATTATTTTCTATTTAATTCTAGGTTCTATAATTATACTCTTAAATTCATTTATACTACGTCTTAACTTGTGGAAGAGATCTTTTTCTTCTGTATAGATAATAATAATAGTCCTCAATGAAAAAATGAGTCTCCTTTCTCCTCCTGAGGGAAAATAAATTCTCCCCTTTTGAGGGAAAAAGAGAAGAACAGTGACTATCCACCCTTTCCTTCAACTTACCAAAAGTAATAATACCAACCAAAATTAATTTAAAAAATGGCTTTATTTACTCTCTGCAATGAGGGGACTCATCTCAGATAAATTCAATCTTTCACAGCTTGCACACGAACAATCACTGCCTGAAAATAATTGTGTCAGATGCTCCAAAAAGTTTGCAAGAATTGGATTTTTTCCTTTTTTGTAATTCTAAAGAAGTTTTACCACCTGAATTAAAGGGTGCAGAATATATGATAGATTATCAGATGAAAATATTCTGAAGGCTTTTATAGCCTCATCCTTAATTATACATCCCATTTTAGTGTGAGATGTTCAGATGGAAATGTTAAAGAGTATCTCAAAGTGAAACTAATTTTGTTTTCTACAGCAAATAAGGTTCTGATTCAGCAAACTCTGGTCTGCGTAAGCTTATATATGTGGATTTTCCAGTTAACTCACATGGATAATGAGTCCATTTATGTGCTTTAGTTCTCTGTCTGGGTAGGGAGTATTACACTGAACTCCATAAATAAGTTAATTGTCTGAAGGCAAAAATAAATCTTCCTAATCTGGGCAAACAGAATTCATTAACTCATATCATACAACGGGTGGAAAGGAGTAGAGATATAATGGCAAAAGTAACTTGGGATTTTCCTAAGGGGACTGAGAAGCCTGAACACTGATCAGCTCTCCAGGTACACAGAACAGTCAGGCAGCAACAAAGTGATCAGGCCTTCAAAATTCAACATTTAAAATTAGAAACATCTCACCAGGATGGACATCTCATGGCAAAGTCTTGGGGATAACTCTGATGTACAGGGAGGTGCTGGAAGCTGGAACTCTGTGTACAGGATGGGAAAACCTGGGTTTGTAGGAGATCCCACCTGATGATTCAGTCTATGCCACAATCACAATTTGAAGTGACTAGAAAAGATTTAAGTGTGTTGAGCAGTTTTTCTTGTCGTAAGAAAAGTTTGGAAACTGTTGTTACAGACAAAGGAACTGGAAAATCAAAGGGAAAACAGAGATCCTTTACTATGCAGATCTTTCATTTCCCAGAATCACAGAATGCTGGAATGGTTTGGGTTGGAAGGAGCTCAAAGATCATCCAGTGCCACCCCTGCCATGCAGGGACACCTTCCACTGTCCCAGGCTGCTCCAAGCCCTGTCCAACCTGGCCTTGGACACTTCCAGGGATCCAGGAGCTGCCACAGCTTCTCTGGGCACCCTGTGCCAGGGCTCAGCATCCTCCCAGGGAAGTAATTCAAGCAAAGATTTCCCTCCTCTTCCAGAAGAGCTGCCAATCCTCTAATGCTGCACACCCAGAGGACAGGATGGGTTTGCCCTCATCACAAGCCATGACTACAGTTCAGGCCACCTGGGATGAGCACTGGGTATGAGAATGGAATTTATGCTTGGCAGTCATAAAATTAAGCCTGTCAAAAACTTTTTCTGTAAATGTTAATACATAGTGACAGATTACTAAAATGGAGCTATTTTGGAGTGTTCCAAGTGCCTGAAGTCTTACAGCAATACCATAATACACTCACAACCACAGGTGCACATTACCTGTTTTCTCAAATGGATCAGTTGATGTTTCAGCCCTGTTATTTGCCTCAAAAATTTCCCCTGTGATGTTCTCCATAGCTTTACTTGTACTTGGCTTTCATTAGAGCAGATTCAAGGTAACTTGGGTTTCAAATAAGTTTCAGTTGCTGAAGAGATGTCCAAACCAGGTGTGGTTTGCTGCTTTTCTTTTTTAAATCTTTGTCTGCTGACTGAAGTGAAAAGCAACACACACCTACTATCACAATAATGATGTTGTTCTGTGGTGTCTTTTATTTGTTTGTTTATTTTATTAAAAGACGTCTAAGCAAATTGAATCAACTGGTTAGTCAACACTGAAATGAAATGTGGTAAACATTCAAAATCATCCTGCAGTTGCTCACTGGAGCAGCAAAACAATTTATTCATTTAGATTCATCTAGATTTTAACCAGACTTACCTCACATCCCAGGCAGCACACATACGTCAGGGAAAAAACCCCAAATAAACAAAACAACAAAAAATCTACAGAAACTCTGAAGACTTTGGCAAATTAATGCTATTACTATGGAAACAGGAATGAAGTTTGCATCTATTGGCAGTTGTGATCAAACCTTCTCCTAGCTGATCAGCACACTAATTGTGATTCATTTACTAAATAACCTCATCTCTTTATTTACTAACGCTTTTGTTGTTGCACACACTTCTGTTTTGTGCCTGTTTCAATGTCAAGCTTTTCTGGCTTATTACAACACAAGGCCGATTCCAAGGAGCTTTTGCATTCCTCTTATCCATGATACCTCCCTGTAGATCCCAGCTTTCACTCCCTGGGTGTTTCACATACCCTGATCATCAGCACAGCTTTCCTGATGTCCCGAACGCCGTCGTAGACCAGGCGGGAGGCGTCGATGAACTCGTTCTCCTCGAAGGGCTGGGGCACGTTGGCACTCAGGGCTTCAATGGCCACCTCCACTTGCTCAGCAAAACGTGGCATCACTGGGTGAAACACAAGGAGAGGCAGCAGGATTAGACACCTTCTCTCCTGAGCACTTTTCTGCTGCTCTGAGGCATGGATGATGTCCAGGAGAGCCGGCACATGCTGTCCTGGGAATTCCCAGGCACAGGAAGGCTCGCGGATGGGTTTGGATCCACCCTGAACATGGACAGCTCTGGTACTTCATCTGACAGCATGGAAATAACCATCTCTATTCTCTTCCCTGATTGTGTAACAAAGAATAGAAAACTTCCTTCAAAAACTGTGATTTATTAACATTTAAAAGGCTGCAAGATACCCGAGCAGTCTGTAAAGTTCATTTAAGAGCTTTACAACCTGTAATGAGCACAGCAAATATTTGTATCAAGTGATCAAAGCAAACTGTAGCCATTATGCCTGCTAATTTACATAATTTACACTCTAGCTCCTACTAAATAACAATAATTTTATAAGGGACAAAATGCAAAATTAAGGATATACTTTTGTGAAGACACCTAAATGAACCTCCTGTTTCTTCACTATTGCCATGTATATAACACAAAACGTAGCCATAGATATTGGCTAAAAATATTATAAAGTGGTATGAACTTATTTAATATACAACTTAAAGCAATTATTTACTTCTGTAAATGGTTTCAGGGCATTGCTTGAAGCAGCAAGAGACTTTTCTTCAAATTTCATACAGGATTCCTTTGAAGGTATAATCACTTTCTGCACATCCTATTTGCAGGAAAATAACTTTTCCCCAGATCAGTCCTCTAACAGCTCAACCCCAAATCCTACAAACATGAACATCAGGCCCCACTGATTATATACATTCCTCTACTTATTCACTCCTCTTCATCATTTTAATATTAATATTGGAGGACTGTGCTCATAGAGGACAAACATAATCAATGTTTCATTAGAAACCTGGATAAAAAAAAATCCAGTTGGATTAATTCTTAAGAAACTTGGGTCAAGTTTAAGATTTATAGATAGTCATCTTTTCATCATGTTCACATCACTTTTATTCCAGCATTTTGGCATCCAGATCATGTATCACGGACCTTACTATTTTGGCAATATAATTAGAAGAATAGGATATGATGATTCCCACAACAGTTATTGCCTTTTTTTGTCATTAAAATATTACCTTTTTTAAACATCTTTTCCCTAAACCCTATTTTTAATACACTGACTGGTAACCTGAACCCAGCTGAGGAATATAAAGGGAAATTTCCAGGGTTATTTTCATCAAGAGGAGTAACATCCTTTCTCAGGAACTTCTACTCTGGTAGGAAATCACATTTTCTTCTTGACTGAATGCTCTTAAATTTATTTTATAGTATCTGACTAAAAGTAAAATCACAAAAAAACATGATTTAAGAATAGCTAACATTTTGAAGAAGTGGCAGCAACCATGAGCTCAAACTTTCTGTTTCTGGCATTTAAATATTACGCATTGGATGCAAATGAGGAAATCTTTAAAGGGATATAGTGATTCAAATCTTGTTTATACATCACTATATATAAATGTTCATACAGACAGATGAAAGAACAGATTTGTATTTTCCATACAGATAATGTTCAGTAAATTCCTGGGATACACTGGAGAAACAGGAGAAGGTGACAGCAACAATAGGTTTTAAAAAAGTAAACATTAACAAAACATTGCCAGGCAGAGGGGAAACATTTTAATTAGAAAAGAAGTTTGAGAGAGATGGAAGGTTTGGAAAGAGTATTTAATAAATGCATATATCAAATTACCTTAATTAATAGAACACTTGAAAGTGTAGTAGGAGACTAATATGATTGCATAAGGAAGTCTCCAGCCTGAATATCAAAAAGCAGTCATTAAAAATACAATGTAAACAAGTAAACCTAAAGAATAAAAGAGAAATTATTTGGGGCTGTTGGGATAAAACAAGTAAAACTAGAGATGCAATAATGACAACAATTAAAAAAAAGGGGGTAAAGAACCCTAATATTTAGGATTAAATTAAATTTAAGCTTAAATTTCTGTCTACAGTTTCTTAACCGGCAGAGGTGGTCAGGTATTGGATATAATTAACAGGCTTGAATTAGGAAAGGGCAGTTTGAAGAACATCTACATAAGCATAAGGAAATTTATCTTTTACATTTGTGTTCACATTAACAGAGTATAGTAAAATTTACCCTGTAGTTCTGAAGAAAAAATTCAAAGCAATTTCTGAACCATTTTTGAGAACTCGAGAAAAACAGTAATGGTGAAAACTGCAGGGATTTGGAAAAAAAAAAAAAAAGAAAGCACATGTCTATTTTAGGTAAAGACATATATAATCCTTATATAAAGGTTCATGTAAAGGTAGAGGAAAAAGAAAGGAAGATTTATACTATATTCAACATTCAATTTCAGTACCCATGATGTGGAGCAATTAATGTTTAATTATCTGTAAATAATCAACAGATGCTGGACAGGCAACAGATTTGTAGAAATAAGTTGCACCAAGCTTGTACAATATTTCCCTTGACAGTGGGGAAAGCAGATACGACACAGCTGGACTTTGTCATGGACACAGATGACATTCTTAGAACAAAACAAGGGAAATGTAAATTAAATGGTTGCAAGGTGGAAAGTTACACTTTATTCATATTCCTGAGCAGGAAGTATTTATTCCTGACCACATTTATTACCTCCACTGGGTGTGGAAGCTTCTCCCATCAGTTCTGATTTTGCAGACCTGGCTAAGTTTAGTCCTTAATTTACATTACTACACATGAACATTTTCTGCTGTTTCAAAATGGGAATAGATATTAAACTGATTTATGAATTGCTTGCTTGCCAATCGTATTTTTACATTAGTGATCACTTTTGATTGGACAAGCAAGAAAAAACCACCTTTAATAGGGGGCTATGACTTAGTGCTTCTCTAAGCATATGTTGTCATTTAATGCAGTGAAGTTTTTGAAAATTGAAAATTGAGTTGAGAAATGCATTTTTCTCCAGTTAAAGTTATTGATCTCCATGAAAAAAACCCCTCTAGTCTTTCTCCTCTATTATTTACCACACAAAGAAGGATATCCCTGTGCCAAAGGTGAAAGAACCACAAGTAAAATCCAGGCAAAGGCGTGAACTTGAATCTGGAGCTAAAACTTGTAAATGCATCAGAGAATGATCCATTTATTATGCACAGAGAAATTGGCTATAAATTTTAGATTCAGAAGCAAATCAATACTTCTGGGGAAAAATTAAACACTGGTTTCTCAGTTTGAGCTGTGGCCTTGAAAACAGTCACACATATGCTTAGTCTGAAAAATGTGGTCCATTAACATCTCTCAGCCTAACTACATGAATTAATTAGGCACCTGCATAAATGTTGACAGAATCAGGTCCCAAGTTAATAGCAACACTTCTAATTCACTGACTTTGTCATTCCAACAAAATAAAGATTTTAAAGCCTTTCTGTGGATGAGTTTCCAATGGCACTGAAAGCAAGACCAATGCCAACAAAATCTAGGCTGCTGGAGAAAAACTGGGAATCAGCAAAGTTGAAATTAC
The DNA here is from genome assembly GCA_910950805.1 of Acrocephalus scirpaceus scirpaceus. Classification (NCBI taxonomy): domain Eukaryota; kingdom Metazoa; phylum Chordata; class Aves; order Passeriformes; family Sylviidae; genus Acrocephalus; species Acrocephalus scirpaceus. The sequence goes on from OU383778.1 coordinate 41,703,875, forward strand.
TTCCATTTTATCAATTGATTAATTCTTTTAAATTACACTTTTTTTTTTTCTGATGCAAAATAGAAATCCAGCATGTCACCATGTGTGAATTCATGCCTTGACCAAACTTGTATTTTTTTGTGAACCACTCTGTTCCACAAAGAAAATATTTTCTCTAAAGCTCTTCTTGTTTTTCTCCCACCCACCCATATCTCCTACATATTAAAATTATCAAGTAATTATCTGTTTCCTAAAAATATATTCCCTGTTTACTTTTTCTCCTATGGCAATCAGTTTGTACTGTAATTTTTGTACTTAGAAACATCACTGCAAATTTTGTTTAGTGATATGGGAACAATAAGATCCCTGACAGACAGAGAAATGTTAGGTTACATAACAAAATTATTGAGATAAAAATTAAAAAATGTTTGGGCGTTCTCGTTCGTAGCATTAGAACAAAAAGTTTCATTAATATGCAAGATTAAATGAATGCCTTGCTGATTTATTGCACTTTTATGGCTTTATTATTTAGGAACTTGAATTCCTCAGAATCTTAAGTAGATGTGAATGTTCAGAAATGTGGAAAGGGATAATTAAGACACAAAAAAAAGCAATAAAGGTCAAGGACCCTCCAGGTGCATGGGTTTCTAATTCTTAGTAGCATCAATGAGAGTCAGGAAATTTGGGTTGGTTTTGTCTTGCTTCATACAACTGAAAGTTTGAAATCTCTTTCCTTCTACCAGGTAGAGAACAGCAGACGCTTGGAGACAATTAACCACACCTACCCTACTTTAAAGGCTCAGGTTCAGCTGGATGAAATTCTGATTTTCCTTTGCCCACGAAACAGAGAGGGAGGTGTTTGGCTTAGACCAGATGTCTGCTTTAGACAACCAAGTTCAGGCATAAATCAACCCCATTTGTGCACCAAATCCTGGCACACTTTTGGCTTTCAATCAGGCTGTGCACTGAAAGTGTGGCTCCTTTCCATCCCAATCCCACTGGAACTGAAGGGTTCCCAGGGGTCTCATCTTTGGGGCACTTTTCTGGCCAGAAGACAAGTTTTGAAAGGCACCAGCAGAGCTATTTCCTAGATCTTCATATCGAAAAGATGAGCACCTACCTGACTCTTTTTAGAATCCAGAGATTTGGATCCATGGGAAGCACCCTTCTCAAGGACCAGGTATTGTTCCCTGCAGCCAGACTGCCCTCAGATAAATCAGAGATTTGCGCTGCAGAGAAGTGACTGCTCTCCTGTACCCACTGCACCCAGCTGTGCCCTCTGGCTGGCCCTCAGAGCTCTGGATTCATTCAGAAACTCAGACCTGTCCTTATGAAAACTGATTTCAACTTGTGCCATGTTGATAGAGACACATCATTGAAGGTGCCAATCACCTTATCTACGTAGCCCTTAAATGGCTATAAAAAATGATCAGTTGTGGGTAAGATTATTCAAGAATGACATGGCAGTCTAAAGGATTGGACAACTACACTGCTAAAAGTTTCAGGATCCCTGAAAATGTCTGTGCTTCTCCTAAACATTATAGCTGTTTGTGTCACATAAATCAAGAAAACTATCTAGAATGATGGGCAGGACTGTAAAGTTAAGATTATCAGGGGAGACTCAGAAGGAAAAAAATCATGAATGATCATTACAAAACAAAAAGATGCTGTCTTAGAAAAAAAGCTCAGCCATTATCCAGATTTAGGAGGCTTTAGTATAAAACATTCACAAAATTACAGAATAAATTTTTCAGGGTGCTGGATGAAATTTCTTTTGTTGGTTTTTGTGTTTGTGTGGGGGTTTTTTTTGTTTGTTTCTTTGGGCTATTTTTTTCTTTTTTTTGGTTTTGTTTTAATTCATTAATTTACTTAACTGAAGAAAGAATGCAGTCTACTGGGAAGTTCAAGTATTTAAAGCAGGTATTTAAAAGATCATTCCTCAGGGACATCTGACATCCTTTGTCAAAGGCAGCACAGTGTCTCGGTTTTGTTTGAAGGATGAATAAGGAATGAAATATGATACCTTATTTAGCTCAAAGTGTTTGTCAAAGCCAGTTTCTAGAAGAACTGTACATTCCTTATCGGAAGATTCTAAATACTTCACAGAATGTTTTTAAGTCCTGGTCTCATATCACATAATTTACATTTCAGTCATGACTATTATATTGCTAATTGAAAAGAAAAAGCTTTATAGAAGTCTACTGAAACATTACATAACATATCATAGAACCACAGAATCATTTGGGTTTGAAAAGATCCCTCAGATCATGGACTCCAACCCTTAACCCAGCACTGCCAAGGCCACCACTGACCATATCCCAGGTGCCACATCCAGGTGCCTTTCAAATCCATCCTGGCATGGGGACTCCAAACTGCCCTGGGCAGCTGTGCCAGGGCTGGACAACCATTGGGCAAAGAAAATTTCCCTAATACCAATCTAAACTTCCCCTGGCCCAGCCTGAGGCCGTTCCCTCTCCTCCTGTCCCTGTTCCCTGGGAGCAGAGCCCGACCCCCCCGGCTGTCCCCTCCTGTCAGGGAGTTGTGCAGAGCCACAGGGTCCCCCCTGAGCCTCCTTTTCTCCAGGCTGAGCCCCTTTCCCAGCTCCCTCAGCTGCTCCTGGGGCTCCAGACTCTTTCCCAGCTCCATTTTGGGTATCAAACCCCGTATGTCTCACACTGGTGACTCAGGGAACAGGAAAAGCAAAATTAGGGCAGAGTGCTATGGCACTGGGAAGGATGAAACATCATGTTCAATGCATAAGACCATCTTTTCCCTTCTTGCTATTTAGTGATTCACTTTTCCCCTAATGAAATGGTTAAAAGTCAGCTGTAAAATAGTGAATACCCACGCCATATAGCAGTTTGCAGTGAACACAAGACTTTCAGGAAGAATCAGGCTTCTCTGCCAAACACTGATTTAGCCACGGCCCATAAAAACAAATTCTCAGGCTTCCGTGAATTTATGGCCAAGTCCTGACCCTTTGGCCCCCTTGTGTTAAGTTTTGTGGCACTTCCCAGAAGGCTCCAACTTTACCTGTGGGTTTATGCAACCAAGCAGACTGAGGTGGGAATGGAAGAAATGGATTTGCTCATGTGCAGCCCAGGTGAGATGGACATTACAGAAATTAATGGCATGTCTGGAGCGAAGTGTTGGGAGACAGGGACACACACACTAGAAGGAAAAAAAACACCTTCAAACTTTGTTCTGACTCAACTGCCACTCACAGAAAGATAAATGTCAGGGCAGAAGCCAGGTACATCCCAAAGTGGACAGAAGAGGATGACAAATGTCAGCTGCAGGGACATTTGTGTCTCACCAGTTTCAGCTGTCTCACTCTCCTGTCTACTTGTGCAAAACTACTCACAGTGAGCACCCCAAAAATATTCTTCCTGCCAAACAGAACACCCTTCAGGTTAATATTTCAAATGAAAGCAAACTCTTCAGAAAATTCCCTCAAGAAAGCACTCTCATGCTGTTGGACACCAAGTAGGTTATGTAAAAAGCAAACCACCCTTCCTGGCTTAGCTATAAGTTTGTGTGTATCAATATGTAGGTGTGTGTAGGCAAGGGGATGCAAGGAATACCAGTGCTTTTATTTTAAAACATTATTGTACAATTCACACTTGTATTCACAAAACATTCTGTCGGAGTTGGTGGATGGATATTCAACTCCACTTCTCTGCCCATATTTTCTAGACCTGGCAAATTTTTTTCTACTTCCACCACCACCCTCCTTATTTCAAAAAATGGCTTTTAAGAGCACCAAATGTTTTCGAGAACAGATTTGAACAGTGACTAAATAATACTGGTTTATGAAAATAAACATTTCTATTATATTAACCCACTATTCATTATACAAGGTGTCTGGCACATCCAAAATAGGTAACCCTGGTATTTTTTAAACTCACTGAGTTAATTCACATCTAAATCTTGAATTTTCTTTGATTATGTAATCCTTATCTTGACCTTCTTCCATTTCTGGAAGATCTTTAGGTTGTGGAGAAATATCTACTTGGGGTATTCAGTGAACATCCTCCTATAAGTACAGCCTAACATCTTCAGCACCAATGTGAGGCTGTTGAGCATGGAAAAAGTTTCATTTCTCAGCTGCCCATCACAATGCCACAGATTTTCTGTGACGATGAATTAGCTCAGAACTGTTCCGTCAATGCAGATAATACAGATTTAATTGTTCCATTTACCTAGAGAAATTAAATAAAAATATCTTTTACTCTTGTCTTTCCCTCCCAAGCAGCCCAAACAGCATTTTCCTTTTGGCAAATTTTGCTGCTGCATATCCACCTGTTAATGAATGCATCACACCCCAACCACAGCTCTGACCCTGAAGTGTCACCAGATTTCCCTTTCTGCCTGCTGAGAAATGATCACTTGTGCTTTGCTCATGCCTTGTCACCACCTCTTAATCCATCAAAGGCCTCAACACTCACCCCATGGTTATCCATTTGCCAAACAGCTGCATGTGCAGAGCGTTAGGAAAAGCCTTTGAAAATCTACATCAATTACATTATATTCTCCTTTAGCATTGTATTCCATTTTTAAACTCTCAAAGTGGAGAATAAAAGAGCTAGCATTTCAGCTTTGAGCTACAGTGGTGATTTATTCATCTCTTATGGCTGATTTAATTGCTTTACAATGCATTTTATTTGATTTCTTAGTATATTTCTCTGTATATTGATCAGAGTTTCTCTGGTTAAAAATTATTTGGTTTAAACCAAGCAGTAGTGGAACACAATCTCGGGTGTTCTCTGGTCTTCTTGTAAAATACCTTTAATAATGCTTTTTTCCTTTGTTTGTTTGTTTGTTTGTTTGTGACATCTTGACCTTTGGATTTCCATCTTGCAAAAGTTTAAAGAAAATGCTACAGTACTTTGCAGAATAAAAGTCATAATTTGATCAAAACTCCTGGATAAATGATCTCATGTTCTCAGGATGATGGTACCCAAAAGTTTTACTACAACTACCTGAACTCCCATAAAACATTAATTTAACATCATTTATTTTTTAAATAGGCTCCATTTCGCATCTTTTAGCTCCCCCTCAGATTCAATATGGGATTTTTTTGGTTACAGCTATGCTTAAATTCATCTTCTTGCGTCTACATTTTGTTTCCCTTCATATCACTGCTGAAAAATCCATCTTGCCCACATTTTAGTATTAGCTTTGATAACATCATTGAGCTGCCTTTTTCTAGTGATAAATATCTTTAAAGTTTGCCCTACTCACACTGATAAAACTCTCACAGGCTTATTGCTCAATTGCCAGTAGTGCTGATTCTCAACATTAGTCCATTCTGATAAAGACAAAATATAAAATTTGTGTCAAAGCAGAAGTCGGAGTGACCTACTTAAAACCAGGGAGTTACAAAGTTACTGGGATATTTTTAAAACATGCTAAAAGCTGAAACTCCAATTTCTGGTGTGAATCAGACGATTTCAAATTTCCATCGTCCTTCCCAGGAGTAACCCAAGTAGAAGGGTACTTGCTGTTCCAGGATGGTTTCCACACAGCCCAGTGCAAACTGGAGCAAAAAGAAAAAAAAAAAAAAAGTTGGGAAGTTTTCACAGCCTTTCCCAGGCAGTTCCAGTCCCACTTGTTCTGCTCTTACCCATTTCCCATTCACTCCCTTTCATCACAACCCTGCAAAGTCTACTCCAGTTTTCCCACATTAAATCCAACACTCTTGACCTTTAAAGAATGTCATGGCTTTTTCTCCTTCCTGAACCTCAAAAACCTTTGGAAATAGGATCTGGTCTTATTGCCTGTTCCTTGAATTCTTCCTAGGGACCATTCTTTTTATTTGTTTAGAAGCACAGGCTTCCTGCCTTCGGTTTTTACAGCTTTTGCAGTAACTGCTGAGAACACCTCGGGCTCCTCCTTGGTGAAGGCAATGGCAAAGTCTCAGCTGGCCTTGGTCACTCTGGGGACTGAGCAGGATGAGAGTTCAATATTCAAACAGCAATTCTGCTCTGTTTCCTCCTCCTTCCCTTTCCTTTTGCCTTTATCCTTGCTTGTAACCTTTTCTTTCTTCTCTTTTCTTTTTGACCTTTCTCTCCCTTTTGCCCCCTCCATGGACAACTTGTAACAGGATGATTTCACAGCTTTCTACAAATCTGAGTACCGATATGACATTTAACAGAGGACCCCTCAACAAAAACTCACCAAACCAAACCAAACCAAACCAAACCGAAACCAAATCGAAACCAACCAACCAACCAAAAAAAAAAAAAACCACCAAAAAAACCCACAAACAAAACAAAACTAAACAACAAAAAAAAAAAAATCCCAAAAACCAACCCCAAAAATAAATAAAATAAAAAACCAAACCAACAAACCACAAGGAAAACCAAAAAGCACCTCTAAACCAACCAATCAACCAAAAAATTGAACCTTGAAGCTCTGGTTTACTCCTCCGCAAGTAACACCCACTAAAATCTATGAGTTTGGTGGTTGTTCCCAATGAGTCCCATCGACTCTGTGGTTTTACAGATTTCATCTTGGAATTACAAGAAAATCAGCAAGCGAGAGCTAAGCTTTTGCTACAGTTTTTAAAGGAAAATGAAAGTACTCTGTTTTAAAAGGACATTAACCAGTCTGTCACTCCCCAAAACTGCTGCCAGAGACAAGAACCCCGCCTCTACCAAATACTTGGCTTTAGAGGCAGTTTGTGAGCACAGGCAACAAAGCACTGAAACAGTAAAAACCCCACCCCATATATTCCAATGGCTGTAAATTAAAACAATGAACAAATAAAACTTGGAGGTGAGACTGGTTTTTGAAGCAATGTTTGCAGTTTCCATTTCTCAGAAACAATCAGCATCATTTTCATGAGAGATTAATTTTCTCCCTCATTAAAAAAAAAAATATTAGCAAGGTGCTTGTCTTTCCAAAACACTGCATCCATATTTCTCCATTGTGGATGCAATCAAATACTCACAGAACACAGTGGAATCTCTGAAAAAAGAGGCTTAACAGAGGCTTTTCTTTTTCTAAGCTGAATTAAAAGTAAATAATAATTATAAGAGAAAGGTAATATGCTTATTTACTTTCCATAATATTTAACTAATTTTTTTCCCAGCTTCCAAAAGCACTTAATTTAAAACTAAATTAAGGTCAATTAAAAAACAACAACAACAACGACAACAAAAGAAGAAAAAAAGAAAGGAATAAAGATGAAAACAGTGAGATGTTCATGACTGTGCTTCTCACAGAGATTTTGATGTGCACATCTGTGGGTAGAACCTGGATCCAAATCAATCACTGCCATCATTCTTGAGTGTTTGATAAAATCTGGGCAGGAACTCAAGGTGAGGAACTGAAAGAATAAATGCATGGATTCATAGGTACCCAGATCATGGAATCACTGAGGTTGGAAAATACCTCCCAGACAATCAAGTCCAACCATTCCCCCAGCACCACTGTGTTCACCACTATACCCTGTCCCCAAGTGCCACAGCCACAGGGTCTTTGAACACTTCCAAGGATGGTGATTCCAGAATGGCACAAGGGGGTCTAAATTCCACTTTAACCACTTTATTCTAAGGCAATGAAATGAGTCAGTTAATTCTACTTTTTTTTAATCACACAGAAATCATAATCAATGCCTTTGTAAATGGTCTGAAAAGCTGCAGATAGAAATTGTGCTCTAATATTAATGATCCACATTCACAACTGGCAAAAATTGTTTCAGCTTCATCAGCTTCATTGAATTTAGGTCCATTCTGTCCCCTCAACTACTGCTACACAATTTGTGCATGATATCAAGTTTTTAATACTGTAAACTAATCTTTTATTTTTTTAAATACTCATAAGTTTGTTTACACTTTATAAAATAAAAAAAAACCAAGTAAAATCTTTGACTTGGAGAAACAGGGACTTGTTCTTAACTATTGAATCCCAACATTAAGACATTGATCTTGTCAAGATGCACTCAGTCCTGAGTTTATAGTATTTAGTTATAATTCAGATTGTATCAGAAAGTGAATTGAATATGGAATATAAGTATTTGCTGTGCATATCATTGATCTATATAATGGCACTTTATACCAGCCCGTTGAAAAATTTTTAATAAAAAATTTATAGAATGTTGGGTCACAAATTTTAGCTCAATAAAAAGCTTGAACTTACATTTTGTTTTGTGTAATAAAGAAATCTTAATGGTAAGAAGATTTCTTCATAGCCCCTCCTCAACCAAAAGATGACTTTAACAGTAGAGTGCAACAAAATATTTCACCACGTCAAACTGAACAGATTATTTTCCTTCTGTGAATTCATAGAACCAGCTCATAAACTTTTAAAAAGAAGCTAAATTTACAGTACTTATTCCACTGATCTCTTGTTGGGTAGTAAAAATAGGCTGACATTAAGCCAGGGGCTACAATACCACGAGTAATATTTAATCATCCCAAAATCAGGGTTTTTAGCTTGTTTTGTTGATTCCTTTTAGCTTATTTTGTTGATTCTCAAAGCAAATACAGACACTGCAGAGCCAGAACAGTTTTTGCTTTTCCATCTCACAGGGCAATTCCTGGGCTTTTGGTCCCAAAGTCACATTTGATGTGTCCTGAACTGGTGCAATTTTCATTTGTTCCTTCTAGAATAATCTTGATGGTTTTAAACCTCAGATGAACAAGTGCAATCAGGCAGGGGAGGATCAGCTCAGACACTTGCAGACACCCACAGTTCGTGCATCTCTATCCTACCAGGGCACCTGATCAGTGCGTGGAGACCCAGACTGTGAAGTCAATGAAATTTGGAGCATGATTCACCCAAAAGCACCCAAGCCCACTGCTTCCAGATGAGAGCACTTGGTAGCACTGCCTGCACTGAATTATTGAGAGCACTGATATAAAGGGCTTTAAAATGACCAGCACAGACCTAATCACTTGCACTGAGATGAATCCAATACCTGCTCTGGCAAGGCAAAAACAGATAGAAAAAAAAAAAAAAAATTTCTTCCCAGTCTATCAATCTAGCAGACTTTTCCACTTTTATATAATCTATGTTTTATACAACCTATCAGACTTTTGTATTTTTTTTAATCAGGTGGTGCATTTTCAGTTGCTTTTATGTATTTCTCAATGAAAAGTTGTATTGTTTAGCAACATCTCAGCCATCCACAAGTACATCCACCTGCACAGACCAAAGAGTAATGTTTGCAGTGATTTTCTGGAGATAAATAACACAAAATCAATCAGCTCAGAAGAAAAGGCTGTGTATTATTTATTCAAATCATAGAAACATTGATGTAGTGGCCTAGTCTTGATGTGCTACTGAATCTCTCCTCTTATATGGCTCTTGTCAGTATGACTTCTGCAACAGCACTGAGTAGAGAATAAAAAACACATTCACAGCCATGAATTTATTTGTTTGTATCTCGTTTTCAAGAACAGATTTCCCTCTGAGTTACAGATCTCAGAGAATCAACTGAGAGTTTTAAACAACTAAATAAGAGTGTTTCAATAATTCCTTCAGCATTTCAGCAAACTCACCAGTTTCAGAGAGCAGTTTGGTAGCTTCCAGCACCTTCTCAGTGTAAACCCCGGTCTCGTAGTTCTCCATCTCGGCGTTGATGATGTGGATGACTCTGGCTGCACGGCCCCGGATGGCGCCCGCCGTTCTGTCCAGCGTGTCCACGTCCCCCTCTTGCAGAGCAATCACACACTTGTTCACATCTTCCAGGATGTGGTTTTCTGGAATTCAGGTTAAAAATACAGCTTGTTCAGTTTCACTCTTCCTCATAGCAAAGCTTACTGATTTAGGCAAATGTCAGTGTGTTAAAAAATTGGTATCTACCTTTACCCAGGCTGCAAAACGAAAGCCCTTCTGTGATATTGTCACATAATATAAAAATATGTGTGATATTTATCTTTAGTAGGGACTGGGCTACATCATCTTACCTCTACTGTGCGTCCCAACCTGTAATTCCTTGAAATACAGTCACATTAATTTCAAACATTGCACTGAATTTTATTATAATGAAATTGTAATTAAAATGAATGCAAAAGGGAAGGCAGTCAAGTAATTTGTAGATTCTCTAATAAACAGTTGGGCAATTTTCTGAAGGTGAATTTACACTCTCCCATAAATGTTTATTACGTTTGGCTCATTTTTGCCTAAGTAAGTCAGAAAAGAAAATAAATCACATTGAAAAGACAACAGCAAATGGCCTTGGTAGATAGCACAAAACTTGGGCATGAGCAGCTCATCTCCCTCACTCCATCTATGCCAGAGAATAAGCTGGGAATTTCTAATAACACACACTTGTAATTATATGTGACTTGGCATAATCTGAAGCAAGAGATGACAACAGTGACTCTGCTCAGAGGAGGTGATATCAAGCACCTTTGTTGGATTCTTGGGTGATGCATTGTTATTTTTCTGGCTCTGAATCAGGTCATCTACTCTCACGTGCTGCAGTATCAGAATTTATGTATGGTTCTCACATACAAATTATGTGAAAGCATGCAGAAGACTCTGACTAAGTTAGGCATTATTTTTGTGCAGTCAGTGGAGTCAAAAATAATTTTAGTAAGACCATGACTGAATTTCGTATTTGACCAAACTCAGTCTGAGAAACTCGGTGACTCTAAACAGCAACTTGATTTTCTGCTAGAGACACCTCTAAATCAAAAATGAAATGTTATTCTTTGTAGTGGTAGTAAAACAGAATTAATCAGTTCATCAACTGGTTTTTGTTAATTATCCTTTGCCACTAAAAAGAATGACTCACTAATTTTCACAGTTAAAAATTCCAAGGTTGGATCATTTGAGGGTTTCAGAAATGTTTTACATGATGTCGAATTTTACACTGCAACAACTGTGGATGGAAACTCAAAGTCCCCTGAGCTGTGAATCTGAGTAACTTGCAAGGCAAAATTCTTTGTTTAAAACACTCCCTACTCAGAATGAAAAAGCAGTGCTTTGTTAAAATTTTTCTTCACTGTTTCCATTTCACCACCACCAGCTTGCTTTTACCATGGCACAGACAAATTTTGCCCAACAAGAAGTGATATAAGATTTTGGACAGTGCATTTGGAATATGAAATAACATATTAAAGTTATGGTCAGCCTTCTTCTGGTAGCCACCATATTATTAAAACATAGCATCAAATGTGACAGCCAATATGAAGAGGAGGAGGTGTCATTTCAGGAGGTGCATTTAACTAGATAGTGGCATATTGAATGCTTCACTGGTTTAACATCCAAAAATAAAAGTACTCTCTGTAAGCTGAGGCTTCCAAGTTTTACAGCAAGAGCAACAGGTTTTCTTTTTCCTCATGTTTAACAGAGATGTCTGTGCAAAGAATTAGGAAGAAAGAATCTAAACTTTACAGAAATAATACTTCTCAGCTGCCTTGGAAAGTTTGGATCTAAGACAAAACTCTGAAGGAATTAAGATTTGGGGAAAAGAAATGAAAAACCCCATCATCCATTCAAATTACTGCTGGTTTATGGATACAAGAACTTGGAGTAAGCAAAGCCCTGAAACAAAGAAGAAAATTGCCATTTGAGCCAGATTTCCAAGTCTGGCACATGGACTGGGTCTGCAGTTTACAGCCTGGTCATCCCTTTCTTAGAACTAGTTCTGCCAGAAAGTGTTTGTCAACTTCAAATCTCAAATAAAAATCAATGTGCTCCCGAATTCTAAAGTACCCTTCTATTCAGAGAGCTCATTTTCATTTTCTTGCCATGGCCTGCAGGAAACACTTGCAGGGCTGTTGAACAAAGGAGTGTAATTAACTAAACCAAACCATTTCCCTGTTAATAAGGGTAGCAGGAAACAACCAAGCAAGATAAAGAAGGCAAAAAAAGAAAACTAAAGATCTAAAGATTTTTTAAAAGGATAAATATTTTTTCTTTAAATTTTTTTTTCTCATCAATTTCTTTTAGAAAATTTAGGAAATATCAAGGAAAATAATACAGAAAGAGACATAACACTTTGGCCAGACTGTCTCATGAAGTTTGTCTCTTCCGAAACATTTGAGTAAGCAAAGCCCTCTGGGTCCTTACTCTCAACAATGAAATTATTATTCTAAGCGAAATAGGAAAATGAGTTTTCTGCAGCAGAAAATAACCCAATGCACCATTTTGCAACTACAGCATTCACTGGGTATGATCAAATTATAACAATACACTCTGCCACAAGCTGTAGCACTTTACCAGGAGGATGGAGAAAAGACTGAGACTCAGGGTCAGTGTCCTTCTCTCCTCCATCCTTCTTTACCCTCCCAACCCAAACCATTCTGTGATTCTGTAAAGTTCACCTTTCCTCATCTTGCCCACAACTGTACAAAGATTCCAATGATTTCTACAAATACTCTCAGCCTGTAACAGATCTGGAACACATTTTTAGAAGGTAGCCAAAATCCTACTTTGTGCCTGAGCTGAAACAAAGCTTTTATAGGAATAGAAGCACTAACAGGTTCTGTTTTCTGGGAGGTGAAGAGCCAACCATTGCTACCAGGATTAATTAACATGTCGTGGTTGGCCCTACTGAGGCAGAAGATCAGCATTCCAACACAGACAGACTAATGGATTAATGATGCTTTGGTAATTATACCTTTTATCCACTCTGACCCAATACTTTAATTTCAGAGTATATTTTTAGAAAAGTCTCTTGACCCCAGTACCTGAAACAGAGAGGAAATCATCCACTGAAGTGATGTCGTCGACAGCCTCGGTGAGAACTCGCACCTGCTTCTCCCACTGGTCCTTAAACACATCCATGTTGTCCTGGGCTACCTTGCTCTGGGGTCTGGCAGCCAACGTGAGGGCAGCATTAATTACCTGTTAGTCAAATCCATTTGTTAGAGAAGGAGAGACAATTTTTTTTTTATTTTAACAGAAACAGCAAATAGATTATGGACAGTGTTAAAAATACAGCATTCCAACCCATTTGATATGAAGGGGCTCACGATACGGATGCATTTTTCACGGTTCGTAGAAATCACCAAATCTTTGTCATTCTCATGACAAAGACAAGGCTATGCTCTTCTTCTAATGCTTTCAAGAGCTAAAAGACTTCTCAAGAACTTTTTAGCAGGAATCTTCACTCACCTGTGGGCACAGACTATCAATCTGCGTGGCTGCCATACGGACTAACTTCACACCTTCTTCATTATTGGAGATTGAACAGGCCAGATTTGCAACCTGCAATGAAGCCATGAAATCATAGGATGAGAATCAAGTTTTAGGCAAGTGAGCCATTTTATCCCTTTCTCTGTTCTTATTAAGCTTTGCCCAAAATGAAAGAATTTTTTACAAGAGGAATAATACATCTTCTGTGCTGGTGAACAGAAACCCATGTAGATTATTTTCTTACTAGCAAACTGAACTACTCATCCTCTTTAGATTGTTCTTGGAATCTTCCTTCACTGTCAAGTGTTTCACATCCTCCTCTATAGCTTCAAAATTATCTGCTGAGAAGTCATATAGGGAATGGAGAACATCCAGACATGTATACTTCCTTTTCTCAGTTTCTTTTTCCTCTTATGAACTAAATTTATTATTAATGTAGGTAATCAGGCTCATACATACACTCTGAACTTGGCAAAAGAAAGGATTTTTTATGTCCTAACACATAGAATCATACTTTTCAACCCATAATCAAAACTGATACATTCTCTAATACTGGGCAGTTACATATCTCTCAAATATCTTCATTGTTTCTGGTGGTTTTGTGCATGTTAAAATAATTTTAATTTTCAGCTGGAGTTCTTTATTTCTATTTGTTTGTCTGCCCTGCAGTAAAATATCCATTAGTAACAGCAAAGTAACTTAGAGATGTGAAATAACTCAGTTGAAACCTTGTTCTGTAATAAAGGTTTGAAGATCTCGTTCAAAGATCTTTAAATCCACATTTACTTGCCCTGGCACAGCTTTGGGAAGTCTGAACCTCTAAGACTGAAGGCTATTTGGATAAGATAAAAGCTTGGGGAGACATCTGAATGAGATCTAGAAATCAGACTGCATCTCCAGACACGGCAGAGCTGCATCTCTGTGGCTTGGATTCAAGTGGAGGAGCATGTTCTCCCAGCTCCAACAGCTCTTCCAAAAAACCTGTTCCCAAAAGCTTTGTACTAACTCCAAGAATCTGCCCTGGGTTTTCCAAACAGCGATTCATGTCCCAGTGCACACTGTGATATTTAAATCACTAAGGTACAATTGGGGGTGGGGGAATACAGGATATTTTTTAATCATCCAAGATTATGGCTCTTTATTCTAATCTTCATTAAAACAAACTTATAAAATTTTAAATATGCTTCCTTGATATTATTCACTGTGCCTGAAGGCACAGCTATCAGTTGGAAATGATTCATGAATTAGTTCAAATGCCCCCATCTTTCCAATTTTCCTCCAGTCTCCCCTTGTGGTATTAATCTGTTCTCATCTGCAGTGCACATCCCTGCCTTAGCCCTGATCCATCTGTTCTGCATAGAACCTATTTCACTTCCAGTTCTGTGCAGCGTGGTTTGCATAAATCAGACTGCCAAAGCCCAGGCAAGAAAAGAACCCAAGGCTTCAAAGAGTCTTGCAGGCATTTCCTAGTCAAGGTTTTATCATAATGTTGTGATTTTTATTTTCATTTCATGATGAGACAAATGAGTTGGTCTGTTTGTTAACAGCCTTACAGCCCTCATGTCAAAAACATTCTCCTGAGCTGACATCTTCCAATTAATTTACCATTTTCTGTAGTCACTTCTTTGCACACATCAAACAAAACACTTTCATCTTCACCAGAAACAACAGCTAAGCAGGATAATATTTAGAATTCATTAACATGAGTGGAAATTACAGACTTTAAAAACTAGTAAATGATATTAAGTTTAGCAAGAGCCTCCTTCCTGTATTGGAACTAAGTGGCTTTTCAGACTGCCCTTACAATTTGTGATTATCATGATGAGAATTTGTCCCAAGGCTTCAGATGTAACATTTACTTTTTGCAGATAGAAATATGTGACTGAAGGGGGCTGGGTGTCATGAAGTGGCCATCAAACTATAAAGTAGGTCTTTGAGCTCCACTGGAAGGGAACAATGCAGATATAAACAGGAAAAATAAAACTTATTTCTTCTCTGTGTCTGTTAATTACTCTTTAAATAGAATCTAATGAGATAATATTTGGATGTTGTAAAGTGCCCTGCTTTTCTGAGAAGGACACAACCAGAGAAATCTCTTTTTCCCTTTTTTTGTAAAATAGAGTTCAGTACATTGTTTTATGTGTTACTATCAGCACAAGAGTACAAATGTAACTATTGCTGCATTAAATATATATCAAAGAGCATTACAGTTATCTGTTTAAAAGAAATAATGATACACATCATGTATAACCCTAAGTTTAATAGTTTCTGTGGTATATTTCAAGCCTTGCATAAATATATCCCTGTATCATCAGCAGTCAGGCAGCAAAACCACTCCACAATCCAGCAGGGAGTGTGCCAGCCTGCACCACTGCAAGATCTGATTATGTCAAATAAACATAGAGATAAGCAAATTCCACAATGGCAGATGCAATCTGGATAAAATTCAATTCAGCACTACAAACCTATGACTTTACCCAAAACCTAATTTTTAAAAGATGGCAAGAAATAGCCTTTACTTGCTCAAGCCTGCATTTCAGTGCATAAGCATGGATCTGTGAAACAACACAAGTTTAGTTGCACTCAATCACCAGATACCTCACTTCTTAATTACTTTGATTGACTTCGTTATCAAATACACAGTCAAGGCACCATCAATTAATATTCTTGGCACAGCAAGGCCCACATGCATGCTCTTACTGGATAGAAACCACAAGGAAATTCCCCCTGCTTTAGCTTATTATAAATTCAGCAACTTCAGATATTTTTCCTACCCAAAACCATGAATAAAAAAAAATTAAGACACAATTGCACCCCACTCAGCTAAGACATTGGGATTAGGTGCCAAACTGATCCTTTTGGACAATGGAAAAAAAAAGGGAGGGGGTTGCTCCAGGTTGACTCATCCTCTAGATGTGTGTGGTTTATTATCTAAACTTAGATTACAGCTGCCCCTGGTGATTGTTGAAAAAGGTATCAGTGAAATAAAAGACGGCACATTATAAGTTGTTTTGCATGAATATATTAACTGAAGATGTTTTGTGAAGAACACAGACACATTTGAGGGTGGAAATTTCCTTGATATGCCACTCCTGGTCTGGATGGAGCAGAGAGCTTGGAAAGGAAAAAAAAAAAAGGCCGTGTATTAGTACAGCTGCCAATTTACCAAAACTGATTTGAAGCCTTTACCTTTACACTTCAAGTGCTCTGTCTCCACCAAAGCATTGAAAGGGAAGTTTCCTGAGAAGCTACAGAAGCCACCAGGTAGTTAATTTATTTTTTGGGTTTTTTAACTGTTTATTACGTTCCTTGAGCACACTGAACTCATTGAGTGTCTAAACATAATTTAAGATTGTATTGAGATCAATGTGAACTGTCTGAAGAGTATTTATATCAAAGAACACATTTTAAATACCAAAATCAATGAACTGTGAATCATTCTCAAAAATATGTGGAGAACTTAACAGTGAAATTGCTGTGTAGATGAACATTATTGTCCAGAATTTCAGGTCTGCTAAGCTGCTCTTAGACCACCCAAACAATTGCTGAACACCTTAAACCCGTCCTTGTAGAGCATGGAGAGGTAATGAGCAAGAAGATAAACATCCAGCTCCAGTGATGCTGCATTTTTCTGTAATCACCAAATCCACTGAACCAGTCCTAGAACTGGGGATGTGAAAAAGCAGGAACCAACTCCTCCATAATAATTTCTATCCGTGGCACTGATAGCCCAAAAAGCATTTCTGCACCTTGCCAGTATCTGTCTTTAAACATGCAAGGAGTTTAATTTCAATTATTTAAGATACATTCAGGATCAGTTCCTACAGAATTTATCTGTCTGTATTTTTTTGTATTTCAGCCCCAGTTTCCTGATGGATAGAAGATCGGTGTGGGGAATGAGTTTGTTTCTAATGCAAATTTTTATTACTCTTTATGGTGACCTTCGGACAGGAAAACTTTATTTCTGTCACAAAATTGCACTCCAAACTATAAAAGCAATCAAGGATCTTTCATATCAATTTACTTCATTTTTACACTGATTAAAATCTGGCATAGTTACCTTTCATTGTGCTTTTAAATGAGACTATTTCAATTTTTGAATTGACCCTTTTGTCTTATTAAAGGTAACTATGACTATCAAGATGTATTGTGCACTTCTGACTACCAAAATCCATTGTCTTCTGCTTCAAAATTAAATTCAAAGATTTAACACGGCCATTTGGAACTCAACCTAAGTGAAAAGGTCCAAAAGAAAAACCTATTGCTTAGAGCAAAAAATGTAAAAAAAGGGAGTAGAATAAGCTACAACAAAAGAGCAATAGCAATGAAAAAGCTGCAGAATATCCTATTTTTTAACATTTTCCTTTTATTCTTTTTTTTTCTCACCATAAATTGCTTAGAAGAAATGATACTGAAAAGGCTCCCCTCAGCTTCCCCAACCATTTAACCATTCAAAGGTAGAGAATGAAATCCATTTCTAATAGTTTCTTGGTTTTCCATACTTTTTGTAAATATCAGATTGCTTCTTAAATAGTTTATGCACGTTTTTCTCTTTATGTAATTTAGGCTTTCACTGTAATTAACTGGTGGAAGTAATAGGAAGAAAAAAAATTGCAAGAAATTATTCTTTATTTAGGAAAATGCAGAGTAATTTACATAAACCCAAGACAATGGTAAACTTTTATATCTACACCACACATTCGAGAAGCTGAAACTTTCTGAGTGACTCAGCCTGAGTTGAAGGTGGTTTAAGTCAGAGACTTCTGCAGCACTCACAGGGGACTAAAGCCAAGCAAATAATCAATTATCACGTTCAGCTGATGAGAAGTAACTTGCTGAGCTGTGGTGTCTCAACTATTTGTAATTATTTATCCATTCACTTAGTAATTTATCCAGATATTGTTTCAATCTCAGAATCCTTCAAAATTCTGACATATATTAATGTTGGTACTGCTGTAGGCAGCCCAGTGATATTCATGGAGCCACAAACAAGAGATTTTTTTCTAAAGGAGAGCAAAGCTGAAGCCAAGTTACCAAAGATCTTCAACTTATTTATCCTCGCTGTACTCGCTCAAGCATTCTATTATGAGCAAAACTCTATTTATCACTAGACAGGATGTTTTTGCACATACACAAACAAGTGCCAAAAAAATCAAAATGTCACTGAGAGTACACATTGCAGCAGATTCCTGTTCCTCATCATGCACTGCAGTGCCAGCTTGTACTGCCATGAAAATATTAGACTGTGGCCTCTCCCTCACAGCCTGTTCCATATGGCATGGAGGGAATCTCATACTGCATAATATGACCAATTTTCCCTCATTTATATGAACCAGTCACTTCTCTAAATAAGAGATGGAGTTTTAAGCTCACCTGTACATGTATTTCACATTATTAATAATCTAACTGCATGCAAAGCAGTAAAAAAAAAAACATTTCTTTTATAAATTAATAATAAACTGATTTGTCGAGTTTGATGTTTGCTTTGAAAATTTCTAGCACCAAACCCTGAACATATTTACCACGAACTGCTCAGACATTTACAATATGTATCTAAGGAAATTGGTACCAGCAGGATGTTAGAAAGCTACAGAGCACTTCAAGCACAACAGTTGAATGTTTTATTTCATGTCTTATACGCTGCCCACTGAACCTATGAAAACCTCTTTTCACTCTCAAAAGGTCAACAGCATTTTCTCTCGTACTTACTACAGGAATGAGGCTTTTTCACTCACTCCAACTCCCTCCAGACTTGCTCTGTATCAGGTTTAGTTGGAAGAGCTTTAAAAGATTTCTGCTTTTGGTAATGTTCCAAGTACCTCAGCCTTCAATAAATTCAGCGGGTCTTCTTCTGAGATTTCTGAAAGAAAGCTAAGAGTGTTGGGAGCCTCATGTGTACAGAAAGCTCAACTCTAAATGAAAATATCCTCATATTAAACTATTTCAATGAAGTGTTGTTAAATCACTCTGAATCTCCTTCATTTTCCAGGACCATTCTGGGGCATGCCACAATTACAGCCCATAGGAAGAAATAAAAGGGAGATCAAAAATGAAGCACCTTGAAAAGTCCTCCTACTTAACTATTTTCATGACTGAAAAGAAGCCAACATTGGCTCAGGTTCAGTTACAGAACTGCCAGTGAAGAACAGAAGAAAAAGGTATCATACTATGTTTGATCCTTTACTTTTTAAATCAGACAATAATTATGTCAGATATAAATAAAAGTAGAAGAAAAGTAGTAGAAGTAAACACCGTCTCTTCTTTCTTTCTCTCTATATATGGAATTTGATCACAAAACTGTCTTCTTGACACAGATCATGTTTTTACACCTCATTGATGAGCCTCAACAGTGATAAATGTGCCTGACTGCAAACTCCCTACTGTGTCTAAAGACCTTCTAGAGGAAGAGTGGGACAATCTCTGATTTTAGACCATGTTTCCCGGTCATTGTGATTTCTCAGCAGGATCATCCCAAGAATTCTCTATGGAAAACAGGAGAAAGCAAATTGATTGATTGATGTCTCAGGGCATTTCTCCAATTTCAATCTGAGAAAAATAATTCTGGAAATTACTTCAGTTTCACCTTTCCCCCCCCCCCCGAGTTTTTTTCAGGGTTTCAGTTCTACTTTACTTTCATTTGTAAAATTATTCAAGCAATGCTGTTGGACACTTGCAGTGGAGCACTGCCCAGAACTATCAACTGCATTCTCAGTTGGAACCAATGGGCCTGACAGCAACTGCCCCACTTCCTACCTGAAGATCCAATCTCACAATTAAAAATTCATGTCTGTCAGGAGTTCTCTGTTCCACTGGATCTCTCATGGGCTTTAAAAAAGTGGGTGTGAATGTTAATCCCCAGAGCAGAAACCAGTGGAAATGCTTTGTGCTGTGACTGAAAACTCCCTTAGGAATTTTGGATGATCCTCCCTTGTTTCCTTAAGGGTGTGTTTGTGAGCCATTCAGCTGGAATAGAACTGAATGACAGAAGCAGTGAGGAGCCCAGAGATGAGGGCAGCAGGAAAGGGGATCCCTCCCGAGGTTCCCTCCCCCAGGAGTTGGGAAGAAGAGCAGGAGTTGGGAAGAGGAGCAGGCACTCACCTTCCTCCCTTCAATATATTGCTCACTACCTTGATGTAATTTCTGAATTTTCTCTATACATGTGACCCACTGCTGAAGAAATAAACTGCAAACAGCTGGAGTGAGCCAAGAAGAAGAGCAGGATTTAGTTAAGACCAGATTTGTACCTTAATTTTAACTGGCCTTGAGCAGTATAGCATTGCACTGATAGAATGCAGCGAGTCTTTCTCCTGCAAGAAAGCAGCTTGTAAAGACGCACGGGATCTGTTCCTTGTTGTTTATCTGTTCAGGTGGATCATGGAGTAGATATCCTGTTCTAAACCATGCAACTCACATGATTGCTGAAAGTCTAGCTGGAAGTGATTATATTCATTTACTGACTTTCTGAGTTATAGGTAAAACCGCATTTTACATCGTATTGGTACAGTTTTTTCTTCCTTTCACAGAAAGCAAAGGTGAAATGTCCAACTACAGGAATTCTTTCTGTAGGGGTCAGAGACCAGAGACCCATCTCAGTGCTTCTTCACCTCTGTTAGCAGGATTGGGTTATTTTTCTATTTAATTTGATAACAGGTAAAGGATTTCAGACACTATTCTTCCATTATTGGTCTGTTCACAGTGAAACACCAGAGCACAAGGAATGCAGAGGAACGCAACAAAAACTACAGAAATACCTCTGAAATGTCAGACACATTGTCACAGACAACAGAACCTTTACCCAACAGTAACTGTGACATTCCAAAGTGTGCAAAATGGCCAAAAGAATTTCTTAGTCTGGTACATCAACAAAACTCAGGAAGTTTTGTGTATTAATCCTTTCTGGTCAATTTGCAACCAAGGCCACTGCTACTAAAACTCATCCAGAATTATGAGCAATGTATCCTGAAATATCCATGGAGCAATAGGGCAGTTGGTGTCCTACGGAAACAAGATTTACAACACTGCAATGTGTGTGAGTCGATCCCATAAAGCAATTTTGACAACATACCCCTGGCAGTGCTGTAATTAATAGATATTAATAGCAAGTAGTTACCAAAGCAATCCATCTATCTAATAACAGTCCACTATTTTGGCAAACTGCTCAGTGACCCTGGAACATGGATGCATGCCTGACTAGGCTTTGAGAAATAAATGTTGGTTAGATTATCAGCGAGCTGTATTTTGACAGCTGTTGAAGAAAAAAGAGGAGACTGTGTTGGAACTCAGAAAAGTTCAAGACATTAACAGAAGTTCTGAAGGCATTAACAGTGTGATATCAGACACCCCAGGGTATAAACAAAGCACAAATTATAATCACTGATCCCTAAAGAAAAATAACTTGCAAGTTGGATAGAACCAGCTTTATTGAGCTGCCCAATGTGGGTGGAGCTGAACTTGGCAGGAGATGCAAAGAATAATAAGAAGGGCTTGTAGAGGTACAGCCAGAAAAGGGAGGTCACAGAAAGTGCATCCCCCTGACAAGCAAGACTGGCAAACTGGCAGCAGCACATGAGAAGAAACTGAGGTACCAAACAAACTTTTGCCTCTGTATTCAACAGCAACCTCTGCCCAGAGGAGGGACTACAAGACAGGGACTGGGGGAGCAAAAATCCCTCCTGCTGACAGAGAAATGTGGTTTGAGGCCACCTGAGGAACCCAAACATGCACAAGTCCAATGAGATGTGATGCCTTGGGAAGGCTGACCTACAACAGAGACTGGACAGAGCTAGAGAATAAAGTAGATGTTTATTAAAAGGACTTTAAGGATACACCTTGGGCAGCACAAGAGCCTGACCAGGGCTACACCCAAGGTGGACCCAAAATGGTCATAAAATGGCTGACCGGGCACGAGGTCTCACACTTTTATAAGTTTTGCTCCATTTGCATATTGGGGTTTAATTGTCCAATTACAGCTTCAGGTTGGGAGGTCCCACCCTTTGTGTTCCTCCCTTCAGTCCACAATTGTTTGTGCTTTTGGGCCTGAAAGCTTTCCTTGGTCTCCAGCAGGAAAAGGATTTGTTTTGTCTACCTACCCTGTGAAGAAAGCTGAGTGACACTGAATGTGAGGCTCAGAACTGCACCCCTAGGAGCACAGAATCTGAAAAACATGGAAGCTAAAACTTAAGGCATCAGATGCATCCCAGAATCCTGAGGGAACTGGCTGATGCAGCTGCCAAGCCACTCTCCACAAAACTCATGAAGTCATGGCAGTCAGGGGAGTCCCAAGTGGCTTGAAAAAGGGAAACATTGCTCCCTTTCAACCCCTTAAAAAAGGGTTGAAAGGATGACCCTGGGAGCTGCCACCCTGTCAGCCTCACCTCTATGTGGGGAAATCCCTCTATGGGGAACAGATCCTCCTAGAAGCTCTGCTAAGGCACATGGAGAACAGGGAGGTGGTTCAGGACAGCCAACACAGCTTCACCCATGGCCAGCAGGCTGAGGGAGCCCCTGTGCCCTGCTCAGGTGAGACCTCACCTGCAGAGCTCAGCACAGAGAAGAGCTGGACCTGCTGGCGTGGGTCCTGGGGAGAGCTAAAGAAACAATCAGAGGGCTGATTTTCTCCCTAAGGGTGAGTGAAGAAATTTCAGTCAGACTGGTATTTCAAAGGCTCACAAAATCCCATTCAGGGAAAGACTGATTTTACGTGAACCCAATTTTTGTGCATGAACAGTTTACGAAATGTTTTTACAATCATTTAATAATGGCTCAACAGGAATGCAAAACGAAGTCATCTGCCCAGAACCAGAATGTGTAGACAAGGCAACAGAACTGGATGTTCCCTTTCCCATTCCTCCTGTCAGCTTTAACCCTGGCATGGAGAGAGCTCATACTGGCCCAAAACATCATTTAGTTTACTTGTCTGCTTAGCAGCCCTTATTCTGCAAATAAATCACCTTTTCTCTCAGAAAAGGGATATTTATGCTAATTATCCTTACAATAGGAGTGTCTGACACCAAAAAACAAATATCCAGAGAATTTTGCAGAAAAGCTGTATATTGATATGAGGTATTCTCCAAGTTTTGTATTATAAAAAAACTCGGCAGTCCATGATTCCTGACTTTTTGTCCTATCACTGTCCATCCTTTTTGTATGACCAGAAAAAGAGATGTCTCAAATATAGTTGTTTACCAGCATCTGCATTTATACCAGTAAGGTAAACACAGACCAGAGCACTTGCACACACTCATTCCATTCCCCTTTTTCAACTATCAACATAATCGTAGGCAGAGTTTTACCCTAAATTACCTCTTCTATATTACACATGGTCTCTCTCATATCAATTAAGAAGATATTGGCCAAAAAGATGGCACTGAGAAACCTCGATATGTTCTTAAAGATATGACAATGGGTGAGAAAAACTACTTTTATATTAAGGTCTCTCTCCTCATTTGAAATGGGGAATACATAAAAAAACCCCCACAGTATTAATTATTTAATGTGCTGGGATGCACATCCTCAAATCATAATTTCTCCTAATTTCAGACTGCACTCTTATGGGTTTTTGCATAGAAATTTTGGTTTTGCTATAGTAAATGTGGAAATTTTCATCTCAGTTGTGAACTCAATCATGTTCATTTGACTAAAAACTCTGAGCCACTCTTACATTTTTGTTCAAGTTGTCACATGTTTGCAGTTACGTGTATGAAAGCTGATTACCTTTGCAAAGGATCATCATTAGCTGATAAACACCAAAAACCATTTCAACAAATCCCAGATTATTTATTGTCTATTGTAGTGATGTTTTTGACTTTTTCTGTGGCTCCTCAAAAAAAAAAAAGTCATATGAATGCAGCTCACACACAACTGGTTTTTAATAATGAGATTTTATATCAAGAGCTCTTCATGTGACTTTCAGCATTAAACAAAAAACAGAAACAAACATATATTTAAGAAATCAATACTGACATCAAAATTCTACACAGAACTGCAGATACCTTTAATTCACTGTGCTTTGATTTATACTCCTCCTGGCATGCAGAGATGAGAATAATAAGTCAATTGTCTCTGCTGTTAGCTTTAAAACTTTGGGCTTTTTTGCAAATTGCCATTTGAAAGTCAAGGGCCAGGAGGTCCACGAGGAACCTGCAGAGAGTCTCTCCACCAGTCCACCTCACTGATTTTTTTAAGCTTTTGATTAATTTAATTCAAAGGAACAGAGAAGCCTCAGTGAAAATTAAATTCAATGAAAAATTTAAATTTAATGAAAATTAAGTTTCAGTGAAAACAGGCAACTGTTTTGAGGACACAAACCTTATTATCCTCCTAATGCCTCACTGAGGAAAGAGTTTACCTCATGGCCCACGCTGGGGAATCTGAGTAGCTGAGAAATTTCTTAAAATCTGCGGGAAAAGCTTCACTTGGATCTGACATTTGACCGCAAACTACAAATCTCTGAGGAACCATGATTCATCCTGGCTGGTGTTTACAGAGCTGCTTGTCTGAGAGAAGAAAATGCTTCTTCCTACAAAACCACAGCAAGAACTGCACATCTGAAGAACCTGACTGGGAAGCAGGAGGGTTTGGGTACATAAGGTTTGGAGCTGGAAGATGTTTCAATTTGCTTCCACAGGGCCTCCTGACCATTGGGATATACTGAAATTAACACTTTTAACATCACCCTGCATGTCTGAAACCCTGCACTGGGCCAAGGAGTAGCTCCAGCACTTTGGTTTCAGGTTTCTGTAAGAATCTTTTAGTAAATCACCTTTTAAATTAGCCACAGGTGAATGAATGATAAGAGTGGTTTTTCCCTCTGTGTTATTGGGAAGTTATCCTTCATCACACAGGTCATCACTCAGTTTTCCAAGAACTGTTTTTAGATTAAATGATTTCTGAGATGTCAAACTGAAACAGGAAAAAAAATGAACAAAAAAACCCCAAAATGCAAGGACATATACAATTAAATGGAGCATTATTAAATCTTCTCTCATGCTGCTTTGAGAATTGATAATTTCACTCAATAATATGTCCAGGTCAGGTGATGGATGCTACCTGTATTTATATTTTATTAACCCACAGATTGCCCATCTGTGAAGCAGGTGGGGGATAACCCTCTGTCTTTGTTTTGGGGTAGACAAATGAAGTTTATTTCAATGTTGGGAACACTGTGGCTGAGTCTGATTAGTTTTTACCGGAGAGCAGATCCCACAGAACATCCATATCTCTGCACTGATATTAATGTAACACTCACACAAGTTGTGGAGATTGCAGCCAAAAGGAAACCTGAGAGATGATGCTCCTGTCTGAAGGCAGGATCAGCTGTGCCTAAACCACTGCTGCCAGGTGTTTGTTTCACTTAGAGCCTGCATTGATAGCAGTTGTATGGATTTCTATACATGGAACGTTTAATTAGGGGAAACAAACAGCAGCAGTGTGTGAGGAGGTCAGATTTACTGCACCAACTGCAAGGAGTGTGCACCAGCCTGTGCTCAGGGCCCATTCAAATGTATATTAAGAGATTGAGTAATGACAGCAACAGGGAAATAAAAAAAAAACCAACCCAACCCAATAAACCCCCTCTGCACATTTCTCCTTTGCAGACTCACTGAGAGCTAAACTAGGTCTGGTCTGTTCAAATTTGTGAGCAAAGAGAACAAGGAAAAATCATATTTACTTACTGCACAACAAGAATATATGCATCCATTAGGACTATTTTTGCTT
This sequence comes from Acrocephalus scirpaceus scirpaceus, assembly GCA_910950805.1. Taxonomy (NCBI): domain Eukaryota; kingdom Metazoa; phylum Chordata; class Aves; order Passeriformes; family Sylviidae; genus Acrocephalus; species Acrocephalus scirpaceus. The sequence continues at coordinate 41,729,669 of OU383778.1, forward strand.
AGAGTAAATTCACAGAACTTTAGGACCTTTAAAAAAAACCCACAAAACCCAAACCCTCCCCAAAAAAACTCCCAAACCAACAACAAATAAACCAAACCAAACCAAAAAACCCTTAAAATGGGATATACCAAGAAAAAACCACCAGTGGAAGTGACATTTTAAGCTAAAAGAAGTTCTGACATCCCTTCATACTGTCTTTTTTCCACATGCATTTCTGTGCTTGGGATATGACCCAAAGGATTACTGGCTGAGTCTAAAAAATTAGTTTTTTAAATTAAATTGCTACATGTTATCCAGGTTCTTACACTATCTTTATGCACTTGGAAGATCAAAGAAAAAATAAAACTAAAACACATAAAAGGAAGGATTTTTCTTTCTCTCAGAGAACTTCTTTGTGTTATCAGAACAGGTGACATGCTGGTGCCTCCGATGTGTTTAATGTGTTGTTATTGCAGCCTCCACTCAGATGTCTGTAATAGCTCAGTCTCTCCAAATAATCCAAAAATAATGATAAAAGTTCTGATCACCACTCATGTTATTTAAAGTGGATTGCAGTCAACTCAATTCTATTTATCTGAAAACCACTCCCTGTTCTCAGAGTAAGAAACAGCAACAGAAGCCCCAAACACATTAAAAAAGGTCAGCAAGTTTAAATATGAATTCTTTAAGTTATGTGTGCGAGAGCAAGAGATAAAGGGGGTTCAAGTGCAGCTACATACAAACAATTCAGCACTTCCACACTGAAGGTTCTATTCATTGTCTCACTCAAGAATTCTAAAGCACAGACACAACCCCCATCAAGCCTCACACAAAATGATGAAACCCCTCTCCACTCAATCCATCCCGTGAGACAAAGCTGGAGATCCTCAGCTCATGCAGAGCAGCAAAGCTGCAGGGATTTACTCCAGACCTGGCTCCTGGAGCACACTCAGGTCAATGAATTGGAGCTTTGAAAAACTGAGGTAGAAATGAATTCCACAATCAATCCACCAACAACTGACAAATGTTTCTGTGTTTTCACTTCTTTATCTGCACAGTAGCATTCCAGAAATGTTCAAGACACGATATAGATGTGTCCCTGTAGTGCCGCCCCATGTATTGAAATTAATAATAAAATATTTTCTAAATGTGACAATTGATCACCAAAGCTTTTCTTTCACTGGCATGAACAAGGCATGACTTTCTGGCCAAAGAGCATGTCACAGTCTGTATGAAAAATTGCATATACCATTGCTGCCAGAAATAATGAGCAATGTCTTACAGAAATACATCAATCCTATATCCTTTCATTCTTCTAACCCACAACTCCTTAATGGTTAATGCGTTATGTATTCACTGAACAGCCATCAGCATACATTTGCACTACCACAAACTGGAATTTATTCATCTAGCTGCACAGAGGGATTTGTTAGTTACTGGGGGTCAGTGAACACAGCTTTATAAACTGATATTGAACAGGAAGGAACTGCATTAGAATGAAACCAGAATAACAATAAGATAAAGAGTCAGGTGAGTATTTTGTGCTTCAGCTCTTAAATACACTTTTTCTTTTCCCCACTGTCAGGGAGGGGAAAAATGTATATATATATAAATATATAACATTTATTTATTTAAAATCTTTACTTTCTTTCCATTACTATTTTGTTTGTCTCTTTGAAGCCCTTGACAGGTATCCTGCTGACAGCCTCCTGCCAGTGAAAGGGCAGGGGAAGGAGCAGAAGCAGTGCTGTGACTGTGGCTGAGCCAAGCGTGTGACAGGGGATCCTCCCAGAGACAACAGGTCCCAAACGGTAGCACGTGCTCCAACTCCTCACTGCTAAAAGCTTTAATCTTACCTTTTTCTCTGTCTTTCTCCAAAAATGTGATTCTGATATATCAAATTATTGATTCTTTCCAGGTATTTTGTATTACAGGATCACCTGCCACAGGAGAATTAATCCTGATTTTGCTGGTGTGAGTGACAGGAGAAATGAGCTCAGTGGTTTTGGGGTAACAGCTGTTGAAAATGTTTATTTGTGTAAGCTGAAGGAAATCAATTCCACTTCTGAGGCAATAGAAATAAAACTTACCCTAGGCAACTCCCATCTGAGAAGCCACCTTTTCTGAGGGAAGGACAGACAAATTGTCTGTGGGATATTAACTGCCACTTACACCAACATGACACTGCAGTCTTAAGAAACACATCAAGAAATGAGGTAAAATCACCCAGAACTGTGTGGTAACACAAGAGTGACATTTGAAAAACATAACACCACATACAGCAATAGTCATACAGCCATTCAGGATTATTTAAATATTAAAATTTCAAACAAAAAAAAAATCATTTTATCAGCTGAGGTCAAAATTCCTAAATTTTTGTTTCCTAGCTATCAAAACCCAGTATCAATAAAGACAAATGGACTTGTGCTGAGGATATTTGAACAGGACAGATACTGAGAAAACATTGGTGTGTTTAAGCTCAGCATTACTCATTTCAGAAGTTCACAGAGGAACAGCTGATTTTCACGTTCTGTTATTCCCAGTTTAGGCAAGCATTCAATTTGAGAAGGGAGCACAGAGGTGATTTAAATTTAATATCTCGATCTCATTTCAAGAGAAAGGCTTAAACGCAAACACAGTCAAGTTGAAAGTCTCAATGTTCTACTTGAATTCACATGATTTATGGCAAGGGAAAAACAACCCTGCAGTGTTTCAACAGCCTGAGAAATGCTGGTTTCATCTACATGGGCTAGAGGAACCCAAATTCAAACTACAGACACTCAAACGAACATCTGACACTCAGAGTAACATTTAACACTCCAGCTGACATTGGGCACCGGCATATAAACGAACATTCCAGCCAGGAATAAATCTTCCTCTGAAAAATCCTAAATATGGAAGAGGGAAGATACTGCATTCATCTCCTGTGGTATAATTAGGCATACTGGACTGAACTCGTGTCCTTACCCTGGATTTATGCAGTGCAATTGAAGCCCATCTTCAGTCCTCAGTCAAATGCCAAATATGCTGCTGAGGGGGCTCAAGTGGCAGCTCTTTCTCCTAAGAAATGCTGTTAAAATTGGAATTTAGATGCCCAAATATGCTAGTGAAAGCTTCTCAAGTATTTTAAAGCATTTTTATCCATTTCCAGAATCACTCATTGGCTTTAGTGAGCTGTTCTTCTTACTAGAAGTGCACTCGTATTAACCAAAATCCCATTTTTCCTTTAATAAACGGCTCTTTTCCTCAAAGTATGGAAGCCTCTACTGTCCAGTTTTCTATATATTCACACCAGAATATGCAAATGTCACAATCTTGTGCTCCCTTCTCTATGAGACCCACACCCAGATTGATGATATTGCTTTGCAGACCCAAGTCAGTATTTGAGACCACAGGCTTTCATAAAACTCCCTAAATATGGGTGAAAACAGAACAAATGCCAACACCACGAGCTTCAAGCAGCTCCCTGAAAGTTTTTTTATAAGCTGTCTAATCTTTACTTGCAGAACAGGAAGTAAATTTATTAAATTAATTAAATAAGTAAACATTTAGTAAACAACTTTTGTCTGCTCTGAGGGAAGAAACTTTCTTTTATACAGTGGGTAAGCCAATTAGAAAAGAATTCCCACCCAACTCCAGAAATAAGTATTCTATCCAACTTGAGAACAATTCATGAGATTTTGGAGTGGATGTTTCTTTTCTGGACTGCAGGCTGTTTTCAAATTAACTAGGAGAATAATCCTCCTTAATATTTACTGATGGCCCAGCTGCTGCTATCAAGCAGTTTTCTGCTTTTAACAAGTTAAAACCTCATGTCCACAGTATAAAGGTAAATAATGATGTGCCTGGTCTAAATTGGGAGAGCATTTTGACTTGGCAATGATGTCTCAATCTGCATTAGCCTGTTAACAAAACAAAACAAAACAATCTCATGATGATGAACCAGAGACAATAGGAATTGTAATATTTTTCCTGCTGCTGTACTATTTTTTCCAAGCTAATTTCACACGTCAGGAGGTGATCAAGGGCAATGTAATTCCAGAAGAGAGGCTCAGCTTCTGTCTATAGTATTACAAATTTGAAAATCAGTTGCTGTAAGTGATTAAAAACTTGTGTGCCCAAAATGTATTCATTTTTCTGCAACCTCATCCATTTAACAAAAACCAGAAAATTATTTTGACTCAGGCTCTCGGGTTACTAATGCTTTCTGCAGCCAAAGGAACACTCGGGCTTTTCATTCTGCCTTAGCAGTAAAAACTGGCGTCAGCAGCTCAGAGCAATTTGTAAGAAACCAACTTTACAGAGCCTCAAGCTGCTGCTGCTCTCACAGCACCAACGAGAGCAGCAAGGGAAAAACCTTTGTACCAAAGGGCGACATTTTCCAGCAGGTGAGAATCTGTGTCCTCTCCTATTCCACCTTCCCAACAGCAGTGATGTCTCCTTGATTTTGGAATTTGGGGGGAGGAAGAGTTAGTATTTATCAATCTTTGTACAACAACTTAATTTTTAGCCATCTTGGACCATTTCCATGCTTTGCCTGCAGGTGCACAAACAGCTTTAACCTCTGCAGACCAGGATCCAGAGCACTTTTCACCTCTCCCCACTGCCTTTGTAGCAAAGTTTAAACATTGTGCAGAAAAACCTTTGGGATTCAGTGAAAATCAGCAGATGTTTTGTTCCAAACACAATCAATTGCACATAATTCTGACCCTCCTTCAAAGGGAGTTTGAAATAAAACAGTCATTCTTAGGAAAAACTCCGGCTAAAGCAGATAAAAGTGCTAAAGCAAGGGAATTCTAGTTCTTGAAAATCAAAGCAATCCTATCTAGCTGTTTATGTCTTAAAAAGGAAAATGTGTCAGCATTTACTAAATGGTGCATTTCTTCAACAGTGAGCAAAACTTAATTAAAGAGAGTAATTACACCCAATCCCTTATGTTGATAATATACGATCCTGCCCTAAACTGCTGCAGGGTTTAGAAATTCTAACCTATTTACTTTTTCTAATAATATTAGCTTATTTTTGTAAAAAATAAAGACAATCTATACGTGGCTCTGTATTTTTGGGCTTTGGAATTCTGCTGCTAACTAAAGCACGCTGATTCCCATGAGAAACTGATCAACAAGTTTCTCATTCTTATAACACTTTCTTTGTTATTTTTAAATACTATGTGAGCTTCGACTGGATTTTTCCCAAAACATTCTCTGTCACCTGGTGTTTACGAAAGGGGAAGAGAGTGAGTCCTTCTCTGACCAATCACAGCCCTTTTTGCACAGCATGTTATAAAAATGGATGAGGGAAAATAAAGTCTCCTTCTGATCACCATCAAGAACTGTCTCTGTGTGTCTTCATTGCCTTTTCCTACTGCAACATCTATATTCCTTCAACCGCAGTAAAAACACAGGATTTCCTTTCTATCTGAAACCATAGATCACATATCTCGGTCTGTGGACTTGCAGGTGAAAAGAATTCTAGAATGGTTTGGGTTGGAAGCGACCTCAAAGATCATCCCCTGCCATGGGCTGGGACACCTTCCACCATCCCAGGGTGCTCCAAGCCCTGTCCAACCTGGCCTTGGACACTTCCAGGGATCCAGGGGCAGCCACAGCTGCTCTGGGTACCCTGTGCCAGGGCCTCCCCATCCTCACAGGGAAGACAAGCACAGAAAATTGAACATGAAAATTTATTTCTATCATTCTTGTGCCTCTCTGAGCACATTAAAAAAAACCTAAAAGGTTTACATCAAGAAATAACCAAGATCATATCATACTGTTACTGCATTTTCCCCCTAATGCATGCATTAAATACAGTGTCAACTTTATTTTCTGTATTATCCATAGGCTGTTTTTTTATCAAACTCACAATTAATTTATTTTTTTTACTGAGTAAAGTCTGTTGGTTTTTATAACAGAGTTTATCAGCTGTTTACAAAAGAGCCCTGGCATTTCCACATTTCAGCTTAAGGAAGGAAATGAAGAATATATCAGCTAAACAAAACTGAGGGGGATGAGTAACATAGTTCCAACAGCAATTAGTCAGGGCATTATGTTTGATATTACACACTACTGCAGGAAACATGACCAAGTTTCTAAAATATGCAAGAATTCCCACACAATTTCAAAAGATGTTACTAATACGTAATTTACCCTGTGTCTTTCTTCCAGATCATTATTGTTATTGAAGTAGAAAATATATATGGCTGAGGGTTTATGACTGATTATAAACATATATGACAGATGCAGGAAAATTCTCTCATAACAAGAGAATAAAAATAAAGAAATTGTGCCAGACATATGATCTGTATGTGAAATACGTGCCAAAAATATAGCTGTTTAAATAATATTTTTTTCTGTTTGGTGGCTGCAAAGCAAAAACAATCACAAAAAAAAATTGTGTCAGGTTGATATCAAGTAAATTCCTATTGGCCAAATCCAGTCAATTTTCACAAACATGTTGACTTAAAAGTGTATTCCTTACCAAGAAAACATTCATAGGAGATATTTCACATAGCTTCTCTCAAGTTCCAGGTTTTCCCAGAATAATTCAAACCTATATTTATACAATATGCATTTCTGTATTTAACATCCCCAAAGTACATTTGTTTAGAGGGGGTTCAGGAGATTTTGTTTGGTTTTATGGATTCAACCAGCAGCTTCTGAGTCACTCCCCTGGTAATTTTTAAATAAAGTTACTTTTACCTGCCAGCTTTACCCTTTATTATCAAGGCTATTTCGTTAGTGTTTAGGTTAGCATCTGACATCACCCCAAAAATGTAATGAGCTATCTTATTTTTCAGTGCTCTTTTCACTGAAAATTTCTGCCTATTTTTCATGGAAGTGAAAAATAGTGACATTCTGCTCCACCATCCTGCCATTTTTCAGCCCCATATAGTCACATGATGGAAATATCCATCAAACCATTATCATCAATTACCTGAGAGCTCCAGCTTCACAGATATTTTATGAATTCCTGAGATTTTTCAGGGCATTGATGTGACAAAATACACATCAGTATGTTGGAAAATAGTTAAAAACAGCATAACCAAAACATGAGGTGGGGGGGAAAAACAATCAGATTAAATACCAGCTGCTCCTACCCTCATCATGATCATCCTGCCTGTGCACATTTCAACAAAGAGATTTCCAGGAAGGAACTTTGCTTTTCAAGAACAGTATCACAAGAGTCTCCAGGCACAAAGTCACTTCCACAAATGAGTGAACACTATCCCTTTAGATTATCCAAGTGTTCCCAGTAGATCTTCCCTTAAAATGCAACTCACTCCTGTAACAAGGGATGTAAAGGATGGCTTTACAAAGAGATGATATTCCACATCTGCACTGTTAAATTAGAGAATTCCATTGAACTATCTCAGCTCTTGCATGAGCTCTCTGATCCTCTTTTATTCAGAATTACAGATATATCTACAAGGCCAAAGGGCTTGGACTGAACTCACTGAGGAACTGCCAAAGAAACCTGGATTACCTCGATGCCCATCAGACCAAGTTACTGCAGGGCAGAGAAAAGATGAAGCAGAAACAGAAATTCCATTGCCTGATCAATCACAAGGAATCGTAACAATCCTGACAGGTCACAAGCACAGATGAATTGTGAGACACATATTTGTGGGAGCAGGTTCAAAGCCTAAACAAACCACATCAGAGCTAAAGCAACAAGACAGAAGCAGATAAAGATGTTGAAGAAATAGTGATAATTTAAGAAAATACAATGAATTGTTAATACAAACCATTGAAAAACTTCACTTATAACAGTCTAAGAAGTCTCTGGAAAAAGAGCAGCAGAAACTGCGAGGCACAGAGAGCTCCCAGGAAGTTTGGGGAAATAGGACATTAGAGGAAACTGCAGAAAAGCTTTACAACTGCATCCAAGGTAAGTGCTTGGGAGGAAAAATAATCTCACATTCTGGTAGGATTTTCAAAACAAAATTTAGAAAATCTTTGGTCATTGTGGCAATAAAATTCTGGAATCATTTTCCAAATTGCTCTTTGACATAGAGCTTGAAATTTTCTGGATTTTTCAGATTAGAAATTGGACTGGAATTAGAAATTAGATTATTGAATACTTAGAGAATTTGAATGACAGTTTACTTTTCTCGCACTTCATTTATCTGACATTCAGCCTATTAGAAGCAGGGTTTTAATTGCCACCTGTTTAGGCTTTGGGTTTGTTTATTTGCTGTTTTAGTTTTATTTCTCTTTACAGGCAGCCTCCTCCACCTTCATAGCAAGTATTCTGCTCTTCTGGTAAGTGCAGGATCTCATATATCCTATGAGAAGGACTTAATTAATTTGAAATTTTAATTCTGCCCTAACTGTCTTCTAACACAAGGAAAGGGTCTCTTAGAAATCAAGATGAAAAAATAATAATGATAATTATCATAAGCATGACAGAGTTGCAGAATGAGGCACAAACATGAAATTTAATTTAGTGAAAAGAACTCCTTGAAGATGATTATTTATATAACCAGGATGTATTCTTCACTTTGTAATAAAATTGTTTATTAAATGAAAGCAGAGTTTCAAGCCACAGTACTCTTCCTTTACTTCTCTCTCCTCCACGCCTTCTATGAATCATCTCAATAAAGACTCAATAAGTCCCTCCTGTAAGATTCAGGTTTCCATTTCTTTATGCACAGAAATATAGCTGGGCTTTTTTATTTTCAGATCTGTATTACAACAAAAATGTCATGCTTAGAGTACAAGGCATGAAGAAGAACACACAAGAGCTTGTTTTTATTTATTATGTTGCTGACGAAAAAAGGAAGAATGGAAGAATGAAAACAAGTAAAAAACCTGTACAAAAAAAGCTGCAGGGAACAGAATCAGTGAGCAAAAGAAATAGATTTCTGCCTCCCTACTGTAATAACTTCTATTGAAAGTATCTGTATTATTTAGTTGCATAAAGTTCTTTTGTCCTTTTTTTGAAAACACTGGGAAAAAAAAAAAGCCATCTAGAACTGGACTTAATAGTGTACTCACATCTGGTAAAGGAAAATCAGTTTTGCAATGTCTGTGTAACCAGATCCTGGTATCTGGTTGGATCTGTAACTGTGTCTATAACATTTGTAGTTGGTATAATTAAAGAAATCAGAACAAAAGACCCTTGTACAAAGCACATGATATTTTCCCAGCAGCCCCAAGGAAGCAAGCACTCAAAGATGATGCTGTGCTATCTCAGTCAGATTGTTTTTTAAAATACAAGCTTTCCATGTATTTTGTTCAATTTTAAAGAATGTGTCAAACATTTTTAAAAATATGATTATTAATTTATATATATATATGTGTGTGTGTATATATATATTTATGTTCAAACCCCCAGTCAATGTTAGGTAAGTGCATTCACACTCCTGCCCAACAAATGGGACAGGAGCTGAAAGGAGGGAGCGTAAATTCATGTATGAAAAATGAATCCAGGATGTGAAAAGGGGTAATAATAATCATCTCCAAAGACAAAAAAGTGTTGAAAAAGGGTAAGAAAATGTTAATGAGACCTTTATCCCTCTCTCAGAAGCCAAGGTGTACAGGGCAAGGGTCCTTTTTAACTGCTTCTTAGTAACTCCTATCTTTTACATTTTACTAGATATATAAACTTCTAGTGTTTATTTTTCTGGAGGGGATTGCATCCCTGAGTTTTGCAGTGGAGTACCTGAGTTCCTCCTGGAATTCCCTGTTAGAAAATAAAACCTGGCCTGTTAAAGATTTAGAGCTGGTAGCTAATGGTCTTAGGATCAGCCCAAAAGGAGGGTAAATCCCAAAGAAATGGGGGCATCAGGAGCTGCAAACAACAGAACAGTGAGACCAAAAAGAAAACCTTCTTAAAATGGCAGAATGAGATGAAGTGTGCTGAGCACTTCTTCAGCACCACTTCTCAGGTGCCAATGTTACAAGCCCTTTTTGTCCTCAGTCTCTTTCCAATGACAGTGGAAAACACAAGCATGACTTTGGAAACTCTTACTGATAAAATCCATGTGCGCTCCTTACAACTTTATTTTCACTTCCTTGTCTTGGTTGGAAGAAAATTGAAGTTTACCAAGCATTTCTTTCCACTGGTTCCCATTAAAATCTATGGAAGTATCTTCCAATCCCATGAAACCACTAGGAAAACTGTCCTCCCCAGCTATTCCAATTGCAGGGTGGCTGGCTCTTGTTAGCTTGGTCTAGAGCATAAGAAGTTCTTGGAAGTTTATTTTATGGTAATGAAATCAGTTTATCTATTTAAATGGTGAAAGTAGAGGTCAGCCAAGATGCAGTGTGTCCCATCTGTTGTGCTACAGTTCCATGCCAAGAGAGCGTTCCACGCACAGAAGATGGAAACAGGAGCATCTTTGACAGACATTGCAAACTAAAATAAGCTTGGGGAGCTCAAACAGGTTAAGATCCAGCTGACCATGGGCAGTGGCTGCAGGATGTTATTCTTTTGCTGCAGGTTCACAGAAAATATCAGGGAAACAAATCTTCAGCCTGCATGAGGTGGGAAATGCCGATGCTCCCCTAAGACACACGTGCCACTGGTTGTCTCACTTGCAATGAGACTTGATGTTATGGTGTTATTACAAGGGAAGGATTCGATGTAAATGAAGCATTTCAAGCTCTCACCAGAAGATAATTTTATGCACACAACATCCCCTCTGCAAGAAACTGAGGGCAGATTCAGAAGTACACCTCAGAAAGGAGCAGCATCTTCTGTGGGAAAAGCTTTTGTGACAGACAGGACTTTTGTCATAGAGGTGCAACATATGCAACTCCTTGTGACCTGTCTAAAAGACATTTTTTGCCCCTGATTGTCCAGGATCCACAGAATCACATCCAGAGTTAGAAGTGACCCACCAGGATCATCAAATCCAACCCCTGGCCCTGCACAGATACCCCAACAATCCCACCCTGTCCCTGGGAGCATTGTCCAAACTCTCCTGGAGCTCTGGCAGATTTGGGACTGTGCCCATTCCCTGGGGAGCCTGGGCAGTGCCCAGCCCTGTGGGGGAAGAATCTTTTCCTGAGATCCAACATAAACCTTCCCTGGGACAGCTCCAGCCCTTCCCTGGGTCCTGTCACTGTCACAGGGAGCAGAGATCAGAGCTGTTCCTCAGGAGGAGCTGCAGACCCGGATGAGGTCTGACCTCAGCCTCCTCTAGACAGAACAGACCAAGTGATATCAGCTGCTCCTCACAGAGCTTCTCTTCCACATCCTTCTCCATCTCCACAGCTCTTCCCCTGGATGCTTCCTAACAGCTTTCTATCTTAAGCTATCAGACAGCATCCAAGGGAGAGCTGCAGAGATGGTAGATCCCTGCAAAGATGCACAAGAGAGAAGGGGATCTTTAGTCAGTGCATCCCACATATTTTGCCTGATTCCTCTGCTTTGGGATGGCAATAAACACCTTCTAAAAGTCTGTCTCCCTGCTGTGCTGTCCCAGAGGGTGCAGACAATAGCCATCTAAAAGGTTAAAGGAAAAAGTTGGCCAAAATTAATTTTTTCTTGTATGTTAGCAAGGTTCTAGCTTTTTAAAATGAATCCTGGAAGTCTACTATGTTTACCTTTACTGGCTTAAATATAGTAAAGAGTAGGCTGCATCTAATGGTTTCTAAATGCTCAAAGTTTTTTTGCTCACTTGTATCTAGTCTACTATTTTAAGTGATATGCAAATAACAAGTCAACCAAAAGTCAAAAGATATTACGGTTAAAATCCAGAAATTGGAACAAAGAGTCTGAAAGTTTCACTGATGAACCACTGATGGAAATCAGAATGACCAGATCCTTTTTCTCCATCTACCACAGGTTCTCTAATAGGATATTGCCTACAAAGTGGAGATCATATTAATGATTAAATTAAAAAAGCATTTTGAGTTAAAAAACCTGAAATAACAAACAAAAACCAGAAGAAGACACCCCAAACCCCCAAAACTGATGCAAGACAGAAATCAGGTGCTCTTGGGCACCAAAACGTGTTTGAGGCAAGAAACATCACCCAAAGAGATCCTGAGCTGTTGTAGTTCAGTCAAGTTAGAAGCCCTGGGTTTACACCTGGCTGATGGACACTGACATTGTGTCCGTGAAGTTGGAGAAGATTTGTGATTTTACCCCAACCAAGCCTCTTGTTTTACACGTTCACCTGCAGCATGCAAAATGCCAACTCTTTTGTGTCAAACATTACAAAAAAAGGAAGGAATAAAAATTGCTATTCTGCTTTGAAGACGTTGGAATTAATTCTCCTCTACAAGAGAAAAGACTTTACAAAGGCAGGTAACAACAAAGAATGGGACTGGACTCAGCAAAAACACTGGGGAAGAATTTTTTTTGCATTTATAACTGTGAGGCATAAAAATGATGAATCATTCTGATGATTGTACCAATTTTGGGTATGTTTGGGTAACACCCCATTCATTTGCAAATCAGCAACTTTCAAAAATGGGGACAGAAATGCAAGTTTCTCAGCAGAATTCAGAGTTTTATTAGAAATAAAACTAAAGTAAAAGATGATTTATGGCCATGATATGGATGAGAAAGAAGGTAACTTCTGCAGCAAAAGGCAAAGACAGAAAGCTGTAAGGTAAGACCTAAGGTAAAACTGTACTTGCACATTTGCTCTCCAGAGCTCCTACTGCTGCCTGGCTTTTTGCCATCTCATTCTCTGGACATCATTTCAGATGGGAAAACTGCTATCAGCGACTTTCAGAAATGAAAATATATGGTGTGACTCAGAAGCACCTCTCTAATGCAAGAAGGGATGGAGAGGAGAAAAAAAAGATAAGACTTTTACCTGGGGTAGAAAGGGGAAATAATGAATACTAGAATATTATAGTACATTTGAAAGATTCATTAACCTCAGTTTTTAATTGAGCAGACAGTAAATAAAGGACTGACTGGAAATAATCAGATTAAATGAATGATTTATGGTCTTAATGCTTTTATCTGTTTGGCTTTTGAAAATCATGTGTCAGAAATTAGTGTAATTAATACTTAAACTGATGTAGAACCTTTGTATAACGCTGCCAGTGATCTGTTCATCCTATTTATTTATTTACCAGTATCCAGTGAAATGGGTAAAGACCACAGGAACGCTGAGATATTTGTGTGCAAGCCAAGGTACAAAATTTCATCTGCTCTTGCTTTCTCTTACACAGACTGGGAATATGAAGCGTTGCAGCCTCCTATTCGTGTTATTTAGGTGTTTTATTTTCTTTAAACCAGTGGGTGTTAAGGTAACTCAATGATTAGCTGCAATACCATGAATGATTAGAGGTTTAATATTACACAATATTGTAAGAACTGTGGTCGGTAGCAGCTATTCCTACCTACACTTCAGTTTTTATAACGTAAACCAACAAAATCACCAAATATTTTTGTTCAAAGGGATGTCCTCTGCCATTGTTATTACCTCAGAGGGGTCCCACAAAGCCTCAGTGATTTTCCTCTCCTGCATAAACTCTACATCTATATTGGCATCCCAGCAAGAATAATTATCCCAGTGAGGACTGAGTCAAATAAGGTATCATTATTGCTTCTCTCTCATTGCCCCCTCTCCCATTTAAAAATTTCCATGTTTTACTGTTAATACACACTGCTGAGTGCCTTCATGTTCCTTCTGACATTACAGCAAGAACAACTTCTGAAATAAAAACCTATCCATGGCCCCTTCAGTCACACCACAAACTTTTCAAAACCACAAAGGTTTCAGACCTTATGGCTGCTCTTACCTCTTTCCTTGGGCATGGTGATATTTCCAAATCCCTTGAAGCTATGAACAGTACAAATTGTGTCTTGGGAAGGTAACAGCTGATGTGCTGCACACTCTGCATAGCTACGGTCAAAAACTGTCCTTATTTCATTACAACTAAAAGAAAAACTTGACTCCATTGATTGGTGCCCCAAAGGGTATGAATGTGAAATTACAGACAATGAGGAGACAGCAACACCACCAGTTCTGGCTCTGGGATAAAAGGTTCTCGTCACAAAGCAGTGACTTGACTCTGCCACCCAGCCATAATGACCCCATCATTTGGGTGATGGCAGCAGCCTCTCAGTCACTCATCCTTCAGAGGCAAGACCTGAGTCCTACAAACCTTTTCACTGCAGGAAGTGCAGGTGTCGATAAAATCTTGACTTTTCCACCCTTCTCTATCTTGTGCTTTTTCAAGCATAACATACTGCAAAGAGATTAAGGCTTACAGAACCACTTTTCCTCAACTTTTGAAGTCTTGGAAGCACTTCAGGATCATCAAAACAGGAGCTTTATAACCTGTGTACTGTGAAACTAAACTTACTGTTGAGATTACACTTTCATGCTAAAATCGTTTTCTCAGCAACTTAAAAGTTTCTCTAAGATGTTGTCCTCAGGCTGAAGTTCCTCCTTCCTGCTCTGAGGCCATAGGAAAAGCTTTCAGGAACTTTGAAGAAAATCCACTTAATTGTTTTATTTGATTTTCAGAAAGCCAAGCTTGGAAATAAAGCAGTGAAACCAATGCTTTTTCATGCTAAGCCATGGAGTCAGTCCTCCTTTATTATCATCAATATTTCATAACAGATTTTCTAGTGAAGTGTGATCCACACATTTGTTATAATGTTATTCTAGCAGAATAGTGAGGTGGTTGGTTCTTTCTTTGGAAATTTAATTAAGGTAAAAATAAATTTTCACACACTAGGGAGAGTTCTTATTAGGCTTATGGTAACTTACTCAGTAATATCTAGATATTTTCTAAATGAGCTTGCTGTTTTTTTATCTCATGAGGCTTTCCAGTGTGTCTTCTCTTTCACAACTGAGCTCACCTTTTCACCTAGGATAATTCTGACTGAGAATACTTTATTTCTGGATCCATATCTACATGACATGATGGCTTTTCTTCTTGAATCCATGGGTTGTCAATAAGTTAAAAAAAAAAAATTATGAGAAAAAAAATCTAGCCCCATATGTGCTTGACATTCAGCAGCACATTACAAGCAGATATGAATAAATTCGCTGAAAATTCACCCTGAAACCTTCTCTTACCCCAGCAGCTCTCCCAGATTCCTATTTCTCACAGCCTGCTCTGTGTCCATTCATATCATCATCCTGATTTCTCCTGAAATTTCCCTCATGCAATTCTGCAGCAAAAGGTTTCAGCAGGAGATGAGTATTTTGCCCAAATAACAACTATCCTGGGGTTATAAAAACATGGTTTATCTGACTCTGCTGGTTACCCTGACGGAAAAATATTTTAAAGCTGCACAGGCCATTCAAGGCTGAGACTATTGGTGTCAAAACACAACAACAGTTAGTGGGCCAATCCAAAATGGCAAAAGGTGCATTTCATTTCTGCAAACACCTGGAATGCTAGGAAAACACACAAAAGAAGCAATGTGGGATATACCAATGAATGGTTTACCATAAAAACTTGTTAGAATCCAGCTGATGGGATAGAGGGGAAAAACCAGGGTAAAATCCACAGTGATCCACACATTGCATCAGTTGAAGCAACAGAGACACTCCAGGGCAATTCCAGTGTACCTTGACACTGGGATTTAGATGTATATTGTGTTCTGGATTAATAAATTAATAAATCAATTTTATTACTCAGTGGTCTGTATTTGAATATTTGACATGTACCTTTTGCTTGCAAAATCTTTTTAAATCAAAACTGCTGTAACTTTTGTTCAAGATAATGAGATTTCTAGATAGAGGATTACAATTTCTTCTTTTGCATCAGTTCAAAACTCTGTCATTAGGCATGCCATTCTGTGCTCAAATCTTTGACAGGTATTTTCTCTGAATATCTACTCAGTTTCTGAGCAGGTCTGAATGCTCTCCAACATTTCAGACTCATTATTTTTTTGTAAATGTTTTTTTTTTTTTTCAGTTTCCTCAGAAGTACTTACTCATTATTTCCTTGTAAATGATTTTTTTCAGTTTCCTCAGTACTTACAGTTTTACTGAACTTTCTGACTTCTTATATAGTTCTCCCCCTCCATTTCTGCCCTGAAATGGCTCAATTGTTAATGCCAAATTCCCTTTCTCTACAGTAACTAGAACTGTTTAATTTCTCACTTTGTTGTGACTTTGGAACAACAGCACAGATTCCTGTATGTCTTCCTTCCATTCCCCACCATTCCCATTATTTCTCTTACACTTTGTGCTCCAGGACAGGCTGTTTAAATAACCTCTTACAGTGTAAGATGCTCATGTAAAAGCACAGTGCTTAATATTTACTGATTGAAATATAACCCTGCTAATACATCACAGAACAAAGGCCAAGATGCTAAAGTTTTTACAGAGTAATTAAGTGTTAACCTGTCTTCAGTGGAAAAAGTTTATCCAACACACAGATTTTAGAAGAAAAGATTGAGGTACCCATTTTAAAAAAAGCACAAGAGAAAAACAACATCAGTTCTGGTTAGGGTACAAATAAAACACTGTACCAAATAGGATCTGAGAGTAAAAAATAAAGAATGAGGGAAGCTAAGTGGGGAAGTATAGAAAACACCCTTTCTGAATATCCAACATGCCAGATGCTGTACTGCACCATGGTCCACTAAGGTTATAAACTCAAACAACTGGTTTGGAGGAGCTAAGTCATTAATTTATGCAATCAATTAATTAACAGAAATACCAAGTGCTTGACTTTTTTATGAACAAGTTATAAAATCACACAGACTGAGGTGTGATGAGATTGTAAGGGATAGTAGCTATTAATGGATACTGGAGTTTGTAGGAGTCCTGTTATTTTGGGAAAATATGAATCACACAGCACAGAGCATGATCAGACTGAAGTGAGTCCCCTGCTCAGAGGGTGTTATTCACTAGAGAAATATTTTTAAAATATAGTGATTAAAAAGGGAGTAATTTGATTTTATGTCTTTTGAAGAGGCCTCAAATAAGCATGGTTAAAAGTTAATTATAAAAAAAAAATCAGGTAACTGGAAAATATTGGGAAATTATTACAAATAAGTTTCACTGCAAGGAGATAACCAGGTATTTCTCATGAAAATAAGTAAAAGAGAACACATAAAAATGAGAAAGAATTATAAAAAAAAATGTGAAGAAGTGGCAGCATTACACTTTTGGTGGTAGGAAATCCTCCAGCATTTTTTCCAATGTGTAAAACCACATGAAAAGTCATTTGCTAATGAATGATGACCTCTAGGAAATCAGATAACAGAACCAGCACAGCACTGGCTTTATGTTTACAGTCCCAAAGCCAGAAATGCTTTCAAGTTGACATGGGGGATTCTGCAGCAATTTCCCAGTTAGTATTTTTCCAAATTTAAATTTTTAATCTTCTACTCTCCTGGGAAGGAAGAAAAACATCATCATTACCCACAAGTTGCTAACTTCATGTAGCATTTGTTTCTTATTTACATTACAGAAATATGTGTGAACAAATAAAATTATCCTTCAACCCTCTTGGTGTTGCAATGAAATGTAGAAGTGCAGCAGTCTAAGAAAAAAGGGACAAATGAATAGAAAATGATTATTCAAGAGAATGGCAACAGTCTCACTGACTCTGGTGTGCTTGCTTACTCGAGTGTTTTGTGATGGTTTCATGACCACACGTTTACAGATAGGAAGAAATTTTGGAAACAGAGCCATGTTGCCAAAGTAGCCCTGAGATAAGGAATCCCCCTTCCATCCATCCTGGATTCCTTGGTTTCAGTGGAAATCTGCCAAGGGCGGATGCTGAGGGATCAGCATCTGCTGTAGCCAAGTTCTCCATGTCAAATTCTTTAATTTCCCCCTTATTTCTGTGTTAACAATGCAGTTTACAGATCACAGGTTCTGCAAGTGCTTTCTCTCCCAGCAGACACCGAGCCTCGGAGATGGACCCTTTCTGCCTGAAGGCAGCACTGGCTTTTGGACAAAAACAGTCTTGACAATGCAGACACTGAGTATTTACCTCCTTTAATAACCTACCTTCTTCAGAGGCAGGAACACAAGAGGCTCTAAAAGTCACAAAGCAGCAGATATTTCTGTGTCTCACCTTTTCTAAGGCACATCGATTCCATTTCAGCATTAATCGAGACACCAGAAGATGAATCCAGCATGGATCCCAGTGGAATACCAACATCCAGTGGTTAAGTCAGTAAAAAAAGCAGGATAAAGAGTTCACTCATGACACTGCATTACCAGAAAGTTTTATCCTGAAAGAATTGGAGTTCATTTTGCCTCAAAGGCATTTATCCCTCCAAGGAGGAGAAACAGACTGCAGGATCTGGCTGCAGGAGGGACTCAGGAACTTCAAGAGTTCAAACTTTTCATTGTCTCACTGCAAATAATTGGACTTGTGGCTTTAGCTATGTCAATACACTCCTGATGTTTACTAGGAATTAGGAACATCTGCTGCCCACACAGGGAAGAAAGGCCTGGGATGGAAATTAAAACTGAGCCGATGAAACACTAGGACACAAAGGTAGCTCACAGCTTTAATTTCAAATAAGATCTCTCAACTTGAAGAGCTTAAATGAAACTATTCTATGACCTTCTTAACACTCTTTGATTAGAAGCAAGGATTATCACCTCCTAAATAGTACTTTTTATCTAGCTTAATGTCAGCTGAAAGAAAAACGCAGAGTAAAAGCTGATCAGTCTGTAAGAATAAACCCAGGGATGTACACATTTTTCAGGATGCAAGTTGGATGCAGAAGCTTTGCCAGAATATTGACACTTTTTCTCCATCATCAGAAGCAAACAGCTAGGTGTTTACTCTGATGAAGCAGCAGTGTGCACTTAAACAAAAAAGAATAGAATGTATCAAGTATGTGTGAAAATATCAGCAGGAACAGTCTTTGTTCCTTGAACTAAAGTTGCAGAAATAAATGAGCCAATTCCTTTTCTTAGGCTTCTTCCTCTGGATTTTGTCTGTCTTAAATTAAAATCTGTCAGGTCATGAATTTATACAATGCTTACAAAAGCACAAAGAAAGCAGTGTCATCTATTCCTCAGGAAGGCCACCAGTGCCTCCTGGAAGGGAGCTGAAGTGCCCCATATGAACTCCCAGCACTGCATCAACCTCAAGTGCATTGTGGGGTTACACAGATGATCTTCACACCTTAGGAGAAAGTCTAATTTTGCATTTATTACGAAGCAAACACTCCTTGTGGTTTTCTGAGAGCTATTTCTGGAAAGAAAAAATACTGGTTTGGATATTAGTTCTGTTAATGCTGATGTAAATTGAGATTAAATCCATTGTGAACCACCAGAGTAAACTCTTCTTTCACAATTTTCCCACTTTTCTCTCATTACCAAATGAACTAAGAAGGGGTCACTGAGCAGGCCAAGCTGCTTGTTTTGTGTGCTGAGAATGGTTTTTTCTCCCCTCCTGTCTTCAGTATGCAAACTTTTTTCCACATTTCTGACAAGAAAGATTACAGTTAGTCTGAATTGGGGAGCTCCAAATACAATTCTTAGAAAATGAAAGTTAGCCTTCACTGCGTCTCATAAAGAAGTTCAAACTCTTTTCTTCTTTTCCTTTTTTATAAAATTAATAAAACCCCAAGCCTCTAACCACCCCAAAGTAACCCCATTATCCTCTTCAAAGTGGCAATTACATGGAGAAAATTAATAAAGGCTCCTGCAAACTTAATGGACAGAGAGACTATAAACCAAAACCAGAATGGTGCTGTTAGATTTCATCTGCTACAAATTACCATCCAACCTAATGATATTATTGATGTGCTTGCACTACATCAACTTTAAATCACCATAAACCATTGCCTAACACTTTTCTTCCACTGGTCAGGTGTTCTTAAAAAGCAACTTTGATTATTTGTGGTGTCTCCAGAAATCTTACAATTTTGTATGAGGTGAAATTCATAGATCCATGTGGGCTCCACAAAATTCTTCATAAAAACTAATTCATGCAAAATTGGTAACAGACTTTTCAAATGTTCCTTTTTAGGTGTTTTAAATGTGGTGCTTCATCAGTTCATACTGAAGAAGGAAAAAACCCTTCATTCAGGTTTTGTTGGAAATAAGGATTAGGGTTAGGGTTGAGTTTAGCTCTTGTCAATGTTCACTGACCACCAAAATGCTAAATATTTCCATAAAAGCTTTAAAACTCCCCAAAGTGAAACAACTAGTAGAAATCTCTTGGACTTATGTCCATCTTTTTGAGAATGGAAAGTCTGATCCAATCCACTATAATTTGAATTCCAATTGAACAGCCTGCTACCACGGCTCTTAAGAGTTAACTGGATGCTGAATTTCCTCTACTAGGAAAACCTGTTAGATTTAATAATTTCATTTTTCAAGAAACAGTCCAGGGGACCAACTGTTAAACCAAGGAACCTCTACTAAACAGAATAAGGAATATTAATTAATTAGCTTCCTTATAGTGCTTTGATAGATGCATTGAATAAATCTGAGCTGATTCATCAGTCAAGTTCCTTTGTGTGGTAGGTATCAGAATTATCTGTCATTAACCTTATGCTACTAATAAAGGTGCTTGGGTAGAGAAGTTAAATGACTTCCCAAGGTCACATCTGAAGTTGGCATTACAACTCAGGCATTCACTTTCGGTCATCAGAGATAATTTCTTAAAAAACAGAAAGGGATTCATGAGGTAAAGATCATGACCCAGAAAGGCACCATCACTCCTCTAACCTCAGTTCCAGAAGGCAGCAAAAAAATTGAGATGACTGTGAAAAATCATTCCAAGCAAAAGAGTTACTCATCCAAGCCTGGAGTGGTACCATCTAAATTCTGTTTTATTATATTATTATGTTTTACCCTAAGAATGGGTCTGACAATTTGATTTATTTTGTAAGATTTACATTATAGTTAAGTGACACCTCACTCTGTGTTTCCAACAAAACCCATAGACAAATCTAGTTGTCAGTGAATGTCTCGAAAAATGACAATTCATCTTTGTTGTTATTAATGTTATGGTAAGAGGTGGGGAAGGGAAAATATTATATAATGAAAACAGCTTTTGAGAGAAGATTTAAATATTCTGCAATATGGAATATAAAAGAAACTTAACCTCCTTCAGGCTCAAGCTGACAAAATATATTTTTAAAAATGTATTGGCTATGCAGAGAAAATTCTGCCATTTGTATTCAACAAATATCAAGAGGTGCAATTTTTTTTTTTTCCCTCAGGATGGAAAAATGTAGGTTTCGTGTAAAGAAATATTAAAACATGTATTATTTTTTCCTGACCTTTTGACAGGTTGCCTATTGAGCCTGGCAGGACATCCAAGAAATTCATATTCGGATTTCAAAATTAATGATTAATACTACAGACTTTTCACAGTATTGAACTGGCAGTGCCAAATTCCTCTAACATGAGCAAGTGCAACTCCACGCACTTCAGCAGAGCTGTGTTTGCACATCTTAGCAAGCAATTCTGGCCCCGTGCCTGGGAAAGCATCTTACATTTCAGAGTCACTTGATTATGTCTCATCTTCAAACCACACTTTACTATTTGCAAGATACTTGACCCACAAAACCAGAGAAGTCCATCTGCTAAGATTCCATTGTGCATCAGTAAGTAAGAATGATGAAATTATTTGAAGTGCAAAATCTAGTATAAAAGGGACATAAATATATTCCAAATATGTATTTGCTTCTGCAGACTGATGAACTTGAAATTTGGGGTTAAAAATTTCACTTGCATTAGAAATTCATCTCTTCAAGAGGCTTTTTACCTGAAGCAGAAATAGTTCTTACAACTAAAAGGGAAAAATCCACCTAAAAGAACCCATCCTGGAAAAAGAGTAAGAATGCACCCACAAGCCAGTACCAGCTGTCACAGACATTCAAGATTCAATTAAGAATTTCCTTCTAATATTCTGGAACAACCTAAATGGAATACAAATATTAGGTATTAGGCCCAAAACATCTATTGATACCAATGTTGTTGCTTTTTGGTGAGATACAAGACAACCACGTCAAAAATCATTAACCAACCTCCAGTTCGGTCTAAAACACAAATTTAGTGTAATTTTAGGCTTGTAAAACCAAGACTAAATAACCAAAACTGCTACTTTTTTTGGTTTCATAGAATCATGGAATCACAGAATGCCCCGGGTTGGAAGGGACTTTAAAATCCATCCAGTTCCACCCCCTGCCGTGGGCAGGGAGACCTTCCACTAGCCCAGGTTGCTCCAAGCCCTGTCCAACCTGGCCTTGGACACTTCCATGGATCCAGAGGCAGCTTTTCTGGGGGCATCAGGGTCTCACCACACTCACAATAAAGAATTTTCTCTTAAGAGCAAACCTAAATTCTCTCTCTGACAGTTTAACAGCATTACAGTTCTTTCTTCTTCCCATTAAAGTTGTGGGTTTTTCTGGCAGGGAGTTTTTGGCTTTTTTTTTTTAACTACACCCCTAAAAGGTAATTTTCCTCCTTTTGTGCCATTACCTCTTACAGTATTTTTAAAATATCTACTTAGCTATTTTTAAGTTTTTAATAATGCTATTAGACCTGTCATTGCAACACTTTGTTGCAAATCTGTGGAGGATGTGACTGCTATAACACTAACCCCACATATGTTCACCACATACAACTCCATTGCCACTATAATATCACTATGAACAAACATTGTGGAGGGGTTTTCCATTTGTTGGTTTTTTTCTTTTCCTCTCTTTATATACCTACCAGCTATTTCCTTTTTTGTTGCCACAGCTCCAGTCACAAGGAGGCAGCAATAAATCTTTGCATATACACAGGGGCTGGGACTGAAGGTTGCCGAGAGCCCTGCGATCCTCTTGCAGACAACAGCAATAAACCTTACTGGATTCAGCATTGAGCAGAAATTTTAGACCCTCCAAGATCTTCCTTTAGGCACCTACAAGTTAAGTACTATAGCAAACACCTGATTTCCAGAGCAGAATAAGGTACCTTGACTCCCTGTTTGGGACATGGCAAGAATGAGACTCTCCAGAGCATCTGAAAACACACACTGCAAAAGCACATCCAGACACTTATTTTATCAGGGAACTATCCAGATGTAGTCAATATTAACCAGGAAACCCTTACTCTCTGCCTCAGCTCAGGCTCTACAGAATTAGGATGAGTCCTGTTTTAACACAAGACATTCAGAGTATACACAAGGTATTCAGTACTTGTCAGATCAGTAGTTCCTTAATTGCATTTCCCTTTGCTAAATAGCACATTGTGTGATGAGAAAATACGTTGCAAAGGGGCTACAAAGCCTTCAAAACATTGCTAGTACAGAAAAATGCCACACAGTGTTATTGAGCAAGCCACTGAGTTATATTTGCCTTTAAAAACACAAGCATTTTTCATAGTTCTTGGCCTGTTGGAGAGCAAACTGAGATGAACATTATCATTATTTTAAAAGACGTCCATTCCATGAGTATCCAAGGTTTCAATCATTGTATTTTATACTCCTCATGGTAGAGTAAAGCTATTTCAATATCATCCCTGAAGACTTGTAATTATCACTGGCTGACTTTACAGTGTGTCTCTTCAGAAAGAGAAGATACCATAAATATATGTATATTTATATATGAAATACAGATCTTTCAAGATCATATATGTTCTTAAGGCTGTGCCTTCTCTGTAGGTCCTTTTCCCTCTTTTAGTTCAGACTGACAAATTAAGTTTAGAGCAGTTCTTGGCCAGGACCTGATTGTGAAGCACCAATTTGGCTTTTTACTTAATAGACATTCAGCTCAATTGTAGTGTTAGTGAAGCTGAACTGAAATTTACTTCTTGTTGCTCGTGTCTTTTGACAAACTGCTGGAAACACCATTTCTAACATGCTCAATTGCTTTAATGAACTACTAAAACACAGCACTTTCCTCTACCCATCATCCAAACATCTCCTGGGCAATCACCGGCATAAAGTTGACCAAACTCCTGAAACAACACCTCTAGCATTTCATCCAGTATGTAACTTTTCCTGCCTCTCCTGGAGGCACCAGATGGAAATTTGGCTGTGTCAATAAGGTCACTCACCTCCACTAATTTGTTGGCATGTTCACGGAAGACCTGAGCGTATTCCTTCACTTCCTTCTCGTTCCCGCTCTTCGCGGCCTCGATGAGAACCAGCAGCGGGACGTTGGTCTCCAGGAAGGAATCTGAGATATGATCCATCACTGCCTTCCGGAGCTGGGACAAAACAGAGCAGACCAGTAAATAAAGGACATTTATCAACACACATTCCCACTGCTCATGTTTAACCAATGATATGTTGCATCTCGCCAGCATTATGTGGGAATTTGGACTTTTTGCTTTCTTTTCTCCAATATTTCCAGCAAGTAAAATGAAAAACTTGAGGGCCTAGGCTCTGCAAACCCCTGCTGGGATTTGTGCTGACATACTCCTAATCCTACTGGCCTGAATGGATCTGTTCAGAATGATGGTGATAACTCATGTAAGACTTGGCAAATTGATGAAAATTGAAAGCTCCATACTACTTGAAAAACAGTTCAGCTCACTAAAAAGCCAAATATGGATTAAGGAGCTTAACTCCAAGCAACCATTAAAAATATTACCCTGAATATTTCTAAGCCTTCTCTAATTCCTCCAGTGAATAGTATTCTATGCAATAATTAATATTTTGTGTAGCAGATGCCTTGCGCTTTGTATTCCCATTCAAATAGCTCCAACAAGTATAAACAGAAAATCTTTTTAGCATTTTCCAGGCAGATTGGAAAACACACTACAATTTATTCTAAAGGAAGAAAGAAACACTTTACAAGTTACTGAAGATTTAACACCTGTTAGTCCATATAAACATCTATTTGAAACAATATTACTGTAAGAATGATGTAACTATCCTCTTTTTCACCTTGCTAATGACCACTAATTAATGTCAAACTTCACTAAAATTTGAAAGACAGACAGAAAGATAACTGAAATCTTAAATAATTCTTCCTGGAAGCCTAATTGCTCTGTAGAATTGTGGATCAGAAACATCTTGATTATGGTTTTCTCCAGCTTTTGGGTTGTTAAGAATGAAAAACTGTGGATTCAAACAGAGCTACGAGCTATTCAGCCTGGAGGCTTGGGTAACCATTAGTCTCCTTAAATCATGCATTTTTAGTTAGATGAAGCATCCAGAGAGGTAATTTTCTCTATTCTGCAGCCCAGACAAAAAAAGAAAGCTTTAGCTAGACAAGGTGTCATCAAAATACCCAATCACATCGAAAACTGGCCTATTGTCAGACACTGCAAATACATCCAAGATGCATTTGCTGTTTGATGACAGCAATTCTCAGCTCTATTTGAATAAGGGGAAAGCTAACTTTGAATATTTTCCTTCATTCCCTGAGTGCTGCAGTAAAGACAAGCAAAGCAAAATAGCATATATGTGCTTGCAGGAGGTATTCCTTTTCTTTCCATCACAGCTGAAGCAGCCAACATATTAAGCAGTTCTCAATTCTCCTTAAAAATTAATTCTACTCAGATTCAACCTGGAAAGTTTTTTTTCCACTTTCAAAATGATTAAAGGCACTCAGAATAGCTAACTCAGTAACACATACAAACAGGGGGAGGACAGAAGACAAAAAGAAGAAAAGAATCATCTATCAGAGAGACCTGCCAACAGTTTGGAAGCTCGTGTGTGTTTGCTACCACCTATTACATTTCCATCTTGTACTCTTTATTTTCTCTCTCATCAATCTGCTGCTATCCACTTGCTGACTCTTATTTTATTCTTACATTAAAAGCTCTTTCAGACCTCATTTTGGGTCTATTTACACGGCATCTCACACAATGAAACCCCAATCCGTGATTCGTAGGTACCATCTCAATATAAATATTAATATTGCTCCAAGTACATTTAAACATTGCAAGCAAAAGAAAAAAAATATTCCAAGATGCTCAGTGTCACAGAATAGTGCAGCAGCACAGCACCCTGCATTCTCTGGTTGATAGATTTTCAGTCAGTATTTATAAAAAGTTTTTAACTTAAAAATTCAGACACATGGTGGGATTCTTGGGGTTGCTCTGTGCTAGACAGCAGTTAGACTCAATGATCCTTGTGGGTGCCTTCCAACCCAGGATATTCTGTGATTCTCTATTAAATCAACAGTTTCACCTATAGCCAGCATTAAGGGAGAGATACTGCCAGAGAAGGTGCACCATAAATTTGCATAATTCTCCTCTGCAGACATCCATTTCCCAGGGCTTGCTGGCAAACTCCAGGTCAGATGCCTCATTTGTGTACCCATAGTTAGACTTTGATGCCCATTGTACCAAAAAAGGCCAAACAGTAGCATTTCCAAAGGAACACATGAAGCTTTTAAAAATCCCACGAGGCTCCCAGCTTATTCTCAGTGAAAGATCCTTAAAAAATTCCACTTGCTCAAGTTTAGCACGTGCCAGTGAAAACCTACTGTTCACTGAACTAAAAAACCCTTACTTTAAATGCTAAATGAGCAGCGACACTTTTCTATTTGTTCTCTGCCATAAGGAGGGATCTGTTCCAAAGGCTTGTATTTATTCAATGAACAAGCAATTCCATTTTTAATCTAAGGTAATGCGGTGTTATAGATCGGGTTATAACAATATGCCCCATGGAATTGTAACAGTAGCCTCAGGATGTTCAAGTAAGCAGCTTATTTTCATCAGTGTTAAGTATCTTCAGCCTACAACCACATACCAGAAATCAATAAAAAGGACAGCAAGAGCATCAGCTAACCAGCAATTTGGGGTTTGTAAATATACAGTAGAGCGCTTTCTGAATCAAAATGAATGAATGAATAAAATGGATATCTTGTTTCTAATGGTAACTGTGTGTTGTCCTCTGAGGTTTCTAATTGCAGCAGCTGAAAAAAAAAGAATCTGATTTCTGACTGTCACAGGTTTAATAAATACAAAATTAATACATTCTATTTTTCTTCTCCTGTGTTAATCATAGGTGTCAGTAGAATATTTCTGGCCCCTCTTGTAAACAGGCATTATAATTTCTTTAGGAATTTGTTATCTGAGTTTTAGGACGCCCTTGTATTGAAGTTGAAAGGTAGAGTTAATGGGTTTTATGTATGCAGGAGACCACAAATTTTACCATCCTTCACCACAAGCTGTAAAGAACGACTTGACAAAACCATTTGTTAAATGTGACAGCAGTATGAAGGCAAGACATTCATCCAAGAGCTCAAATGGATACATGACAAGGTAATATTAATGGCACAAGACAAGACATTCAAAAGTACTGGCTCACCATTACCAGTCTATTTGATCCAATTAGGGCTATTCATCAAGGTAAATAACTACTGCAAAAGCAATCTTGTGTGTTTCTGTGCATACTGCAACAAAGTCCAGTCTAAGTGATGGCTTGTGCACCCAGAGGTTTCAGTTCCATCCAGGTTGTGTCAGTTCAGAAGGGAATGGGGGAAGGCTGTGAATGACTTGGAATGGTCATAAAGCAAGCACCTGAAGCCTATCGAGTTTTATTCCAAAACCAGCACCAGAGCTTTGCTCACGCACCTGCATTAACAAATGCCTTTGCAATGCCTTAATTTATGCTGCGTTCTGATGTAAATATTATGACACACACTATTACTCATAAGAAAATGCTTTAGGTTTTTTTCCCCCCACAGGATTTTTAATTTAGAGATGAATTCAAAGCACGAATTCCACCTCGTGAAACTTCATTTATTAGAAGAGGAAGCACGTTAAATTAAGGTCTTGCTTACATTTTGTCAGAGAGAAAACTTTATTAATGTACAGAAAGCTAACAGATTAATAAATTTGCCAGATCAACAAAAAATATAGAAGGAAAACATCAAGACTTGCAAATATTTTTGAAAGCAGGAGTGGTGCACAGGCAGATTTTATGTCTTTCCAGTTCAGTCAATTTTGTCAGTTTACGGTGCACAGTCAAGTTGCTGTTTTTGATAGCATCATGCTCTAACTGTTCTAAGCACTATTTGGGGCTGTTTTATCATTGTCGGTTCACAGCCATAATTGAGCTCAAAGAGGTTAAATGCCCACCAAAACGATGTTTTCCATGGCTATATAACAAGTTTAGAACCAAAATGTCTCAGTGCTACTTACAGTCTAGTAGAGAATTAAATGTCTAATCCTGCCACTGGAAGGTAAAGGCACAGCAGGAGATTAATGACTCCAACAGATTGTTAAACTTTATAAAGCCTGGCAGTACAGAGCTGCCTGTAACAAAAGTTTACCAAGGAGCACCTTATTCACCATTTTCCATTTAACGTGCCTTGCAACCCAGCTCCAGTTTGCACCTGCAGAGCGCTCCCAAACAGGCATTAATTCAATTGAAAGGGATGAAAATAAAGCCTTCTCCACTGCAGTGAAGGTGTGTCACCTCCAATATGCTGTGAAATTGAGTTCTGGAGAATAAGGCAGTGCCCATTAGAAGCTGCTGCAGTAGGGTGCTAAAGAGAAAGTCTCGGTCAATTCTGCAGACTGTGTCACATGAGGACGTGACCAAAGAATGGAAACTTGGGGGATGGGGACAGCAACGCCACCAACCATGTCTTGGCAGATTAAATAGCAAAAAGACTAATATTTAAAACATGTATCACACTTGGATGCTCCAACTTCAGATCTATTGAATATATAAAAAAAAAGTAAGATTTGAGCCAAAGATAAATCAGGAAGAAATGATGTTACAAAGATAGGCAACACTCTTATTACAATCATGAAATGGCCTGGATCTTCAAGATCATCTAGTTCCAACTCCCCTGCCATGGGCAGGGACACCTTCCACTGTCCCAGGGTGCTCTCAGCCCTGTCCATCCTGGCCTTGGGACACTTCCAGGGATCCAGGGGCAGCCTCAGCTTCTCTGGGCGCCCTGTGCCAGGGCCTCACCACCCTCAGAAGGACTAATTCCTTCCTAAAATCTAATCTAAACCTGGTCTCTTTTAGTTTGAACTTCTTAATATTTTTTTCTGTATGTGAGCTTTTCTCTCTCTACGGAGAAGCTGCTATTATCAAGAAAAGATTTGGGGTGAATTTGCCAACAGAAAGCAAGTTGAAGTGACAATTTTTGACCAAAAATTTGAAAGAGTATATGAAACACATACAAAAACATTCCTCCTAGTCATAGGGCACTACAAAGGATTCCTCAAAATGGTTCATGGCCTGAAGCATGGAAGAACCCAGTTACCAAGTGCTAAGGTACTTAATCCCCATTGATTTAAATTTGTTTGCTTGCTGGGGTGGTTTGTTGTTTTTTTTTTTTAAGGACCGAAGGTGGGTGTTTTATCAATTTTCATGACAGAAAAATTTTATACCACCTTTTCAAAAAAAACATTTTTCAGTGAGAGCAAGCCTCAGGCTTGCTAGCAATATTAGTGCAGTTACATAAAAGAAGACAAAAAAAATCATATTTTGGGGAGAATGATAACCACATACCCTTCAAACGTGAGGATTATCAGGGTATGAACTCTGTCTTTCATGTCTGGATAGAACAATAAAGACCCAACTCTGATGGCAGTGCTGGGATTCTATTAAATATTTATTATTTCTAAAAATCAATAATTATACAGGGGATTAACAGGTAGAGGGCAGTACAGAGATTCCCATCAAAAATGTGGGGAAACCAGAAATACAGGTAGGAACTGGGTGGATAGTGAAAAGCATTAGGGAAGTCAAAATAACCCAGAAGTGAAAAGACAGTGATTAACTTTGGCATTCTGTATGACCTGAAAGGGTAGAATTGTGATAAACTGAATGTGGGAGGATGAAATTGCAGAATGGGAAATTACATGTAGGAACAAAGGGAAAAAACTATAGGTTATCCCAGCAGAGAAAAAAAAGGGATAAGACTTTGAAAAATAACCTTGGGACAACTGAAGAGGACTGTAAAGTGTCAAAAATGTCTCCAAAACTGCAAACCTAAAGAGTCTGATGTGAAAGAGGCGAGACAAAGAAGAGGATAATGAGGAAGAATGGAGATAATGGATTAAAAATCCAAAGATTAAACTAAGAACCACAACCTATTATGTAGCATCATATACTGTCTCAGGCCTTGTTGAAATGATACTGAAATCAAGTAGAGCGGCTTTGGAGCTTTATGGGGTTTTTTAATCAAATACAGTAAACAAATAAAAAAAATGGGGGAAAAGCTGGTTTGGGGAAGTGAAACAGCTATTTGGTAAAGATGGGAAGGAAATTTTCAACGAAAACTCTTAATGAAGTTATCCTCACTATGAGCAGTCAGATCCAATAAGCCTTACAGGTTTAATAGAATAAATGTCACATGTGTCACACTTGCAGTCCCACCCAACCCAACTGCATGAACAGCCTGACACTGGCAGAGTAAATATTGCCATCAGCTTCTCCAAGACCTAGAGACTGAGCCCAGTGGAAGCTGATGACAGCTCTTGGGTAGACCTGTCTGTTGAAGTGCCAGACAGTGGCTGAAACAAGATTAAAAATTGATTGTGCGTTGTAAAAATGGATTTCTCATCATCCTGTCCAAGAGTCACTCAAAGTCACCAGCAGATCCTGCCCCACGGACAGAGATGATTGATATCTGATTCTGTCAATTATCATCCATGCCTTCCAAAAAGCCCTTACAGCAGCGAGATCTGGGTTTTATTCTTGGGTTTGTTTTGTTGGGGGCTTTGTTGTCTTTTTTCTTGTTTCACTTATACTTTTGTTTTCTTCTCCTTTGCAGTAATTTTTACACAGTAAGAATTGGAAACAAAACCTTTTGTACCTGGTTGCTTAATTACAAGCAGAACATAACATTAAAGATATTTCATAACACTTAGAAATAGAGTTAGTGAATAAAATTAATGTCAATTAAGAAACAAATGTAATGTTGAAATCCCATTTGGCAATTAAACTCTATGTACTCTGCCACTGCTCATAAAGCCATTAGGAAGATGGAATTAGAGAAGTCTTTGGAAAAGGATTATGTTTTCCTCCACATTTATAGTGCTCCCTACCTCATGCTACGGCATTATTGATAATGAACACCAAGATTTGAAGCTGTTGTCACGAATCCAAACTTCTGTAAGTTCCTTTATTTGATGTGACTATGGGTCGTTCTCAAGATGACACTACAGAACAGTGAAAGCTTCTTTAAGGAAAACTATTATCAACAGAAATCTCTTGAAATACATTTCTGGTGGGTTTTTTGTCTTTTTTTTTTTTTGGTCTAGTTTGTAGGTATTTTTATTTATAATGTAGCAACATTATACACTTCCATTGAGCTTCTCCCACATTTACAGCGTCTTTTATCAAAAAGATTTTTCAAAACTCCATACTTATTCCTCTGCAGTGATTACAGAGGTAGGCATCTCCTAAACACAAAGATTTGCTGAAATATCTGAGGTTTTATGAGGGCTCATTATTTGAGGAATAATACACGAACTATGTGCAGTAATCTCTTCCAATGCAATAGAGCTGTCACAGAGTTTTGCCTTCTAATTCTTCTCAAGGCACTTTGAAAGGCCAACCCTCTACTCATAACTTCAGTTAAAATATAATAATAAAAAATAAAATAAAATCAAGTCCCTATTTCAAAAAGCAAAAGCAGCCATGGTTACTATACCATGGGTTTTGCCAGAAAAAAAAGAATCCATCATGAATATTATGTTGCAGGTCAAAGTTTCCTTTGTTTAATGAAAACGTTACACACTGCAGCCTTACCCAAACCTACCTGGTATGGGAACAGTTTCCTGAAATATGACACCATATGTGCATCAGTAAACATTATGTGTAGAGTAAATTAAACCAAGCCTTATAATTAGGCAGTAAGGAAATTACTGCAGACCTGAAAAAGTAAATCAGCAGTATTAAAGCACTCTCCATTTCCTCTGGAGCACTTCAGAGAACAATAAAAACCTCAATGTCACAGTGATAAACACCCAAAAGTGCATTTTGAGGGAGACAAAGACATGTGCATTCAAAGAAGTTAAAATCAAAATCCTTATTGAGTGTAATTTAAATAACAGTGCATTTTCCCTAATTCTTTAGATCAGATTTCTGAAAATTTTACTAAAAGTCCTTTCCTGAAGTAAATACACCAGTTATTCTACCAAATGGGAGCAGGCAAAAAGTGGAAGTATTGATCAGCATGCCAGGGGCTCACAGCTCTTTCAGGCCACGTTGGTGACATTCAGTGTGTCCCTACTCCTGGGGCCATAAATTCAGTGGGAGCTGGAAGAGCAAAGGACTTCATCAAATGGAGCATTTCTGTCTCTGCCTTCTAAGCAAGATCACACCAGATTCTGGCCTAATACCTTTGTACAGGCTGCAAAACCTAGAAAACAGCTACAAATCTAGAAAAGAACTCCACAAAATGCAGTGCACCTATATTAAATGAATCCATGTAGCCCTGGCACAGAAATAAATCTGTATTAGCATTTGACAGACTGCTTTTGGGAAGGCAGCTTCCAGATTTCCATATTCAAGAGCTCTGGAGTCACTGCAGGTGAAAATCAAACCTATTATGCAACAAGGGAAAGGTGCTGAGTTTCTCACAAGCAAGAGCTGATGCCACAGGTGGCCTTAAGTTCAAAGAGGTTTAGATTAATTTGTGGCTGGCTCCCTTTAAAAAATGCCAGCGTTTTGTCAAGATGTATTTTCATGCACCAGAATGGGGCAATCTCAGCAATAATACTGCAGTTCCCCTTGGAAACAGCCAAAAACTCCACTTTGGAAATACAGCACAGACTCCTGTGGATCATCTGTTTAAGTGTGACCTTGCTTCAAGTCTACCTTTGCAAAATAAATCTTAATAAATATTCCTGCAAGACTGAATTCTAAAGTTAAAACCTCCTTGGATATTCTGCTTCATATACTTCACACTTGCATCAAGTTTTGCATCTTCAGAACACTGCATCAACTCTCACAAACTCTCACAGTGTCACGTGAACTCAGGAAGGTCTGTGACCATTCCCTTCTCTGTTTTCTTCCCCTATTTAAATGATACTTAAATTAATTAAATTAATTAATTTAACTTCTTCCCATATTTAAATTATATATTGAATCTTATAAAAGCCCCCTTCAGGATTTATAATCTTACCCAATGTCCTCTTGTTTGCAACAAAGGGCACATCAGAGAAGGAGAACACGCTTCCCCAGCCGCCCCAGAAATGCTCTCATTGCTGCATCATCGACTGGCTCCAGTGGATGGCTGCAGAGTCAAAGGACTCCTCACTCAAACCTGCCTTTAGGGTGCCTAAATGAGCAGACTGATCATGAATTCCTATGTACAAAGAGCTCATACAAAACACATCCTTGACACCCCAAGCCACTCTCCAGAGATGAACTCTCCAGTGACTGTAATGGAGGCTGAAGGAAAACCATTTCTTTCTGTCACCACCTGATTTCTGTAACTGACACCAGCTGGTGGGAATTTTCAGAGTTCTCTCTTTCCTCTTCCCCTCCTGTCCCCTCAGTATGAGTTTTTTATTTCTTCAGGTGTGCTCTTCATTGTCTTTGGGAAGCTGAAAGGGGCTTTTTATTTAACGTATATTAAGTTTGATTAGAATTGGGTTCACTGTTTTCCACTGAAGATTTTGTTTTGCTTTTTGAGCCCTTATGCTTCCCTTGGGCTTATACCTTAATATTCAGATGTTGTGTACCTCCTAATGCTCGTACAACACAGAATACCTCAAGGTAGGCACCTTCACCTTCAGAAGCAACTTTATTTTCTGAGCTTCAGATTATTCTTCTAAAACTGGACAGTCAGTCTTGCTTGTCCTCACAGAGCATAGTAAATAGATGATAAACAAAAAGATTAAGTCAGTTATTCATGATTTAGAGCACCAAGATTTAATTTATACATGCTGCTGGCCCTCCCTACAGCATTTGCAAGTCACCTGGTCTGGGTGTGAGACAGTAGCTTTGCTGCAATAAGATGATGATAAGAATTCCTCTTTTGGAGGAAGTTCTGTATTTTCCTCAAAGGATTTACATCTTGTAAAGAAGCAACCTATGCTAATCCTTGAATAGAGAGATTGAAGCCCACAGACTGAAAACATTCTGTAGTGTCTATCCATTATATAATTGACATTGTATGGGTTAGCTGCAATAAAAATCTGTTCCAACAGAAGACTTCCTTTCAGTTTTAGGTGTCCTGTCAGTCTAATTCCATGAGTTAATATTCATGCTTTTTATTCTGAAAGTCCTTCTAGAGTCTACACCAATTTTTGGCAGGCTTCAAAGTGCTAAACTTTTTTTTTTTTTTTTTTTTTTTTTTTTACCCTAAATAGCATTTATAAACAGCAATACAACTTAATCTATGTGGAAGTGAGTGACACAAAGAGCAAATGGACATACACTGCTGCTCAAGGGCTGGAACAGAGAGATGATAAATTAGCCTTAAAACATGCTGAAGCCTGGGATCTAGTTCAAACTGGTGTAACCAATATTAAACAAAGGACAGCAAATTGCAAGTCCTTTCAGAGACCTGTGAAGTTGATAAAAACTGAGTAAGATCGAGACGTTGTCCCCAAGATCTTTGTGTTATCAAATTTGCACGAATAACTTACAGGAGGTATTTGTCTCATCAAACTTTAAGCTTTTGCAAGCTTGAATTGCAGGCTAATACAGCTACTGAAACATTACTATCAGGGATTTAATGATCATTGTGGGTGCCTTCCAACTCAGGATATTCTGTGACTAAAAGATAATCTAATAATTGCAGATTGAAGGGAGGGATGTTAGAGAACATGGCTGGTAACAGGCTAATGAAAATCACATCCAGAGTCCACCAAGTGTCTTACAAAGGAATTTGCAAGAGCCCATCTTAGCACAGGGGAATGTAAATGACTGATCAAATATACATAAGGGTCATGTGAAAGGATGTACTTACTGCATTACACATAAAGAATTGATTAGAGGTATGAAAAAGGGCAAATATGACCTGGATTTTTTTTAGATTTGGTTTCTGCAGAGTGTGTGCCTGGTAGAAAGATACCACAACACAGTCACTATTGGTATTAGTTGATGCCTAAATGGCCAAACCTGATCCTAAATACCCCAAAGTGTGTCCCCATTCCTAGGACACTGGACTATTGGGAAAAGCAGACACTGAAAAGAAGCAATTTATATCCTGAGCCATCAGAAAGAGGGAAAACTTAAACAAACCAATGCAGAAAAAAAAAGCAGGAAAAACCTATCTTACAGCTTTCAGCCTACAAAGGAGCTCTGATTAAATCACCAGTAAGAAGGACAAACCCCAGACAGACCTAAAAGCCATTTGTGAGAAATCATAAAGGAAAACAAGCTCCATGCCACTGTGGAAATAACAAAGGGGTTTATTTATGAAGAGTAACCTGCTATAGTTATCCAACACCAATGCTACTGCAGTGGCAGAGAGCAGAGCAGAGCAGAACCATACTCTGGGTTTTACATTCTGGACTGGTTTTCTGCAGGAATGATGCTCATCACAGTAAATCTGCCCTTTTTTTTCAAACATATATTAATCAGTTGGCCAATTTTAAAACCATCTGACAGAAAGAAAAGGTCTTAAAGATGGTGAATAGCATGAGTTTGATGGAAAATTGTCTGGGTTGGAAAAGAGTGACCCAAATCAGTGTCCTAATGGAGGGAAATTTGTGATTTGAATCAGAAGCTGTCTGGCCAGAGTACCCACACAGTGCCAGCCCATTCCTCTCCGCATTTCACCTGGAGAAACAAATGAGCCTCAGATGATGAGGAATGAGCAGGGAGAATGATGAGCACGGGGTGAGAAAATGAGAGAAAACCTGAGAATTACGGACCTGAGATTGTTGCTGTAGAAAGCCCTAAATAGACAGTACAATGCCATAGAAAGCAGAATTTCATTAATTCAGGTATTCACAATCTTGGTTTTCACTCCTGTGTCTACACAATATGGATTCCTCAGAGGTTTGTAGGATGCTGTCTGGGAAAGACAATCTGAGAAGAGCACATTTTTAATAAAAAGAAGTGCTAAAGTGGAATATTTTGCTTCAGACACTGGTGTGAAGAATTCTTTCCATATTCACAATCACCATCTACACTACTACCTGTATGTAGCTACTAAGAGGATGTTGATGTTATTCTGCTTTTTGTGGTACCTATCCAAAAGGTTGAGCTGGATTTTACCCAACAACACACAAAGGCCACGAAACTATAATCAGGTGGCAAAAAAATGCATTTTGATACTGCACATCCAAACTTAAATATCCAACAGTCACATTAATTTCTATCAGGCATCCATTCCATTAAAGTGAATGCCCAGGATGTCAGTCTAAATGTTAAAAAGCATTTATCAAAATGCAACTGCAAATGCAGTTATTTCAGGACTTTCTACTCCAGAGTTCCTATTAATATATATGTTTTAATGAAGTTTTGATGCCTAAAACTGCAAGGAGAAGCAGAAATCCAACATTAGGAAAAATACAGTACTTTTAAATTTTTGCTTTATTCTACTTTCAGATTAAATATGAAAATTTAAAACCTAGCAAAATGCTTTGAAACAAAGGAAAATCTCCTTGGCCATTGTAAAAATGAGGGTTTAATTCTTAATATTTATTGATATGTAAATATTTTTATTTGCAATGCTAGGCTAAAAATAAATTAATAACTTTCAAAATGAAAACAAGAAACAACTGGAAAAAAATCCACACTAGACTTTTCAACAGTCTCAGGTTTCTTTTTCCTCATAATTATTACATTTTTTAATTTTCAAAATTAAATTTATGGATAATTTTTGGAAGTTTTCCAGTGTTTAAGAAAATGATAATTTTCTGTGGAAATTATTTCATGCAGTATTTCTAAGCAGCTTTAGCAGTAACATAAACCTCAGTCTGTAGGAGTTGGACGAATTCTCCTTAACAGCTGTATGAGAGTATAACTTCCAGTATAAACTGAGAATTGGTGGTAAAAAAAAAAATCTTATTTCTGTCCAATTCCTTTCACTTGGAGGCACAGGAAGCCTCGGATGGGCAAAAAATGAAATAATGCAGGTGGGCTGCTGCAATGGCAGCACAGATAGGTGGCATGTAAGGCAAAACAAATGGGTTTGGTTATTCCACCTCGAGTGGAATGAAGCAGCTCAGCAATCAGCTGGACCAGGACAGGGGGGATGGCAGCAAGCCCTGGCAGGTGGGACAGCAATGGTGGTGACAGCACAGCAGCTCTGCTCACACAGCTCCAGGCCGTGCTGTGCCTCCAGGTGCTGTCACCAAACCCTCTGGTGTGTCCCTCCTGCTCCTCTCTCTTTCAATGTCACCCTGGAGCTGCAACGCTTGAATTGCCTGAAATTTGGGATTACCTGCAGCATTTGAACTCTGGGGCTCTGTAGCAGAATTTCTTAGGGAATGAGGGCATGATGTGTTTTGGGATGAGATTTGAGCTATCCCAGGCTGGGCCTCAGATTCAGGCCCATGTAGAACCAGATAAGCCTGTGGAGCAGCAAGAATTTAGATTAAGGTGTGTTTAAGTATTACATGGTATAGTTATAGCATGATCATGGTAGCTACCTTA
The DNA here is from genome assembly GCA_910950805.1 of Acrocephalus scirpaceus scirpaceus. NCBI lineage: Eukaryota > Metazoa > Chordata > Aves > Passeriformes > Sylviidae > Acrocephalus > Acrocephalus scirpaceus. Next base: position 41,766,994 of record OU383778.1, read on the forward strand.
AGGTTGAGATTGTTTGCATTCTTTTTTATCTGAATACCAATTAGAAAACACTTGTAACTGTAAACTATCTGGAACTGTATTTAACCGGCCATTTCAAGATAATAAAGGGAGAACACATGATATAACCATATTGGTAATATTCTGTATTGGTCTACCCAGCTTCCCATGTATTAAGGAGATCCCTGGCTTCAGGGATGGAATGTCTCTTTCCTCCTCTGGAGGAAAAACAAACTAACAAAAGAATTGGCATCAACCAGCACCCGCTGCTGGCCTGGCTTGCTGCACCACACAGGGAAAGATGGCTTTGCTTAGATTTTGGGGTTTGTCTTTTTTTAGTGTTTTAACTACAGGCTTGCATACCAGCAGGAAAAAGAGATCCCAAATCTTGCCAGTTGGCACAACTTTTTCTCAGATCCAGGGCTTTCTCCAGCTTGTTCAAAATGGAAGGCTGATTCAGCCTGGAGAAGAGAAGGCTTCCAGATCTTCCAGCACCTTCCAGTCCCTAAAGGGGCTACAAGAAAGCTGGGCAGGAACTTTTGGAAAGGGCAGGAGTGACAGGATAACAGGAAGGGCTTTAGACTGCCAGTGGGCAGGGTTACAGAATCACTGAATTTTTAGGGTTGGAAGGGACCTCTGGAGACCATCCAGTCCAACCCTCCTGCTAAGGCAGTGTCACCTTCAGCAGGTGACACAGGAGCGTATCCAGGTGGGTTTGGAATGTCTCCAGAGAGGGAAACTCCACTGCCTCCCTGGGCAGAGCTCTAGTTAATGGCCATTTTCCTGTCCCTGGCACCATCCTGTGACCCCTGCCTTGGAAATATTGATATGATTGATGAGATGCCTTTTATTCTCTTTTCCAGACTAAACAAGCCACACTTCTACAGTATCTCCTCATAAGGGGGATGCTCCAAACCCTTCATAATCTTTGTGGCCTCTGCTGGACCTTCTCCAGTAGCTCCTTGTTTAAATTGTATCGAGGAACCTGGGTGAGATTTTAGGAAGAAATTCCTCCTTGTGAGGGTGGTGAGGCCCTGGCACAGGGCCCAGCTGTGGCTGCTGCTGGATCCCTGGAAGTGTCCAAGGCCAGGTTGGATGGAGCTTGGAGCACCCTGGGACAGTGGAAGGTGTCCCCATGGCAGGGGTTTGGATAGAGGTGGATATTAGGGTCCCTTCCAACCCAAACCACCTGTGATTCCACAAAAATCCGGTAAGGAATGACTGCAGTAAGCCATGAGCTGGTGAGGTAGATCTGCTTCCAAGAACTTGCTCAGCCTGACTGAGGTTGATGTTCTTACTGGCAGTTTATAGTAAGATATATAATTAGATCTCCACAATCATTTCCCAGTTCCCAGGAGAGTTTAAATGATGAGTTTAAAAGATGTAATTCCATCAGAATAAGAAATATTGAAGTGACTGTGAATTGTGAGGTGGAATTTTAGCACCGCATGTTCCATCCACAATCATTTCCCATGTCTGCATGTTATGCAGATAATGAAATCAAATCTCCTAAATAAAGAGCTAAGTGACCTGGGGAGGAAATGAAAAATCAGTCTTAGATGGGTGATGACTGAAGACTTGCAAGGGAGCCTGACTACCAATTGAGAAAAAAACCCCAACAAAATCTGTCTATATCTATATTTTTCATCACCAAAATGTCTGTTGTAGGTTGTCTAGTTTTCTGGTGTTGACATTAAACTTCCAAAGTCTGAAAAGCAAGCTTTAAGAGGGATTCATTAAACACAAAAGGCATGATGATACTCAAAGTTGGTTGTCTCTCCAACAATTTTGCCCAAAATAGAAAGACTGAAATAGTGGGACACTCTAATCTCCACTGCAGCTCATTTTCTCGGGATCTTCAGGCCTCTTTCCCCAGCCATTAAACCAAGCCCTCAGTGACACCCTCACATTCTGGAATTTAGCAGGGAGTGCCCAGGCAGGCACACACAGGTACAGGGCTGATTATATTCATGTGATGAAGCACAACATTGATTATGATTCTGAAGGATCATGATTTACAGTCAGAATGCACATTGTTGAAAGCAGACTCCATCTTCCTCTATGTTTGTGCAAAACCGAGCACAATTATGATTTAATCTTGATTAGTTTACTAGCAACTGCCACAATTTAATAAACATTATACCTACGTGATTGACTTCCATAAATATCAGAAACTGTATTAAAAGCTTCATCTCCAAGCAGGAAAGTACAATATCTGTGCTTCACTTTACCCACATCCCAAGATCCAACCTCTCTGAGGCTAAACATTCCACAGGGGTGAATACACATGAGAAGCACCCAGCTTATTAAGAAAGGTGCCATTTTTATATCACGTTTCAGAGTAAATTTGGCTTTAGGGATGAGTAATTCAGGCAACTGCTGAGAGCCTCACACAGAACTAACTCATGTGTTAGTCTGCTACTTCCTTGAAGCAGTGAGAACAGAGGTGGGAGGCAACACATGGTCCCAGCTCCACTGCAGAGCTGAGGATCCCACAAATTTGGAGGTCAGAACAGCAGAGCTCTTTCTTCTGTCATTAGCTGAGCAGCAGATGTGACGCCAGGCTTTACACAGGAGACTTGGTGATTCATATTGTCTGTACGTCCACTGCAATGGGGTTGTTATTTGGCAAAACAAGCTCTGAGAAAATGATCTTCAAACACGTCTGCTAAAGGTTAAGAAGGAGGAGCTGAAATGAGCTTTCAGCAGTGCAGAGCACTGATTTCAAAAAGCCTACAGAGGCCACTCTTTCCGAAAATATTGTGCTGCCAAGACGTACCTGAAGATACATTTAAATCTTTACATATTTGGGTAGTTTTCTGGATTTGGGATCATTTTCACAGAGACCAGGTAGAATTTTCATTATTATTATTACATTTTTACAAAAATTTCAGAATTGGGATCATCTCAAAGGGAGAAAAAAGAGGTCAAAAGAGGCAATCTGTCCTGCCTTAACTTGAAGGTGTAAATAGAAATCTAAAGATTTCTCCCTTTTGGTTGTCAATCTCCTTTCACTTCTTTTCCATATGAAGCTTTTCGAATTAACCTTTCCCTCTTATCACAAAACACAATGATAAATGTAATAGAGGAAAGCCAAAATTTATGGTTTAAACGAGGTTTTGCCGTTATTCATAAAATCATAAGATAGTTTGGGTTAGAAGGGGCATTTAAAGTTCATCTGGGTCACTTCCCTGTGCCACGGGCAGGGCCATCCTCAACGAGATCAGGTTGCTCAGACCCATTCAACCTGGCCTTGAGTGTTTACAGGGATGGGGCATCCACCTCTCTGGCAAAATTGTTATTTATTATGACTTTTTGTATCTTCAGAGGATCTTTATTTAATACAGCACCTCGGAAGTTCTCTTTGAAAATATTCTACTCTTGTAATCTTTTCCATATTCTGTTCATTTTTCCTGTTACTCCAATGAGAGTATTCAAATAAAACACAAATAAGCACATATGCCAGTGTTTTTATGACGGGGGTTTTTGGGCTGCCAAGGCAGGGAAGGTCTGGACAATCTGCCTCCCCTCCCACATGGAAAGACCATTGGGGGTTATACTTGGAATGCATTTCTTTCTCCATTTTTTTTTGTCTCAGGAAATGCTGCTCCGTTGCTTGGTGTCATGTGCAATGTAAGGCCATATCTTAATGAGGACACCAATTCTTTATACCTCCACATGTGGTGGAACCAGTCTGAAGTTGCAAAGCAATGATTTCCTTGGAAAATCAAGAAGCATTATCAAAAGCACGGCTCACCTGTCTCCGAAGGTCTCGTGTTTTCTTGGTCATCTTGTCAATGGCAATGTTGAGTGGGTCTCCCTTCTCCTTCCTTCCAGTCTGTTAAAAACCCAAAATTACAGAGTTAGAGAAAAATCCTCCAGGTAATACAAACTTTAGGAAAAAAATAGTAAGGATTCATCAAAGGAAATTTTCGCAGCTTTTTTGTTTGCTACCATCAAGTTGTTATTTCCAAATCAATGTTTTTAATGTGTTTATGTGCAGGAGGCACAGAAGATTATTTTAAAACAATCCTAAAGTGATAAGAACAAAGATTAAGGTGACTCACCGGAGAGTTCTGAACTTTTCCACCAATAAATTATGTGCATATATTATAGCTAATACTCCAAAATATCTGGCAAGACCTTTCACTATAAAATGATTATTAAGAGTTTCTAATCTCCATCCTGCCAAGCACTGGGAATGTTAAACATGATAATAAGCAGCAACACAGCTTGAGGACAGAAGGAAAATGGTCCCTACGCCTGTAGCAGGAATCATACTGGCAGACATTAGGTTCAGTATAAAGAAGAAGTCCACTTAAAACACTTTCCTGCAGGAAGTCTCAAAGCAAAACTCCTCACAAAGATTAAAAAGGGGGGAAAAAGCCTTTTGTGGCTCATAACCAATGGGGGAAAAATATGGTTTTTAAGTTCAATGGCACAAAAAGCATTAAGTGACTTTTTTAGCTGTATTACCTTTCTCTTATAACTGCTCTAAAGATTTGTCACATCTCTTGCACATTGAACTCTGTTTGAAAGCTTTTCATCAAGAATCAAAATGATCTTCCATTCTTCCTGGCAATACTCTTTCCTTCCCAAGGCTGTTTTCAAATGCTTCTATTTAGAATTGTTCCTTGCATATGATTAAGAGTGATTTTCTCCCTCCAGCTGAGCCTAATAGCACACGTTTCTGGGAGCTATTGAGAAGTCACTTTTGGGTGGGATGGGGATTAAAGACACCCTTTCAATGCTATCTTCTCACACGTACAGCACAGTTACCAGCCCTACATTGGCAAGAGGCCTCTGTTCCAGTCCTAGCTTTAGGCATTCATTCCTGCCTGTAATTCTGATTATGACACGAGGCCAAAGCTTTCATGATCATTTAGAAATCTGTAAAACCCATCCCCTTTTTTTATTTAGAAATTCAAACATAACAATATCAAGTGCCACCAGAATTTAATACAAAACATAAATTTACCTCTTAGCTTTCTGAAAAGGATCCATTACAAATTCTGGAGTTAATCACACAAATTGACACCAAAAAACAGAGAGAGAAAGCATTTGCTATCACACAAGAGGAGGCATCTGTGTCACCCGCTGATATTTTTATCTCACTTTTCTTGCGTTCATCCTTTGACTGAGTTCTTCTGGTCCCCAGCTGAAGAACCACATCTCTTTTAGCCTGAGCAATGTCAGCACAGGCTTTTGGTTTTAGATGTCCCCAGTTTAGTCCCTGGTATTTTGTTCAAGACAGCAGCTGTCATATGGGCACACAATCGAGCCCGTTTTTCACGCTGAAATTTCACAACAAAGCTGAGGCAGGAAAGTTTGGTTCACGAAGCCTCTCCTGACTGTTGGAATGGGACAGCAGGGATTGCCAGATAACCCAGGCTCAGCCAGGTTCTAGTTTGTTAGAATACAGAGTTATATTCTAAGAAAACTTAGAAAAAAAAGAAAATTACGCCAGCTGTGCACTGTGCAGTTGCTGAACCAAGTTCCCTTGGTGACATTCATGTTCTGGGATGCTTTATTTTCCCAGTCAAATATTTCAATTTATCTAATATTCTTTAAATTTTTCTCTTCCCTCTCATCATTCAGGCTTTAAGACTTTTTTTTTTTTTTTTTTTTTAGGGCAAAGATAACCTTTGTTTGGCACTTTTTCTTTCCTTATTTTTAATAAAATCAGGGAATAATTTGCTAAACAGGCCAAAATTCCCGTGGGTATTAACACAATGTGAATAACCAAAGAGCAAACACCGAAACACTTAAGACCACATAGGGATGGGATTTTACAGCTCTCAAATAAAACAAGTGGTTCACAATTCCTCTTCACTGATCTCCTGCAGGGCAGATATATTTTGTATTCACCACCAACATGGTGAGGTCAAGCAATTAATGCTTGGCACCCACTTTGGGGGGTCAGAAAGTTGTCCTTGAGCAGGAACTTGGGAATCCTTCCAGGACAGTCAGCTACGGGATGCAGTGACACTAAATAAATTAAGCATTTGATAAACTGCACCATTTAGAGGAAAAGGATCCTGAGGATTGGAAAAAAAAGTAGAAGTTTTGAGATTGACCTCAAACTTTGTAATTTAGGTTCCCAATCTGGGTGTTTTGTATGTCTCATAGGTGGAAACTCTCACTGAGAGCAGGCCCAAGGCAGCCTAAATCCAGCACCCCTCCTCAGCCTCCCTTCAGATCTCTCCAGTAACTTTTTGACTCCAGTTTTAAATAAACAGTGTTTATATAAACAGTGGCCCTTAAGGTACATCCTATTGTGAAACATGAAACAACTGGGAGCCCTTCTGTGACCCTTAGGCCACACAACACAAACTGTCAATATCCATCTGGCCGCTCCCGCGTCCCTCCAAAGCAGAGCAAAGCCTGTTCCACATTGCTGCGTGCAATTGCTCAAATCGTGCCTCCATGCTGCCTGAGATGCTAAATGGGATGTGCTGGAGAACTAAACCAAAGCCAGAGACCCAACTGAGCTCTCTCAATGGCAGGATTTTATTAACCCACACAAATCCAGCTCAAGTCTCCCATTCCGCACCATTTTTACTTATCCAGGAATTTTAAATGTCCTTCACCTGTTACTTATAAAATGGCTACTGCCTTTTAGTCTGTATACAAACCCCCTTCTTCACTGTATGATTTCAAAGAAATTTGTTTAGTAAATCACATTATTGAAAAATAACTAACATGGCATGTGATGCTACATAGCTTCAGGCAGGTCTGTCAAACACCATCTGCTCTGTGCTGAAAATATAAGTTTATTAAAGTTTATTTATTTAAGTCCTTAAATACTCTTATTTTATTGTTGCTCTGTGATAAATTTTTGGCCTTCATTCCTAGAAGGGATAGAAAGGAATTTATTTGTTTCCTGAAAAAAAATGAAAAAGCTTGGTATTGAGCCGTTTGCCATTTCTCTGTTAATCTTTCTCTGCAAAGGGAAGAAAGATACTTTGGGATGAAAAGGAAGTAAAAATTGCTGCTGGCATTGGGTTAAAAGGAGAAGGAGGAGAAATGCACAGAATTCCTTGAATGCCAAAATATCTGTATTCAAGTTCCTATGGACAGAATCACATCTATTCATGGTGTAATGAGGAGAACTTTGCAACTGGAGAATATATTAATCAAGTCCCTGATTTCTTGTGACCATTAACAGCATTTGCATACTGCTTGTACTTGAGATATTTTCAAACAATTTTCTCAGTCTGAGTTGCTTCCATTCTGATTTCCTTAAAGCTTTTCCCTGCCCATCTGATTGATCCTCAGTTCAGGATGAGCCAATTTCCACAGGCTCTGACCAGGGGCTGTGCTGGCTGCAGACTCCCCCAGCTCAGGGGAGGGTCTTCCACTACATTTCCACTCCAAGGTTGCAGTTCCCTCCCAGGTCATTTAGTGTCAGGTCCAGCTCCCTGGATGTAATATTCAAGTGCTTTTAAGCCTGATTTGCCACCTGACACGAGAAGTTGTGTAGTTTCTCAACACATCCATGTCTGGTAAGTGGAAAAAATCAAGGTGCTGACTGTTCTATTGTTCCAGAAAATGCCTACAGTCTCAAGCAGTACAATGGTATTGTTCAGTACCTGAACAATAAAGACAGAGCAGAGTCATTCATATTGAGCAAAGTGTAAAAAGCCTTGCAGGTAAAACTGCATGGTATTAAGGCTAGAACTTATTTATACAGGGAACTTCATTTGGTTAGGAAATGAAATAAAATAAGAACAAAAAGTACTTAAGGACGGTGAGAAATTTCAGCATCTGCTGAATGCTGGAAAGATCTCTGCTGAGGTATAGCACTGATTTTCCTTTTTACAAAGACCTTTTCTTCTCCTTCCTTTTTTCCTTTTTACAGCTTAAACTGTTAGAGTAAAATATTAAACTCCCAAAATACGTATCAGAACTATTAAGGACATTTACATCCCATGATTTGCTCATTACAGAACTCTTTTGATCAGCATGAGGTACTTAACAGGACATTTTTCTAACCCTAGAGAATATCACAGAACCAAGACAAGGACAGTCAGGCCAATCAGCCCAGAGACTCAGTGCATTTTAGATGAGATATAGTCAACCTTGGAAGAAGATACTCCGGACTGGAGCTGTGTTGCTGGTTTTTAATAATTCCAGATACCACTAATGAGGAAATCACAGAGCTCGAATTTCAGCACATGAAACAGATGAAATTACAACTACCAAAATTATTGTTATAAAGACAGATGTTATTGTAGTGAATACCCTTGCACTGAAAAGTTAGGATCACTTAGAGATGTCTGAGAAGCAAAGCAAACACTTTGAGCACCTTATTGTAAAAAAAAGCCAGATGAACAAGGCTGATAATGGTAACCTATAAAAGAAGGGGATGGAGTGCCAAGAAATACACAAAAAGTGGGGCACCTGCAGGCCTACAAAATAATGTCACAGACAAAACCCCAACTGTGTATCTCAACTGAAGGAGTGACTGTTAGAGAACACTATTTTCCTTTAAAGTTCATGATTTAGAAGCTCAGGGTTTCAATGAAACAGTAACAACATTATTACAATAATCTATGTGAGATGTTTTGGAACAACCATTTTCAGACAATCCTCTTTTTTCTCTGCTGCTTCAGTTGTAAACCAAAATATCTGGGAGAGCTCAATCTCCTAAAACATCAAGTGTTGCATGTCCAAGACACCCTCACTACTGTTTCAAGTAATTCAGCCTCCAGGAAGACAGCTGGAAAGATTATCTATTGATCCAAAAGCTACCAAACACTGATCTATTTTTATATTTTTATCATCCCCTAGGTAGAGGGCTCCATTATTTACAGGTTATTCAGAACTTCAATATCACAATGTTTTATTAAAGCATAAATTCCTGCTCAAAAATATTTCTGTCCTAATATTTTATTTTAAATGTTGAACATCACTCCTTTAAAACTATGCCAATGCTCAATAGCCCTTTTAAAAGTGATGAAGAGAAGCTCAGTAGTAAAAGGAAAAACATTTTGAACAACAGGCATAGGCTGCATCAATGCTTTCAAGCAGAAATCTGTGTTTAAACATACCAATACATAGTCCCCTTCTGACAGAAGACAATTCATTTTGGGTCAGGAAAAGGCTAAACAATATATTCCAGGAAAAGTAGAGACTAAATTTCACTGGAAGTTGAAAATTCTAGCAATTTTCCAGGGAGATGGGCCAGGAAAACAAGTTTTACAGAATCTGTACAGTTCCTCTAGAGGTCAGCTGAAGAAGACTTTTTAAAATAATAAGTTTAAGAAAGATTGAATGTTAGGAAGTCTCTTGGGAGTGTGGTATGAATGTGAATTACTGTTGTACTCAGTTCAGTGATTTTATCCTATTTTTTTACTCATATAAATTATTTTGGTTTTAGAATTTATTCTATGGAACTGCACCAGAGGTTCTGCAGGTACCCATTCTCCAGCTTCAATTTTGCTATAGAAACCCCTCCTGTGGAACTAAAATTTGTGTGTTTCCATGTCCTTTTAATAATTCATTTATTTTGTCAGAAGGAAAAAAAAGGACAGTTTTGCACAAAAAGGGGGTATAAAAAGGTTGTGTAGTAAGGTCTTTAGAGCTTTGTTTAGGTGGTTGCAAAGGAGAAAGGCTGAGTCACTACAGAGAAAGGAAAAGACAGAAATCATGGAATCACAGCATGGTTTGGGCAGGAAGGGACATTAAAACCCATCTCATTTCACCTCTGCCATGGGCAGGGACCCCTTCCACTAGCCCAGGTGGCTCCAAACCCCATCCAGCCCAGCCTTGGACACTTCCAGGGATCCAGGGGCAGCCACAGCTTCTCTGGGCAATCTGTGCCAGGGTCTCCCCACCCTCACAGGGAACAATTTCATCATAATATCTGATCTAAACCTGCTCTCTGTCAATGTGAGGCCATCCCTTCTTGTCCTGTCCCTCCATCACTTGTAATTATTCCCTCTCCCCGTTTCCTGCAGGTTCCCTTCAGGCACTGGAAGGCCACACTGAGCTCACCCCAAAGCTTTCTCTCCTCCAGGCTGAACAATCCCAGCTCTCTCAGCCTTTCCTCCCAGCAGAGCTGCTCCATCCCTCTGATCATCCTGGTGCCTCCTCTGGGCTCTCTCCAGCATCTCCCTCCTGCCCTGGGACCCAGGGCTGGGGCAGCTCTGCAGGTGGGGTCTCACCTGAGGGGTGCACAGGGGCAGAATCCCCATTTCCTGCTGCCCACCCTGCTGTGGATGCTGAGAAATCCCATCTTGGTCAGGACGTGGCTACTTTGCAACAAAACACTGAATTACAGCCCCTTCCCTTGCACAGAAATGCTCCGTTCTAGAACGGCACTCACTAAATAATCTGCTCATAAATGTATGATACAGACAGTAAGTTCTCCTTAAATAAAACAATTGCTCTCAGCAGTGTTTAATTACCCTGTGACCAGTGAGTCTATCTGGTTCCAGGGTAGCATGAATAATTACAGCTATGGAGAAAGCTGGGGAAGCCACATCCCTGCAATCTCAGATAGTAAATAAAGTCAATAAAATTAAAATGAACCGTGAGCTGGACACAGTATCAGTACCTGAGGTGTGCAAATCTTATCCTTGGCTTGCATCCAAGCAAGTTTTATCTAGGTCCATACATAATTAAAACTAAGTATGTAATAAAATAAAAAATAATAAAAACTGTACCAATTAATGGTTGAAGAAGACTCTCTTGTTATATTTTATGTATTTTTTTATGCAGGCCACATCACCACAATATCTGAATGCCTTCAAGTGGTGAATTGGTGAATTAAGTGGTTTGTTTAATATCAGCCATGTGCAGTTTCTTCTTTTAACCTCTTCAAAGTGGGAAAATTAGTGTGTAGGGCAGTATTTTACTTTGGTTTGTCTCATTATTTTTCTTGCTTTTACATAATTCACTTTTGTAGCTACTTCTTGTCTTTTGGCAATAACCAAAGATTTCCAGAAATGTCATCAGTGGCAGCAGCTGGATTTGAAACACCAGTTAGGATTAGGGCTTGACCATACTGGTTCCAGGTGGCAGCTGCTATTATAGATTGATATTTACCCATAATCACGCACTGGCATCTAAGCTTCCAAAAAAAAAAAAAAAAACAAACAAAAAAAAAAAAGAACTGGCTGAAGAATTTACGTTTAAAATTATATTAGAGGCTGCATAAAATAGAGAATTTTTTCACTCTTGAGAATGAAGGCAGCAATGTGTTGGGTTTGGTGATCTTTTTTTTTTCATTTGTAGAGGATACATTGAATAGTTCTGTATTACGGTGTATTTTTGAATAAGGGTTTCCAAGATCACTGTGGTGAGGACATATTCCTGCTTTTCTAGCCACTAGCCAAGACTGGATTTTACAGCATTCTGAGGCACTGAAAATTCAGAAAAGGCATCTGGTGGGACCTTCCTAAGTGACAAAGCTTGTGTAACTTCCAAATCTCATTGATTTTTATCGCATAAAATACATCCATTGTTTGGAGGGGCTTTTTTGGCAGGGGGTGAAAGCCATGCAGCAATAAGAAATTCTTCCCTCTGGCAAGAATATCCTGCCATCATGTAAGAGGTGTGTCATTTAATGAAATTCAGTTTATGATGTAGCACACTCTGCCACTCCAGAAAGCAGTGATAGTGCTCAGGGTAGGACCATCCCATTTAATTTTACCATTCTGAAATACTGAATCAAATCCAGTTATTTTAGCTCCTTCTATATTCAATGTATAGTGACAGGCATTTTTAGAGCACCCATATGTCTTGCATATTTATTTTAATACAGAGCACTTATCCTCACAGGGGATTGCTTCTCTCCATTGACAGTGGAGGGGAGCTTGAAGAAGTTGATGATTAATTCTTAAAAGAATACTGAGTTACATGAGATGAACTGCCTATTTAATAGCTGCAATGAGTGTCCAGCCCTCCTAAGGATCAGGGTGGAGATTGCATCTTGGACAAATGTGTGATTTGCATCATTTTCTTCCGGAGAATTAAAAAATACAGCATTATAAGGGCATGGTTTTTTACAAACTTCTGCACAAGACATTCCTGTCCTCCCAGAATGGGATATTTTGAGGCCTTGAAAAAAAAAAATCCACCTTCTTCCCACTGTCTGAAAGAAACACACTTAATAACTTAGATTCAACACTGAATCTTAACACTTTCAGGTCCTTCCCAAGCTGGCAGCCTGTTACAACTGGGGTTCCTCTCAGGGATCAATACTGGGATCAACATTGTTTAATATTTTCAAATAGGCAAAAGATAAGTGGGCAGGCTGAAAGGGTCGGAAAAGGGGCCAGGAGGATGATCCAAGCACTGGCAATGCCATGTGAGGAATGGCTGAGAGAACTGGGTCACAGGAACACAACTCAATGAAGAAAACCAAAAACCCCCTCCAGTTATATCTGTATTTCTCTAATCAGATAATAGACATATTCTAACAACATCACCCTAATTTGGGACTGGAGTTTGCTGATAACGGGGGAAAACAAGGGAATGCAGCTGGAGGAACCAAGATTAATAACCTGAGAGAGGTTTTCTGATGCGTCCTCGAGAAGTCTCTGGCTGTGTGTGTGTAATGTGATCTCTGAGGCTGTGAAAGCAGGGACAGGAGTGTTGGCATGCAACTCCATTTCTCCTCCTTGTTTCTGTCCTCCTGTCCTTGGGAGCTGATGTCTGTGAAGCCTCCCCTCACTCCTTCCTGTTGGAGGGGTGCTTTTATAACCATGTGCATTAGAATTTTAATCTGGCGGAATATTTCTTGTCATTCAAGAACATCTTTTCCTACTCAGAGGACTCAAAGAGAAAAACATCAGGGTTTTCATAGGAGAAACTATGCACATTTCTATTCAGGAGATGCTGGTACAGAAAATTGATGCTGTTACGCTTAAATGCTTACAAAAAATAGAATTTTTGAGGAAAGAAATGTGAATGATGTAAACTGTTATAAAAACATCAGCCTCACTGAAGCCACACTAATTTACACCAGCTGAGAATCTCCCCACTCATCATTTAAGCAAAATCTTGCAGATGTTTCCATTTAGAAGGTCAGAAATGTTTACTCCAGAATTCAAAATTATTTTAATTTCTTCACAGACTTCTACTTGCAAAGGGTCCACTACAAATTCCTCATTTAACCACCAACTGCTTTGCAGCTGTAAATTGCAATCTGATTTTAAATTGCTCCTGGATGCCTTCTCTTAATCTAAAAAAAAAGGGAGAAAAAGGAAGTTGTACACATTTTTTCTTCCCATTCAGATATCAAAGCTCTTAGTGAAGGACTGTGTAAATAAAAAAATGTCAAAATTTACCTACTTTAATACAAGCTTTTGAGAAAGGTCTATTCTATTATTTTAAGCATAATAATGTTCCTGAGTCATACACAGTTATTAACAAAGCCTTGTGTCATGCATTCTGTTAAAATTCTGTCAGTGAAAAAGTTGATGCAATACAGGCAACTAAAAAAGAGGAAGGGTTGAGAAGTACAGCATGTCTTACAACATGTAATGGACAATACTTCATGTATCTAAACCCTGAAATACATTGACTAAACCTTTGTTATGTCCCTGTCAGAGATTAGTGGAAATCCTTGTCAGAGCTCTCAGTGGAAGTGATATCGATGTCTGGTATTCCTGACAGGTTTGTGTTTTATTCACTACACAGCACCTGCTGCTCTTCTCTTCCTGGCTGGTTTTAGACCAAAGGGTGCATTAGGAGTCACAGGAATTAAATGCAGGACTTTCTGAGACATCTCAGCACTCCTTGAAAACATCCTTTTAGTATTTTCCAGCTCTCTCTTGGAGGAATGGGAGAGCCACATAACGCTGTTTGGTTACAAGCAAAGACTTCTTTGTCTGTTTAGGTATTGAAGAAAAAGGCTCCATTTGATAACAACATTCGTCTGTAATGGCTTCCACAGCATGGACCTTTGTGATTTTTTTTTTTTCCAGCAAAGAAGCTTTTTAACCAAATAAGCACCTCTGACAAATGAAGTGACTGTTGGAGGTTCATCAAAGCATTCACATTTACAGGTATAAAATGAATATTTCTCATGAACAGATTGAAGCTCCAACTCTGCCGTTCTACTAGGTCCAGAATTACTGTTCATGGCACAAAGTCAGGTATCACTCAGAACTCAACCCCCCAAATGTCGCCTGTCTGTGCCCTGGAGGCAACAGAACCATTTTGTTTTACAGTGCTTTGATTAACAAATATCACTGAAAAATAGGATTTCAACTGGTTGGCTGCATCTGTCACTATGCAATAGACCTCTGGATGAGATGTGTATTGACTATTACATCTGCATTTCTTTCTTTTTAATTGCATTGTGCTTATATTCCTTGGGTGATCCATGAGGAAACAAGTCTTGTTTATGTCCAATCAAAAATGTGTTCATCAAGGCAGGCAGCTGAAAGTCAATGTTAACTCAATATTTCTACTTATAACAGAGGACTAAATGCTTTATCCAATTATTGCTAGGGGTTTTTCCCCTTATCTTGCCAGTTTCCTCCAGTGCACCCAGGGAGGGGTTTTTGTCTGTGCATTCTCTTTAATAATCCAACTTCCTCTGAACACTTAATGACGGTACACAGTGAGACAATATTTGGCATAAGTGTGGGTGGTGTTTCTTGCATCCAGTGAAACCACTGCTGCTTCCCAGTGCTGGGCCCTACTTGGCACCTACTGTGCAGCCCCCACAATTACCTGTGGATGTGTCAGACTTTCTGAGGGCAGTGGCATGTGCCTGGCAAGAAGGGTTTTCACTCTGACACTCTCCTGCGAAAATCCCACCTTTAAGCAAACAATGAGTGTGAACTTTAATTGCACACAGACCATAACTTCAACTCCTGTTTGGAACAAATGGGTCAGAGCAAAGAAATAACTCAATCCTCATCATGGTAATTAACCTTTCACTTTGAGTACAGGCTTCTTTGCATCCACATGGTCCTTGTAGGACATCACAACCGTGAGGCAACAGGGATGAAATAAAATATTAAAAAAAAAATAATAAGAGGAGTTTTTAAACTCCAACCAGACATCCAAAAGAATTCAAGAGCAAAGGATCAGCTCTGTTTTCACAGAGCAAAGCCATGGTCTGGTCATTCCTGCCACTACCTCAGATCAATGTGTTAAATGATATCCATTCAAATTACTTGTCAGTTTAATCAGAGGAAGTGAAACACAATTACAGGGCATTAGTGTAAAAGCCAGCACAAAATAACAGAATGTCCATGTGGGATATCTGAAGCAAAAGCCTGTTGAAAATAACTCTGTGACATTTTCATCAACAGTCTTTTTTACAGAAAAAGAAACCCTTTGGAAATGCTATTACAAACTAATTAGGCATAAAATAATGCTTTACTTCTACAGACTGATTAGAGTCCTTATTTCTTCTTGTAGATATCAGAAATAGTTTTGGCTTTTGTTTTGTCATTAGAATAAAATTAAATACATAAAGATAAAGACCTTTACTGAAATGATAACTAGTGCATTTACAAAGCCTCTCTGTGCTCCCTCTCAAGTCAGCAGGAGTTTTACCATTATTTCCACTGAATGACGGGAGCATTCATTTTTCATGGACACTCCAAATTTCCATTGAATAAAAGATTTATTTTTGGAATCCTCAAGCAGATGACTTGGATTAAGTGGGTGAAATGGGAGCAGGGAAGGGTAGGGATGACTCCTTCTCCTGCTGAAGGCAGGGCTGCAAATTTGGTGGATTCCAAAGGGCAAACAAATGCAAACCTGCCCCAAAATCCCTGCCTGGAGTCCCCAGGTGGGATATGCTGGGGTGGGCACTGTGCCTGGAGTTCCTCTGACTCCTTCACCCCAATTGGCACCACAGGCCAATTTCACTGCAATAGGTAAAAAGGTGCCCAGTTCAGAGGTGTAAAGGAAATCAGGATTTGTGAATCCCCATGATAGGAAAGCAATCTGAAGCCCTATGTGATCCTCAACTATTAAAATTAAAATATAGGAGATAACCTCTATGGGTGTTAGAATTTTTTTTAACCCCTATCAATGCATATCCTCAGGACTGAACAGAAAAAAGCTGGAAAAAGCCTTCTCCTTTCAGACCTAATTGGATTTTTAAAGATCCAGAGTAGATGGATCTGTGCTGGACTTTACTCAGCACAGTGAATCTCCTGGAATGAGGTGACTTCACTTTTTTCAAGAGCCACAATGCATCACCCAGGTCTAGGTGCCCCTGTGGTAAAATCACTTAAAATGATCATCTTGTAATTCTGAGCTCAGAGACTCGGAGGTCTTTAATTGGATTTGGCCCTTTATCTTCTATATTCATGAGATAGCAATTAATTTGACCATCCCTGCCTGGTCCACAGGGTAATTGAATGAATAGCTCTGCACAGCACATAAATGCCTCCAAAAAGAGTTATTACTATGACTGTGCAGTGTGACGAGTTAACTCTGCCCCTTTGGTAATGATGGCATTGAAATTCCTAAGGAAAGTTCCACTGGAGACCATCTCACAGCTAATGGGAAAGGAAGAAAGTATGCGAATATGCAACATGCAAAACCACTGAACAGTTGATACTCTGCCCTTTAAAATAGTGACAATTAAAATTTAATCCTGTTTTTCCAAGTTTCCATGCCACACATTCATCTTCTGGCATTACTAAAACCCTGAAAATACCTCAGGAGGAGTTAAAAGCAACTTACTTCTTTTGGTAGATTGCCACAAAGACTTCTTGTAGGAAATGAAGTGGAAAAAATGTTAAGGAATGTTAAATGAAATCACAGCAGACTGAAACCTGTGGTTCCAGTGCAAGACCTGAAATAAATTTGAAACAGATGCTAATTGGCAGCACCTTCACTCTGTTGATCATAAATGAAACTGAATGAGACTTCAGAGGTGCCAGAGTAAGACCAGCCATCCAAAGAACATTAAAACAGGCTTGGATTTGGTTTATCAGCTCCAGAGTTATTTATATCCATCCAAGTCACCTAGATCCTCCTGAAAATTCATTCAGTGAGACACATGTGTACATTTTTTAAAGGAATGAAAGTCTGTGGAATTGAAATTCCTAAATTACCGTGGATATGCCTCCCATTGGCAATCAATGTTGGCTTTGGAGGTGAACTCCGGATCTGAGGTTGTACCGAGTTGTTCTCTGCAGGAGATTTTTCCCCGAGGAATGGGTAATGGTTTGTATCAAGACAAACAGGGTTGTTTACAAGTCTCAGTACAAATCATGCACTGCCACAGACATCTGTGTCTGTCTGGAACTCCTTTTAATGACAAATGCTTACAAAACTAACTGCGCGTGGTAGAAGTGCTGACTGACCACTACATCTGGTTTGATCCTTTCTCTCCCAAAAAATTTGATGTTATAAATCAAACTTATTTTTAATGTATAAGGATATCAAGCATTTAAAATAGTATTATTCAAATAATTCAGCAATTTGGCCTTTTGTGACTTTGACATCAATTTCTGTATTAATACAATGCAGCATTCCACACTTCCTATTTATTACTCTGTTCTTATATGCCACAATATCTAATTCCAGTGGCATTATCTTTGATATTATAATTGAACAAATGCCTACTATAAAAATGAATGATTTTACTAAAACAAGAACAACTGAGGAACTTCTGCACGTTCCACTTGGTTGTGATGTGCACCAAGAGGAGAAACAACTGAATCCACAGTCTACGGAAACTTGACTCTACTCCTAATTCCCAGCCCTGGCTTCTAATAGACTACATTTTAGTGAATTTTTCTTCAGTATGGCAATTAGTGTTAAGGGTGAGTCAATTCCATGATGATCAAATGCCTAAAGAAATTTTAAAAAAAAATAATAAACTAAAGCTCGGCAGGAGAAGCTCTGCGGCTTTCCACACCGCATGATGCTTTTCACTTCAGAACTACCAAGTAAATTACTGAGAAAAAGTTACTGTGAATAAAATGGGCTGCACTGTGTTAAGTAATTATTTCTAAAGTGTGAAATGGGTAGGAAGTATCTCATCTCAAAGTAGTGCCATGATGCATATTACCTCTCCGGTATAAAGTGAACAGTCCTTTTTTTTCCCCCTTTTTTCTTTATCTTGCAGGAGCAATCACAGGATTGAAAACTTTATTTTTCTAATGATTTTGTATGTGGGAGAGAAGTGCAAAGACTCAACCTGTGAAACTCTGCTGTGCTCCACTATTTGTACTGTGCTAGGGTTTCAAGGAGAATTTCTAGAGTTCCATGAGCTGACAGGAAATCACAGAATGTTTAAGGTCAGAAAAGACCTTTAAAATCGAGTCCAACCGTTCACCCAGCACTGCCATGTTCACCACTACAAACTCCGTAAATTATGAATGTATCTGGGTGATGTTCCCCATTTTAGGAATGCAGGATGGAGTTGTGATCTGCTGTGTCAAAGACCAGCATTTCTGTGAGTGTTGAGGGATGCACCTCAGAGAAGATTTGATTTTGGAACAACGTACAACACCGCTCACTCTGAATTTTTCTTTCAATAATGTAATGCCATGTACCCATTCTGTCCCTCAGTCTTGGAACGAGGGGTAAAAGGTCATTTTAATCAAAAAGTTACCTCACAGAATGGGGTAGGAAAATACCCTCCTTGCTTCTGAGAGAACAGAGGGGATTCTTCCCATTAATTAATACCTAGATGCATAACAACAGGCTGCAAGAAGAAAAGGCTGGTTTTTTGTTTTTTTTTTTTTTTAATCTATTATTAAAAGTTGCAAGGATTGAGGAGAAGAAAGGTGAAAACCACGTAAGAATCAAAGAGGAGCTTTCCCCAAGACAAAAGGTGACACAAATTGGTTGTAATGACCTGGCTAAATACTGCTGTCTATTTAAAGAATAATTACACAGACATTAAAATATTTATGCAGCATTCATGTGAAATTCAGTCCCAGATCAAAATCAAGAGATAGCAGAGATTAAATAGGAGAATCCTAGTTCAGGTTTAATAGCTGACAAGCATAATTATTTTTCCTAAATATTTTTCCTTAATAATCTGTTTTAACAACATGCAACACAAGCTTTTATTTTCTTTTGTTAATACACATAAAAGATTCATTGCAAAAAGATCGGAAAGGGTTATTTCCTGAGATTAAATATAGCATGGATATCCAAATTATACTTTGCAGGGCTGTGACTTCTGAACACTCAAAGCCATTCAGTGACTGCCCAAGATAAAGAGCAAAAGTGCATCTACAGAGTGTAAACTCATTTTGGCATCTGTCCTGAAACTATCTTTGAGGTTTGACCTTCAGAGGAACTTCACAGAACACAGATGGGTTGACTAGGGCTGGCCACAGGAAAGTGTTTAACAAGTCAGTGTTGTGAAGCAGTTGGAAATGATGCAGAACAGGCCTCTAAATAGATCAAGTGAGCTCTGCTGAGATATGTGTGTTCATGGCTTGTTCTCTGACATCAGGAGGAGAATGGATAGAACACCCTAGTTTTATCAGAGTTTGAGAAATAGATGTTATTATTTTCCATTTTTAATACTTTATTATTTAATTGGTTCAATAACTAAATTTTATGATTCAATAATTTATTGTTTAAAATACTTTTATAAATGCACGTACTTCTAAACAGTAATTGTTAGGTGGGGTTAGCCTGTATTATGAGGTAAAATGCCAAATCATTTTGGAAGCTTCCCTGTGATGTAGGAAAATGACACAAAATCACCAATGCTACATCAGGAAAGGCCACTTTGTCACATTCCCTGATGGCTGCACTCCTGCTGGGCATGGACAGGGAGTGGACAACCTCAAACCCATGACCAGGTCAGGCAAGGTACAGATAAACATCTCTGGTGAGCCTGTTCAACCCTACGTGCTCATGCAAAACAAAAGGAATGAGTTTACAAAGTTAATATTTCATCAGCTTCTCTTTAGACAGAGATCTACTATTTCTTTAAAAAATTAATTGCCTTAAGTGCACAACTGTGTGTACATATTTGCAGATATTTTTAAACCCCAAAATGAAATTTCTTTTCTTAGATGACTTGCTAAATCAAGAGAAGAGTGCCTATCAATCATTTAATATAGCTAAAGAGTAGAAATTCTGATAAAGAGTGCTTTTTTAAAAAACAAAATGAGGCTGGTAGAATGATTGCCTCTGCCAGCATTCACTTTGACTGATGAACTTCAGAGTAGTTTATTACAACAAACAGCATCTCCTAGTGAAATTCTCTCCTTCTAATATCATTGTGTTCTACAAAAACGTATTTTTGACATCAGAAACAAATTGCAACAACATGCAGAAGAATGAGCTGTTGCCTCTGAAAGCTATTTCCAAAATACCGCATAACTTCAAATTTTATCAAGACAGAAAGAAAGCTGGGTGACACATATTTATGCATTTCTGTGTATGTAATGCTTTTGTAATTCAAATACACCATGTTTTACCATCAAACCATCAAAATAACTCAAAATAACCATGTTTTCTTGACTGGTATCATTAATATTTTCAATGCTAAGAAGGACAGTGCCCAACGTTATGCACTGTGTAAAATGTCTTACTTAATTTGCCTTTTTTTTTCTTTAATGTCACTGCCCACCTCAACTAGGCAGGATAAGGTCAAGATAAGGACAGGGAGAAATCCCTCACCAATTACTGTCCTGGGCAAAAGAGACTCAACTGGGAGAAACTAGTTTAATTTATTACCAAGTAAATCAGAGGACAACAATCAGAAATAAAATCAAATCTCAAAACACCTTCCCTGCACCCAGAAAAATTATTTAGAACAGCAAAGGCTGATGTGGAAAAATATTTTCTTCTGAATATAGAATATCACAAAAACTTTGGGCTTTGTATCCTCATGACTTATGCTTTAAATTGACTTTTGAATTATACTTACTTAACCAGTTTTGGTATCACTGCTGATATTTTTCTCTCACAAGACAAGACAAGCATTACTAGAATTGGTTATTTCTGTAAACCTTGAATCCAGTGAGTTAAATGTGACCATGATTCTTTCCTTCTGTAATAAATCCTAATAACCCAACTGGATTTATAACAGCTTATTATACAGCACATTCATGAATATAGACCAATTTTCAGTTTCCTGGACTAGAAATCATGATCACGTCTAATCCCTCGTGCCTGACAATAAGTTTATGATGTTTAGTGGAAAAGCTCACTGACTTCAGAGGTCACTGAAAGAGATCAAAAACTACTTTACACAGCACAGTTTTTAGCAAAAAAATACCCTAAAAAGCCCAGTAGAAGGAATATAAGACAAATGCTCCTATTGCTTTTTGCGTTGCTCTATGGTTATTCCACAGACGTTATGCTGGAATAAATACATAAACTCAGAGATTTTTTTTGTCCCCTTTCTCAAGTATTTTGGGAATTTCAAAGGTCACATTTTGTGGTTGGATGTCCCATCTCTAGGCAGGCCCAATTCAAGGTCAGGTTGGATAGAGCTTTGATCTAGTGAAAGATTTCCTGACTCACAACAGAGAGGCTGGACCAGATGGTCTTTAAAGGTCCATTCTATGATTTATTTGGATTCTGAAGTGTAGTTTTGATTTAGTATGTTTTTTCTTTTTTTTTTTCTAAACAGAGTAATTGAAACTACTCAAAACATGCCCTCAGTATTACCAGAGAAATAATTCACCAGTCTAAGAAACAAAATTTATATTTCTGAAAATGTCCCAGATTTTTTTTCTGCATTTTCCCATTCTCCTACTCTATGGAGCAGCTTTGAGATCCTGGTTCTGCTGGGAAAAGATGCACAACCATGGTTGGATCAGCTGGGGAGTTCAGTGAATTGGAATGAGAATTTGGGCTCAGATTTGATCTCTCATCACCAAACAAAATGTACAACTCCACCTAAACTGTACATAATAAAAACTGCAACTTTTTGATTCCCTGCAGTTACACCAGTAAAAATTATTAATTTTAAAGTAATGCCTTGTATTTAATTGAGTACTGTAAAACCAGCATTTAAATACAATAATCTTATTAAAAGAATGCATAGAGAATGAAAAGACCCGTTTACTGCTTCAGAAACAGAGGGTGAAATACTCTGTTTTGTGAATATGATCTGCAAATATTTATTTTTAAAAGCCAACAACCTAAATATTCTTCTACTCAAATTTTTATTTAAATGTCAATTACTATAGCATCAGAAAGCATTCATACAGCTAAATGATGCTTCAACCAGCTTGCATTGCTAAATGTTCTATGACCACTACAGACTACCTATAAAATATTTTTCATTTGATCCATTTGCAGGACTTGCATTGAACCAGCAAACTAGTGGAAGGGGAATAAACCCCTCTAGTGATTCCTAGAATGCACATTATAAATATAGTAGGGCAATTTTAACAAATTTGGACATTTACTATCTTTTCAAAATTCCTCTTTGAGAGCCCTTGTGAGATGATTCCTCCCTTTACATGCCTTTCAGGTGGCATTAGAACACTGTACTGAACTCAATGAAGATAAAATCTATAGATACAATAATGGTATTCTGAAGAGACTGACATAGACACATAGACCCAAATGAATGCTGCTTAAAATAAAACTTTTTTTAAAGGCATTTTAATGGTTTTTTTCTTTTTTTTTATGTCTTGAGATACTATGCTTCAAATATCTCCATGCACGCCCATCAGTTAGAAGTTTCCTTTATTAAAACAAAATTAGGAACATTTTGCGTGAAATGAAGATATGGGAATTTCGAACTGAAATATTTGGAGATATGGAAACAGAAGAGCTAGCTACAGCAACCACAAAACATAAATAATATTTGCCATCCTCCTACTTCATCATCCAAGCCCTTCCCCATTCTGGGGCAGTTGCCACCTACTCCCTCTATATCACTTCAGCGAAGGCTGCAAACGCCACCCAGCATTTATTTTATGTTACATAAACACATGCAAACCCTCATGCATATGTATAAGCACAGAGACACGCCTCCAGAATGAAACTCAACTCCCTCCATCAAGGTCAGCATCCTCAAACTCACAGCTCCAAGCCAAGGAGTCTGATTGGAATGGGCATTGCAGTGAGTGGGAAAGGGCAGGTTGGGGGTAATATTGTCCCAGAGGCTGCTTTCAGGCTGTAGGGTTCAGTCCTTTGTCTCTCCAGTTTGTAGATTCTTACATCTTTTCTACTCTTCCTTGCCCACAGGTTCAAGGTTTGCTCCTCTAAGTGGCAGTTCTAGTATTTATTGCTGAATTTCTGTCTATTTAAACAATCTCGGAATTGACCGCCTGGCTCGTGGTTATTTCTTACAACAGAGTCACAATTCTTTTCATGTTCCTTTCTTTTCCCTCCTTTCATACACCCACTAAATAACCTGGGTTTCCTCTGACAGGCTGTCAATACTCTGCACAACACCTGTGTGTGCTCTGAATTTGTTCTGCTTCCAGAGCAGTGCTTTTGTTCCCTGGGCTGAGATGCACCCATGGCTCAATATGTTTTCTTTGCCTCCTCGTTCATCCAAGTCATCCTCGTTCACCCACGAAATTATTTCTGGACTTGAGACACCTGAAGAGCCCATGAGGCTCCTGCGGAGACACCTCCTGGTTTGTTAAGTTGTAAATGCAGCCCCTCAAAAATGTCCCACTTAAATGCTCTCCTCTGCCTCGCTGCTTCCATTTCTTTACTCATTTCAGTGCTGCCCCAAATTTTTGGACCAATTGACTTTTCAGCCTTCACTCTCTCCTGCCATAAGGATCAATACAAAGGCTTATTTTGAACAGTGGGATTGAATGTTGTGCCCTCACAAAGACACATGAATATCAAATTTGGAAAAGATTTTAAAAAAAACCCAAAGGAACAACAAAAGGGAACATTTCACAAGCCTAAGAAAATATTAAAAATTTGAAATTCTATATATTCTTTTTTTAATCGGTGATTTAGCACAGTGATAAGTATGACAGCTAATTGTATTTGTGCAGACTCAGTAAAAGGAATTGAAACACAAAATGTTGCAAACTAAATGAAATAATAGCATCAGTCACCTCTGAAATCATTATCACACTTGAGAAACATAATAACATTCAAGTGCATGAGACTTTCCTGGAAATTTCCCACACACTTTTTGAAGACATCTGCTCAAAGCAGAAATGTAGGGTAAGTTTCTGAAGAGGGAAGAAAAAAACAACAACAAAGAAGCTGTATCTTCCTGATTTCCCCTATAGATTACATGATGCAGAGCAATTTCTTTGGGGCATTATGTGACCTTTTCCGCTTGTCTGAACCTCTCCTGCGCTCTGGGGTGCTCCAAGAGAAGCCCTGAATCAGCTCTCTGAAGCTTCTCATGAGGAACAGAAATGGACTTTTAGCCTGGCTTTCTGTGCCTACAGACCCATCTTTAACTCGTTCATCCCATTTAAATCCAGTGCTGGTGATAAAGGGACACCCCCACCACCCACAGGAACCTTTTGCTAATGCACTGTGAACAAATTTCCTGTCTGTGCTCATATCAGCATCCCATATTGCACTGATCCAAACCCCATTAACCACTGCCACACTGACAAACACAGGCAAGAAATTAATTTAAATGTCATTTTAAATTTCCACTATTAGACTTTGTAACTGTTACTACCCTAATCTTTTTTCCTTACTCCAAGGCTACTGAGCATCTTTATGTTCACAGATTTTAATTTTAATTGCACACTCAACTATCCTAAATTATTAGGCAATGTACCAAGGTAGCAGGAAATTTGCATTATAGTGTTTTCTCCATATGCTAAGCAGGTTAAACTATATCATCCGTATGTTAAATTCCTCCCTGCTGTGGGTAAAACCAATGAATATGGTCTTTGTAGGTCTGTAACAGACTGCAGAACTGTCCAGATCTGCTGACAGCTTCAGCAGACCTTGAGGGACCTGCATCAGTTGCACTGGCAACAGTTTTCTCCCAAGGTTCTAAATATTAGATCACTGGACATAGATATTTGCATAATTTCTGTCTCAAAATGAATGTTTTTACCAGTTCCATCAAATGCTTGAAACTTCCTCACAATAACAGTACCTGTAAATATATGGGGGTTTAATTTATTAAAATTAAAATTTAATATAATATTAAAGCCCCTGCTTTTTTCCAATATTGTATTTTTCCATATCTCCTTTAAATCCTTCTGAGTCAGTTCTGCCTCTATTTTCTCTCCTCTCTCACTACTCAGCATTTTACCTCACAAATTCACAGCCAGTGCTTTCCTGCCTTTCAAATCCAGCTGTAATTCCTGGCTCTCCATTTACAAGCCATCCTTTAACCCAGCCCCTCACAAAGAGCCGAAGTGCCTTACCAGCTCAGCTCTTCTGGCCACACAAATATCTGACATTCACAGGAGATGAGAAGGGGTTGCAAAACCTGTCGGTGGTTCCTGCAAGTCCAGTAAAATCTTGTCCCGTGCCAGCTCTGAGATTCCATTTTGGCCAAATGATCTGGCCTGATTTGGGAACCAAAATAAGGGACAAAGAACAGGGAGCTGAGGGAGAAAGTACTGAGGGGGGAACTTGTAACCCACAAGGAAGGAAGCTCATGTCCCAGTAACACAATAATCTGCAGGGTAAAATGGCTCTTTGGGAGGTGGTGGTGCCAAATCCTCCTCCCAGCCAAGTTTTCCCAGTGTCTGTGACACAGATGGGACCAGGCAAACAAAATATTTTAAAGATTTTACTGCAAAGATTCACTCCTTTATCTCTAATTCACGAGACACGGTGCAAAAGGAGACACATTCTGCATTAAGTGTTTCAAGGGATATACAGATCCCAAAGGCATCAGGATTGGGATCTGCCTTTGGGATTTCTTCTGCAAATGCTTCTTGAGATTTCTGCTCTTGATTTTTCTGCTCAGGTGCAGAAAAAATACCACCAGCAGCTTGTGTGGCCATTGGTCTGTGGCCATCTCCTGCTGTAACCCCCTGAATCAAAGCAGGACTCGTGTCCTGTAGGAAGGAGTACCAGCAAGATAAAATGAGATCGTAATTAGCAATAGAGATAATAGATTTTACCATCCTGGGGGAAAAAAAAATCCCCTAAGCCTTTAATAAGGGACATGAGATTTGAAGCTGCACTGAGGGAAATTTTGTATTATACAGAGCATTTAAAAACTGTAACATGATTCAGCAGAATACTTCCATAGAGATTTTAAGGCTGTGGTTCCAAAAGGATGGAGTAGAACAGCTCTGAATCCACCTGCTGCCAGCCCTTTCCAGAGCCCAGGGTGGGGATGTCTGTCTGGAAAACAGCAGAAGCCTGGTGTCACCAGCCCCTGTGTGACAGTGAACCCCTTCAGAGAAGCAGGCTACACGAAACAAAACCTGAGATACAAACAAAGGAAGGAGAAAGCCAGCTCTGGACAAGTTGCTCTTTTTTTTACGTGCCTCACTAAGGTATTACGACCTTGTGGGCATGAAAACCAAATCTCTGTGTGGGGGCGAGCTGAGCAGGATGTTTTGTGCAACAAGCTCCAGAAGAAAAGGGCTGGATGCCCACAGTGTCAGTTTATGACTTCTGAAGCACAAAAGCTCTGTTTCAGCATAGGAATCCTGGGTGGTGTTTGTTCTGTTTAGTCTCTGTTTACCTTCTCCACCTATTTATAAGCAGGAATATTTCATGCAGGTGTTTTGAAGATAAATGACACAAGGAAAAATACTGGAAGTGCAAAAATACTATTTCACTGGAAGCTGCAGATGTACTTTAGATAGCTGGAAGTGCCTAGAGTATTGGACAGGTGTCAAATAAATTCTAAGAAATATTATAATAGATCATTCCACATAAGCCAAAGTTTTATGAAAATGCAGTTTAGATAATAAAAAAAAATCCTATCAGCTTGTCATTTATTGTGTTTGTGTGTGTGTGGGCTTGTAAATAACTGTCCCAGCAAACCAAACCAAACCAAAGCAAACCTGTTTGGGTATATTCCCAGGAGAATAACACTATGAAAAAAAAAAAAAAAAAACAACCCAGGAGTTTTTTTTTACCTCAGAAAGCCAAAGGTGCCAAAGGGTCACCTATTCTGCATGTGAGATGGCCACTGACTAACAAGGATGAAAAACTGAAGTTTAAGGCAGGCAAATATATCTGCAGCTTAATGTACATAATGTATTCCAGGCCTTCACTGCAACAGTTAATGCCTTGGAGAGTCCTCAGGGGCACAGCTGTCCAGCTCCATCAATTCTTACACATAATGCAGGTAATCAGTAATTCAAATGTTATACTGAGCTCATAGAGACAGAATATATGAATGTAGTAAGTCTTCCCACAGAAGCTCTACAGCTAGAAATGAGGAGATGTATTTATTTAAAATAGTGGAATCTTATTTCATATTAAAATAAAATTTAAGAAAATCCATAATTCAGCACAAAGTGATTTTTGCATTTAAGTGAATGCCTACAATTCTCGAGGAGCTCTGTGGGAAAGGCTGCTACACAATGAAATGGTGGAGATGGGAGCTGCAGTTGTGTGGGCACCTGTAGGATCAGACAAAGATGAAGAAAAACCCTTTTATTGTGAATTCTTGCAAACTTCCTTATTTAAATTACAGTCTTTTCATACTCTACAGACTTTCCGGGCAGGCAGAGGAATGAAATATGCATTGCACTGCTTATGCATGTTACCTAAACACTCTTTCCTTCTCATTACAGGACTCAGCTCAGGTCTAGGAGAGGAGAAAATCTTTTCTGTTCTTCCTGTGTCCAGCTCGTGAGCCTCATATGGTACCGAGGCACAGTCAGGTAACTTCAACTAGGGCAAAAATTGAGAGGAGAAAAGGAAATCTTGGTGTAGGCAAGTTCTTCCATCACCACTGTTTGATGCAGATACTTCCTTCTTTACACACTTTCATTAATATAATATAATTATCCATGCTATATAATGAGGTTTCTACCTACAGCAATTCACTTAGAAATGACACAGAAAGGTTTTTTTCCTGGGTCCATCAATGTTTCATATCATCATTAATGACCTGGGTGAAAGCACATGGAATATGCTTATTCAATTTGGAGGTGACACCAAACTGAGGAGCTCTGAAAGTGCTCAGGAGAGCAGAACAAAAATCCCAAATTATTCTGACAAATTGCACTTTATGTCCTCAAAAAGAAAAAAGAAAAAAAAGAGGGATGCTATTCCAACAGGGTCATGTGCAAGATGTTCATTCAGTCAGGAATAACAGCTATAAAACCCAGGAGAGTTGCAGCTCCATAGAAAATCTGCAGAAGAGGTTTTGCACATCATGGGAGGACCACGAGCCATCGGTGTCACCCAGCTGCCACCAGGAAGGTGCCCTTCTCCAGCAGGAACACCCAGCAGCAGCCAGGAGAGCCTGTCCTCCCTGTTGGCAAGGCCTCAGCTCCAGTACCCTGGGGTTTGTTTTGGTACTGTGTATAGAGAAAATGTGATCAGTTTAGGAGGGATCCAAACCAGATCAAAAGCAGTTACCGAAGATCAGCGCAAGACTGCAGCAACAGGAGAAGCCTGGGCACACTGGGTTTGTCAAACTCCTGGAATCTGAGAAGTGAATCACAGAATTACAGACCACAGAGTATCCTGAGAAGGAAGGGACCACAAGGATGGCTGAATCCAGCTCCTGGCCCTGCACAGACACCCCAACAATCCCACCCTGTTCCTGGGAGTGTTGTCCAAACCCTCCTGGAGCTCTGGCAGTCTCAGGGCCGTGCCCATTCCCTGGGGAGCGTGGGCAGTGCCCAGCACCCTCTGAGGAAGAACCTTTTCCCTGAGAAGTTTTCAGAGCCTTCAAGAAGAGCTGATGTGTCAGGAACGACCAAATGAACGTTGCTTTACAGCAAAGACATGGACCAGGTGATTTCTTAAATCCATTGCACTTCCATGGACTAAGAAGGTTCATAAAGCAAGGACTAGACAGCTATAACTGATAGAAAGAATCGTGTAAAACAGAGCTGAGCAACTTCTAAACTCTTATTCAGAGGGGTTTACATTTCCTTAAGAAGACTGGGTTAGATGGGAACCTCCAAGTAAAGCATTATTTATAAGGAGATGACCAAAATATGGTCAGGGCTGAGACTCAAAGCTTTAAAGGTAATTCAGAAGTCCTCATCCCATCATTTCGGTGAGAATCCACCTCAGCTCCAGAGGATCTACAGATCAGAACACATCTTCTTAAATTCTGTCTACTTTCCATATTCTAAAAATCTCAGCACTGAAGTCCAATTTATTTTAGACTTCATGTAAAAATATTTTTAAAATTAAAAAAAAAAGCCCCTAAAATAGCTCCACTGTTGTATCTTTACTGGTTAAGTAGAAGCTAAACGGTGGAAGTTTCTGCAAAAGATGATGTCCTATACATTGACTAAAACTCCATTTTTTTCCTTAAGGATTAAGTGCAACACTAGAGAAATGAATGTTGTGGACTTGGTTTAGTAGTGGTCTTGGTGCATGATCTTAAAGGGCTTTTCCAACCTAAATGATTCTGTGATTCTACTCTTACTGCACCTATAAATATTTTTCTGTTTCTTGATATTTTGATTAAGCTGACTGGATTACACATTTCATATGAGGGTGTTTTTAATTCCCACTCTGTGAAATGTTGTTTCAGTTTTATAAACTGTCAAGCAAAACTTAACTATACACAGAATTTACTCTGTTAGCCTTGACACGATGTTATCTAAACTGGTATCCTCTAAAATTCCAACAGAAAATAAACACATTGCAAGAAAGTAAATATATTTTTACAGTCTCCTGTAGCTGCTAAACTACTCTATTCTGTTTTGTAGAGAAACATCTGGAAAATTGACTTCAGAATGAAAAGTAAGGAGTGTGATGTATGCTATATAGCAAAAGTAGATTTTTTTTTTCAATTCCTGCAGTTGTTAGGCTAGAAATAAACCATGGAAATGGCTATAGGGGAAATTTCACTGTATATATAAAAGTAATTATTTATATTTAATATTGTGCTACAGACACAGCAGTTAGAGTGCAATATCCTTTGTAATACCCACCATTTGCTCCAGATTTTGATGGGGCCTCTTAGGTAATGTCGCATTTGTAATCTCTGAACACAGCACTCAGGGAAAATCCAGTCAGCAGGAAAAAATGAGGATGTGAATGTGCTTGTGAGCCATCCAAGGAACTGTCCTTGACAAGCACAAAGGAAAGCCAAACACCTGTCTGCCTATTATCCACTACCAATCTCTTTTAATATCAAACATCTTTGCATTTCAATGGATACCTCAGTCTGTAAAGCACTGAAAGAGAACAAACACTCCCAAACTACTGCATTTGTAAATACTACATGATCACATTTTAAAACCAGACCAGCAAAGGGAAAACCAGCAAATCTGGTTTGGCCTCATAAATTAAAGATCTTATTCTAGGTGAATATTTTATTTTATCTGATTATCAACATGAGGTTTTAAAAACTAGAAAAAAATATTTTTTTTAATTTATTGAGTTACTGAATACAGAAATACTTGCTCATATGACTTGAGACAAATTTTATGGAAGAAATTTTTTATGAAGGTGTGTTGTGGTTTTGGCTGGACAGAGTTAATTTTCTAGAGGTTTGGATTTAGGATGAGAATGGTGTTGATAACACACTGATGTTTTAGTTATTGCTCAGCAGTGCTTACTATAAATCAAGGCCTTTCCAGAGCCCCATGCTCTGCCAGAGAGCAAACACATAAAAAACTGGGAGTGAGCATGGCCAGGACAGCTGAGCTGAGGTGGCCAAAGGGATATCCCATATCATGGGACATCATCCCAGTGAATAAACTGGGGAGAGCTGGCTGGAGGGGCCAATCACTGCTTGGGGATGGGCTGGGGATTGTCAGTGGGTGACAAGCAATTGCAATGTGCATCACTTGTTTTGGCTACTATTATTATTATTATTATTATTATTATTATTTCTTCGTTTATTGTCCTAATAAACTGTCTTTACCTCAACCCACAAAGTTTAATATTTTTCCCCAACTCTCTCTCCTCTCCCAGCCAGCGGGAATGGGGAAGGTGACAGCAATTGGCTTTGTGGTGCTCAGTTTCTGGCTGGGGTTTAACCCCAACAGCCCTTTGGTGACTGCTTCTCCTTTGCAGGCCGAGGTAGATTTTCCATCCCACATCCTCATGTCCTCTCCTTGGTCCTATGGAGCAGCCTGTGAATGCTGTGAACATTTATCCTCTCTCCTGAGCAGAGATTTTTACTCCCAAGAGATGAGATACAGGTGGGGAGAATGTTGAGGCCAGGATGGGGTGGTGGGGCCCTGGCAAAGGGTGCCCAGAGAAGCTGTGGCTGCCCCTGGATCCCTGGAAATGTCCAAGGCCAGGCTGGACAGGGCTTGGAGCAACCTTGAACAGTGGAAGGTGTCCCTGCCCATGGCAGGGGGTGGAAAGAGAGGGACTTTTAAGGTCCCTTCCAACCCAAACCACTCTGTGATTCCATGATGTGCAATACAGATTATTAAGCAATATCTGGATTATTCATGAGCAAGGACTTGCAGGAAGCAATGATATTTACTACCCCTCTCAGAAACAGTATGCTCACACCAGGAGCTGTAGGATTTGAATGGCTTTTACCAATAGTTAACTCAATGCTCTGCTGTGCTCTGTATTTCAGTCAGAAATAACTGCAATAAATAAAGAATAAAGGCAATGACCTTTCCCAATGCACGAGATCTTCAGGACACGTTCCTAAACCACATTCTCACTGATGCAGGTGGCATTCAACAGGGTTTTAGCAGAGTAAGAAAGTAGAGACACATAGTTCAGGTGCAGGGAAAGATCCACAAATGCATGCTCTGCACTCCCTAATAGGAGCAACAAGGTCTTTCCAATACCGAAACAGAATTTTTGATGAAGTGCCTGGTGGTGAATTTGAAATACTAGCCTGGGGGCCCTGATGAGACATAATTCATTCCAGAACAAATCCAGCTTCTACATCCATTCCTCTAAAGTCATTATTGACCCAAGGGAAAATGCTGGCCTTAAGCAAGTTTTAATAAAGACTCTGGTGGAGTAGTTTCTGCAGCACTAAATGCGATAATGAGAAACAAGCCACTTAGCTGCAATAGACCCAGGACCTGTATATAACCTGAAAGTCAGTTTTCTGAGGTTCTTGGGATTCCTTCCAGAGATGAAACAGGCATCCAAAAGAGATTTAATTACCTTGCTCACTAATTTGTTACATAAAAATCAGTCAGGCTTAAATGGACCAATATTCTGCTTGTCCTATATGAGTGTAATTTATTTTAATACTGTTTCTGTGAAGTAAAAATATTCATGGATTAATCAAGTCTGGGTTGAAAATCAAGGTTTTTACTAAACCAATAAAAGTGTGAACATATAAATCTGGCCTTAAACATTGCTCTACTTTAGAACTTTTCTTCAGTTTATTTTAAACAAGAAATGGTTGCATCTGTGACTGTAAGACTTAGTATGAAATAGCAAAATTTCCTACAGACTCTGGCAGATTGAAAGTTTCTTATGGGATTACTGAAAGTTCTCTATGGGTGAAGTAGGTAAAAAAAAACCTGATAAGTAGCTTGTATAAGTTTTAAGTTTTGTAGTTATTTTTTTAAAAATAACTCTCCTCCACTCTGTCCCTTTCTAACCATCAACCTCAAAATAAAACCTTGCTAGACGCAGTGGAAGTGATTTGAAAATTAAACTCCAGTCTTGATAGAGAGACAGAGAAAGGACCCTTTGTGTGACTGTTATGATCCTTAGTCTCCATCCCAGGCAGAGCAAGCACAATTTTGTGCCTGTGCTTGATGTCTGGCATTCACTCACAGAGAGATGCTTTGTTTCATGGCTTCAAATTCCACAGGCAAGGATTGAAGTTGTGAAAGTCAGCAGAGGAAAAAGCAGAAAATAGGCTCCTCTGCACTGGTGCCTTGGTAATACAATTGATGGGAGGGAATAGGAGCAGAGTGAAGAGAGGCTGAGTGTGGCCGTGCTTTGGGCAGCAGGGAAACAAGAATATTCCCATGGCTAAACCATGGAGTGAACCCCTGAGCCTACTCCTGACCTCACCCAAGACAAGCTGTATCCAGATATATCATTATGCAATTCACAAATTTACAAATTTTTACAGCTCTGATCAAGTTTACTATGTTTACTATGAACAGCCAAAATAAATAATTCAGCATCAATCGGGGGGGATATACTTCATAGCCAGACCATCAAACTTAAAGCCAGTGTGCTGTACTTGCAGAAAACCCCTTCCTTTATTTCACACAGAAAGAAGGTTGGGGTACTAATCCTTTTTATGAAAACTCCTAAAATATTTTCTAAAGTTATGGGGGAATCAGTGTGTGCTTTATGATCCAGGAGGATTGGCGCTTACGGGCCTTTTTTTTATTCGTCTTTCTTTTCGGTCCTGTTTGAGTTGAAATCAGATACTGTGTGGTAATTTCAATAAAAGTAATATTGACTCACATTTCTGTGAAACTCGTAGCTATTTATATGGACAAGATGCAGGGGCGGGGGGCGGGGGCACAGAAAATATTACTGGTTTGAATGGAGATGAAATGTCAGGAAGACTGGAGTTGCCATCTACTGGAATGTGCAACGAATGACAACTGCCATGCAAAACCCCTGAATTTCAAGCATTAGTCACAGTAACAGCCCAGGTACGTCGCACTGGCTCCAGAACAAAAAAATACATGCACAAAACACCCAATCAAATATTATAAAGTAAATCTCCAAAGACAAAGAATTATTCTCCGCTCAGCTTTTGAGAAGTCAGGAGCTGCACAAGGAGGCTGTGTCAAACCAATCTTATTTGCCTGCATCTTTTATCCACATTCAGCAATAGATTATATTTATCACTCCTCATCAGAACACTGATAATTGCACTTGCCAGCTTCAAAAGCACAAAAGAATGTCAGAATCTGAAAAGGAGAGAATTATAAATTCTTCAAACATGGGCATCTAATCACCACTGCATTTTTAAATCACCACTTTTTAATACAAGATAATATTTAGGAATATCTTCAGCTGATGAAACACAGAAAAACATAACACAAATCTTCTTAGAGCTGCTTATCATCAAAGACAGTTACTCCATATTAATTTTGCTGTTCCAATAATGTGTAGTAAGTTCATGCCAGAAAAAAAAGTATTCAAGTATTCACTCTTGTGCTTGTAGATGATCTAAAGCAGAATTTTTGTTTCCTACTTCCAGGTCTAGCAAAAGACCAATTCTTTAGCTAAGGATGTTCATATAGCAAGTCTTTACAGCTGGACAGACAGACAAACCAGACCTCTCCAGGGCAATTCAGAGGAGAAAAGAAAGCAGAAATGTCCTGAAGGTGCTGTGACTGATATGACACCAAATGAGGAGGAGACTCGATGCAGGTAGCAGCTACAGCCCAGAAATTCCAGGTATTTGCAGACATCAACAGATCACGACCCACCTCACAGGACCAAACCTATGCACCAGGATTTTCTGCAAGCAGTTTAATATTTTCTCATGTTTAGTGAAGATGTTTATTAGTCTCTTAATAAATGGAGAGTATGAAGTGACTGGAGAGAAGTATCTGACATGTGAACTGTGTTATTATGATTAATGGAGTTCATACAGAAAGGGTTATTTCTCTGGAAAACGTCAGATTGAATAATTACTGGAATTACTCCCAAAGGGCTTTCGAAAATGTTCTGCCCAGTTTCAAGTCACGTTCTTATCACAGTTTTCTTTTGACTAGAGGGTGATCTTTAATTGCAGTTTTAAGTAAAACAAGTACTGTAAGCAATTCATTAAACATTATGAAAAATGATGTATTTCTCTAACAGTCCTTGAAAGCAGCTTTTACTTTCTACCCTCATCTTTAGGCAATACAGCAAAACCAAATCAATAAATAAAATGGCTTTCTTCTACCTTTGAAACAAAAAAGCACACTGTCCCTGTTTCCCTGCACCAGATTAGGTATAGAATATCCTAGAATTGATGTACTGGAATATTACTGGCAATATTATTAAGATAAGTAGGGAAGAGATGATAGCATTATTTGGTCTCTTGGATTTCTTAAATCTAATCAGTATTTAATGGCTACAACGGTGCCAGAAAATCCAGACAGTCAGAGAACACAGCTCAGAAGCCTCTCAATGTGTTTCAGGGAAGTATCCCAAGGTCAGCACTACTTTGCAGTGCTGCAGATGCTTCCAACAGGCTCCACGGCCCTGCAGAGTGAGGGCCAAGGAAAAGCAGCACAGATCAAAGGATAAATGCTTTCAGAAAGGATTTTCTTTGGGCTGAAGGTAAAGAAGCCAATACCACCCAACTTCATCCCACTGGCACCAGGGAAGCTTCTTCCCACTACGTTTTCAATGTCTTCTGCTGCTCATTGCTCTCCTGATCCCCGTGGCAACAGCTACAAGTGAGTTCTGCTGACCAGATGCCAGTGCATGGTCCAAGCTCAGCTGCAGAACAGGCTGCAGAAACCTCACTGTCCAGACACCATACCTGGGAACACTGCAATACACTGAATTCTTGTCCAACAGCTATTGCCTCGAACACCAGAACTGTGTTAATTATTACAATATTCATTATGGGGGTGTTCAGCCTGGAGAAGAAAAGGCTCCAGGCAGACCTTAGAGGCCCTGTACCTAAAAGGGCTCCAGGAGAGCTGGAGAGGGACTTTGGACAAGGGTGTGGAGTGCCAGGACAAGGGGGAATGGCTTCTCACTGCCAGAGGGAAGGGTTAGATGGGATATTGGGAAGAAAAAATCCTTGACTATGAAGGACAGGTTGTCCAGAGAAGCTGTGGCTGTCTCTGGATCCCTGGAAGTGTCCAAGGCCAGGTTGGACGGAGCTTGGAGCAAGTGGGAGATGTCCCTGCCCATGGCAGGAAGTTGGAACAAGATGTTCTCTTGAAGGTCCTTTTCTCAACCCAAAATGCCTGTGATTGTCTGACCAGGACACAGCAAAAGATGATCTATGTTGGGCATTATGCAGGGACATAGGAAGAGACAATCCCTGAAATTAAGAAATGGAAACAATAAAACCCAACAAAAATCAACAACTCCAGATGTAAAAAGAAATAGGGCACAAAACAAGCAAAAAATCTGAGATACAATTAAAAGAAACAAAGTGAGGGTCTGGACCTGCATCTAGGATTAATTTTTAGCAGGTCTGGCACTCACTATTATGCATTGCTGAACTACCTTTCGTCCCCTACCTGCCATGGGGACACAAACCCCCAGCCAGCACTCACAGACCACACCAAGTATGAAGAGGGGATCATTCAGGAGTTTCACACCAATGGTTTCCCAAACTTCTAGGATTGCTGCAAGGAACAATACTGATGCAATCATGAGAAGTGGGTATTTATCCACAGCCATGTGTGCATCACACAGCCTCCCCTTAAACACATAAACACCTTTTCATAGACAAAAATATCTGAATAATGGGGGAAAAAACCTACAATATTGAGCCACAAGCATTTCACAGATACCGACCTTTGGTTTTGATTTGGAGGCTCTAACTAATAAAGCTTGGCTTTGCACCAAATCTGAAGAAGAAAATCAAGTACACTCTTGTCAAATCATAATTAATTTGTACTACCGAAAAAAGAGCAGAACTAAGCCAAGCGTTCTTTAAAAATGGTCTCTAGAATTCAAAACACTCCATAAAATGTCCTATATCTTGAAAAACAGGATGATGTTTTCCTGCCTTTTCAAGTTGATTACGCATCTTTCCACTCACTTAAAATATAAATTGAGTCTTAGGAAACAATAAGCTCTCCATTTTACAGGAATATTAAAGATTCAAAAGTACAGCAGTAGGAGAGGGAATGTGATTAT
The DNA here is from genome assembly GCA_910950805.1 of Acrocephalus scirpaceus scirpaceus. NCBI lineage: Eukaryota > Metazoa > Chordata > Aves > Passeriformes > Sylviidae > Acrocephalus > Acrocephalus scirpaceus. Next base: position 41,803,702 of record OU383778.1, read on the forward strand.
GAAACACAGCTGAAGTGAACCCGAAAGCTTTGCTCCTGTTTGCCCCCCAAATCTGCTGCTTCCCCTTTAAAAACATATATAATGGTAGGGTAATTTACATTCATACTACTGCACAGATTTTGAGAATGTATTTGGCACATTCTTTCTAAACCTTGGAAAATTCAGGATCTTTGGATATGTTATTAGATTTGCTACGACTTTCTATATATTTATTAAGAGTAATGGAGTAACACAAAATTTTGATTACATTGTATGTTTCTTCCTTCTAAGACATGAAAAGTCCTCAAAATACATTGAAACAAAACCAAACAGGAGTAAGGAATGCGTATTTCAAAGACTGCCATTGGAACTCACAAAATTAAATTAGCTGGTGAGCAAAGCTGAGTTTCTAAGATTACACATACACCACACACAAACCTCCTCCACCATATAAACTCTCCAGTAATGCTTTGAGTATTTTTAAGTTGGTTTAAAAAAAGAAGGTCAGGTTATTCTCTATTTTTTTTGTTAGAAGGCATGACTATCTTTTGTTATGCCTTTAAATATGTCCTTCTGAGACTCCTGACCCATGACTATTTCTCTTAGACATTACATCAGTTGCAAATAAAACGTAATGAAACCATAAATATTGCAGGTAGTCAACAAACCATCGTCTTTAAGCTTGCAAAAATCACAATGACTTCTCTCTGAAATATGAGTCTTCAACCTGGTTTCTGCATTATTAATTCTGTCTGTGAGCTAATGATCCAGAGGCCCTCTAATCTCCCTGTAAGATGCAACACACACACAACCAGGATTTCTACGCATTTCATCCTGAATTTTCCCTTCAGAGGATGGATATCATCAGAGCAAGGAGGATGAAAACATTAAAATCCTGCCTTACTTCTCTGTCACAATTCACCACAAGGCATAAACAACTCAGATGGCCACAGCCTGCCAAAGGTGCCACTGCCTGTTCCCTTTGGGTGCCCTGCTCGACCCAGCATCTGCTTCCACAATTACGTGACCCAGCCTCTGTTGTTTAGGTCGTCAGTAAATCCAGGAGTCACATCTAAGAATATTCCAAAATATATTATTTACAGGTAATGTTTTCTGAAAAGCAGAGCTTTTCTGTAGAACAGTCCCTTTGGATGTAGTGACAGGACAAGGGGGAGTGGGTTCAAACTGAAAAAGAGCAGGTTTATGGTAAGGAAGGAATTGTTCCCTGTGACAGTGCTGAGCCCTTGCACAGGGTGCCCAGATTTGCTGTGGCTGCCCCTGCATCCCTGGAAGTGTCCAAGGCCAGGCCGGACAGGGCTTGGAGCAACCTGGGATAGTGGAAGGTGTCCCTGCCCATTGCAGGGAATGGAACAACATGGTCTTTAAGGTCCCTTCCAACCCAAGCTGTTCCCCAATTATATGATTCAATTTTTCTGTGGAGTCAGTTCAAATGGTATCCTATGGGATGGAAGTGGACTCAATAAAAGTCTTTATTCAATTTCAAAATACCACCACCAGCTTCATAGCTAACCTGTGTTTCTAGAAATAATGTATCCACAAAGGCCAGCATGAAGTGTTTTTGATTTTCTGATTGTGCTTTAAAATGCATTTGGAAATGAGCACAAGAAATGGATTAAGAACAACTGGTTGTCTAATGCTGAGAACAGATTTTATGTTCTGGGAAAATTTTCCAAGAGCAGTTCATCCTCTTGTAAAAAGACTTTCCAAAAGACTGCCAGGAACAGCTTTTAACTTGTTCATCCTTGCTTTTAATAATCAATTTCATAATTCCTCTATATGTCCTGCACTTTGGAAATCTAAAAAGTGTTCACTGTCCCTCCAGTTCTGCCCTTGGTAAAAAGAATGAGGGGTTTTGCATCAGGAGGGCTATTCCAGTGTATTACCAATGACTTCTCTACAGCATGGTGCCTCCTGCATCCCCAGGTGAGACCTCACAACTTCCCATGCAACACAAGTTATTCTGGAAAAGGACACAAAATGCTGGTAAAACATGGACACATGATGGGTTTAGGGCTACAACCAGTTTGGCTACAGGGGGGATTTTTCATAGTCCTAAATAATCCTGCTATTCTGTCACTTCATCCAACCCCTTCGTAAGTCTGGGTAAGTCTGAGTAAATACACCAAGAACCAACCAACCAACTAACCAACTGACCAACCCCAGGTGCAACACCTGGGAGAAGCAACATCCACGGAAGAACAGAACCTTTCAGTCACAATGAGTCTCAAAGCACAAATAAAAGACCACTTAGCACCAGAGTTTATCAAAAAATAACCCTCACAGATGAATTATCAACAGCAGCAGAGGGCACAGGAGGTGTGTTCAGGAGTGTGGATAAGCTGTGCCCTCTCTGCTTTTAAGAGACTTGGAAATTAATTGCAGTTCATTTGCTGCTAACTCCAGAAATGCTTTGGAAGATTTTGAGATAAACCTTTGTGGAGTGTCTCACTTAGCACTTCTAAAGGTGGAACTAATTGATTTCCAATCAAATATGACCAACTCAAACCTTCACACTTGTTAATCATTGCACTCCACAAGTGCTTCCTCCATTACTTCCTAAGACATCTTTTGAGATATAAATTATCAAGGGTTAATCAAAAACCAAGGTTTATCTTTTCAATTTTCCTGTAAACCAGGAGTTCCACCAACCTGGTAATGTGACTGTAACACACCAGCCTTTGCCTAGCCAGGATGCTGCATGATCTTCATGTGTTGATTAATCACAAAAGGATAATTTCACTTCTTGTCTTTTTCCCATTATCCCTGGACATTCAGAACCAGTAACACTGTCAAGAGTTTTGCCATCATGTCCAGAAATCCAAAGGTATTTTCACAGATACTTAAGAGAATCAGTCATCTTTTAGCTTATTCAAGTAGTCTACCAGTCATGAATGGAGGAGAGATTTACTTCATCATTACTCCATCATACTCTGGATATGTTGTCCTAAAAACTGACATTTCTGCACTGCACTGTTAATTCTGCACATGGGTCTCTTCTGTCAGTGGCTTTCTGGAGCTATGACCACCTGCAAGTGAGTGTGGTGATGAGGATGGAATAACTGCAATGAGACAGAAAAATGTTTATCATCTTGTCAAAAACAATAAGGTCATTTACATAAGAAAATTTATGATTTAAAGGTAGCCACAAATCCAATGTGTCTGTCAGGTACTGTAAGAATTTAATGACAAATGTAGCCACCAGGACTATTTTGGTCAAAATATTGTATAATGTTACTAATTTTTATATCTACTAAAACAGACGTGTTTTGGAACTGGACTTCTTAACAGCTGAAATCCTAAATTTTATACAGAAGGGGTAGCCAATAAATGCTCAGGATGACCATGACAGAAATACAAGAGAAATAACAGATTTAGTTTGCTTTATCTTAGGTTATGTCTTTTTTCCCCTTTTCTGTTTTTAAATGTTTCCTTTATACAAAATGCTATGGTTCAGCACACTTGAAAATTAAAGACTACCAAAGATCAAGGTTTGAGTCCTTCCATTCATGAAAGGAAATTAAAATTATCACTAAGAGCATCACTTTTTTATTATTCTGATATAAACCACTCAGAAAATACCAAAAGGAAGAAGCATACTCAGTATTTAATAGGTTGTTTTCTATTTTGGTGGAGAATTTATTAAAAGATGTGTGTGTATGAAGAGTTAGACATCAGCAGCCACACTCTGATCTCATGCACTCTGTCCCAACCCCATCTGTCCTGGATTGCAAATTAAGGTAAGGTAAACATCCAAGCACAAACAGTAAAATAATATCCAAGGGAGTAGCAAGAATTAAATGATTCTGAAGCCAGTTCATTATATGGGACATTTAATGGTTGGACTGGATGATCTTTAAGGTCTTTTCCAATCTTGGTGATTCTATGATAATTCTGAACACAATATTAAAAATCTGTGGAGCAAATACATTGAAAGGTGTTTTTCCGTTTCCAGGCTAAACAATTCTGACCATTGCTGCCACTGAATTACCCTTGTCATGACTACAAGAAGGAGCCTCCCAGCTGAACTTTCTAAAACTTTATTCATGTTGTTCTTCTGTAACCTACTTTACATTGATTTAATCAAGCTCCTTTAAACACATACAAACTTAGTTTGCCATTCTTAAAATGTTTTATAATAGCACATTTAATAAAGCTAATTTAAATCTGCTAATTTATAGAGACTTGCCAGAGGCTTTGAAACTTCAGAAAATGTGTAAACTTAACAGTTTGGCTGTGATAACAGCTCAGACAGTGGAAATTAAGCACTTTGCATTACAATCATCTTCAAAGTGGATCCCTGGTTTGATTGCAAACCAGGGTACATTGCAAGAATACAGTAGGACACCAACTTACAAAAGGTATTTCAGATGCCCCAGTCCTTGAATTTGGCCACTACTGTGCCTAAACATCACAGCCTCAAACATACACTGAGGGCTCTCATTTTAAGACTACCTGGATTCTTTTTTACAACCGAATTTTTGACAAGAGCAGAGTTTCTTATTCAACAACCCTCTGTCAGAGCTTGGAGAGAGTGCACTTAGGGCCATTAATTCTGGGTCCCTAATTCTGGTTGTCAGTCTTCCAGCTGCTGCTATATAGGTTTGTTACTGTCTGCTCTAATTCCTGCCTTTGAAACCCAAATGATAATGGATTATATGCCAGAGTGGGAATAGGCACATTGGTTGGGATCCAAGCTGTATCCCAGGTGATAACAAGGAGAAGCAGTGGGAAAAAAAAAAAAAATTCAGCTCTTCAGTGATGTATCAGGGAGCTTCATGCCTACTAGAGTAAGTCTTAATACATAGCTTTTAAATGGTAACTAAGTGATCCTTATTGTCATCTGATTTGCAGAAAATGGTAGCTTTCCTTGAAGATATAATTGAAATTTTCAGGGCTATTGTCGCAAAATATTGTCTCCCCAAATTTTTACATGAGAGAAGGCATTAAGGCTTCCCCCATGAAGACTTGTAGGGTTGCGGATTTTTAAGGAATACAACCTCTTTGCTTTGAAGCTTTTTTCAGTATCTGTTAAGTTCAAGTCATCCTTTAATTTTTTTCCCCTGCTAATTGCACCAAAATATTCATCAAGGCAATCTGGAATATATCCTTGGATGGGGTTTTTTAGTCTCTCCTGCTGGAATGCTTTTTCTGTCCGTTCTGTCACTGCTTTCCTTCCTGCTTTTGTGTACTGAGAAAGGGAATTAAGGTGTACTGCAACCAGTGGACACTTGCATAAACAGCCTGCTTTGAATAAAACAGCATGATCTGGGGAGAGGAAAACCACCTTCAGCTCTCCTGCCCAAATGCTAAAACACAGATGAGGTTCATATACTGTTAAAGCATCTCATTTTTGCTTTGAGACCACTGAAATGCTGTGAAGAGCAGAAAAATGTAAATAAACTGAGCAGGGAGCATAAAAGCACATTGATCCCCAGGTTCTGAAACTGCAATTTAAATGGTTTATATTTGTAATTTATTTAAGACTGTTTCTGGCAAATCCATTAGTAATGAATCTCCTTCACACATTTTTATTTTTATGCACAAGAGCTTTAAGTTTGCCAGGACGTCTGCAAAGCAACTTTTACTGCATCAAATTACTGCATTCCTTGATCTCTCTCAGCACACACTCACAGCAGCCACACTCAAACACAATGTTTAGCTCTGCAACAGACACCTCCAAAACAAGGTATTGCTTTTAAATTAACACAGCTGTGAAAAAGAAAGCAAGCACAATGGTTTTGCCCTGTCCTTCCAGCATTTTGCATCCGATGTCTACTTAAAATCAGCACGATCCTCTGCGATCCTTGTATCCTAAATCCGTGGGGAACTTCTTCATTGGGTATTGATGCAGAATTGGGAGCTGTCAGCTCCGATCGCTCTCACCAGCACACGGGCTTGAGACTCTATTTCATAATAGGAAAAGATGGCCAGCGTTTTCCTGACAGAAGTACCATACATTTTTCAGTCAGTAAAAATTACAGAGCTCATTGACGATGCCTTTCCCATAGAGAACGAGGACTGCAAATTACCCAGAAAGGATTTTTTTTTTGGTACACGGAACAAAAAACCAGCACGATCTGCAAAACTTATTAACTAATGGGGTTTGAAACCCCCTCTTTGCATGCTGCCGACACGCTCACAGCAACCTATGCATTGATCTTATTCAAAAAGCACAGTAATCTTTATGCTGCTACAATCTGAGTACTGTGTGCTGTAGCATACACTGCAAAGAAAAAGGAAAAAAAAAAAAAAAAAACCTTTAGGAAAGGCTTGTGCTGAACACACAAAATATGCAGGATGGAAAAAGACCAAATGTAATTAAAGCTTATATGAAATGAGACATTCCTATTTGCAGAGCTCTGGCTGCATTTCTATGAGAAAGAATGCACAGAATTTCAAATCATGCTCTATTTAGACAATGTCAGAAGAAAAAAAACCACATTTCCCCCCCATACACCCCTTAATACCCCACCCGAAGACCAAAAGGCAAATCTCATCATCGGAATTAGAAAGAAAAAGCAATCCAAAGAGACTGGTTTACATATTCCTTCCCAAACCAAGAAATCGAGTCTCTCCCTCTCCCGGCTAATAGCTTATAAATTCAGACTTTAAACAAAAGCATCCGAGGAAAAAAAAAAAGAGAAAGAATCCTAATTCTCAAGCTTCCTACTTAGCACTGCCTCGCTTTTGATGATTTGTGCGGCTGTGTGTGCGTGCCTGTTTGAGAAATGGCGAGATAGGCTTAAAGTATTTTCCATTTCATCAAAGAGCATATATTACTTTCCTGGTTCGCTCCGATGTTGGTTTTATGCCCACCCCTTTTCAATCTGCCCATGTCTGAGATGCACAGTGCAGGCGTACAATCATGAGCAGCTTACGACACTCAGTGAACACTGGGTGCCTCTGCATGCTCTAGCAACATACTGCTCAGCTGAAGGGAAGGGATTCTTGCTGTCTCTCTCTGCTCTAAGCATCACCTAACAAGCAAAGCGAACAAAGAATGGGAAATAAAGCGACCCTTAGCCGGTCAGTGAATGAATGGTAACCTCTCTCTGGAGTAAAGGTTGTGCCGGTCCATGGTCGTTTGCAAATGATGGACATTAAACAGATTGACAAATCCTGTGGAGTCGTTAGTAAAGAGTTTGGAGTTTTTTTCACGCCACAGTGTTAACTGCAGAGGAAAGGACAGAGGGAGAAGGAGAAGATCAAGCTCATGTACATAGTTCTGAAACTTGCAGGTCCTAGGAGGCAGCTCAAAAGCTAGCTGGACAAGCCTTTCGCTCGTTGAGCAGAAGCGAAGTGAGACATTGTGAGCTTGCCAGCCTTGCACAACATTGAAAGGGACTGAATTTGTAGCACAGAGGGGTCTTTTTTAGCTCTGCATATAATTAGTCCAAACACAAAGGAAGCAACTGAATGGAGGTTGTCACTCTCTGGAAAAGGGTGGGTAAGACACTTTTTAATTAAATTCTTTCATGAAGAAAGATTTTTTTTTTTCCTTTGCTGCAGCATTTAACATGAACAAATTCACTATCATTTTACCTTTGAATGTCTGTGAACTTTAATGCTGCACAGCTCCTGCATGCTATAAAGTGAAATATTTGCCTCTGTGTTTGTTCTGTTTGCTGTTTTGCTTTGGTTTTCGGGCTTTGTTACGTTGGCTTGCCTTTTTATTTTTTTTTTTCTCCCTTGAATAAAATATGATGTAGAATTTGAAAAGATTCAATGGACATTCTCAAGCATATTTGGAAATATTCTTGCTAATGGATTTCCTTCTTATTGGTCTCTGTTTAAACTGGCTGCTGAGGAAGCCCCCGGGGTTGATATTGTGTACGCTGGGTATCTTTTCTAAAATGCTTCCAGCTGTGAATAGTGGGTGTCCACAGCTCTGTCGGTGTGAGGGCAGGCTTTTGTACTGTGAATCACTGAATCTCACAGAGATGCCTCGCAACCTGTCGGGCATGATGGGCTTGTCTCTGCGGTACAACAGCCTTTCAGAGCTGCATGATGGACAGTTCACAGGGTTAATGCAGCTCACGTGGCTCTATCTGGATCACAATCACATTTGCTCAGTGGAGGGGAATGCCTTTCAAAAATTGCGGCGAGTTAAAGAGCTCACCCTGAGTTCCAACAAAATAACCCAACTGCCCAACACCACTTTTCGCCCCATGCCAAACTTGCGCAGTGTGGATTTATCATACAACAACCTACAGTCTTTGGAGCCCGACCTGTTCCACGGGCTGAGAAAACTGACAACTTTGCACATGCGGTCGAACGCCATCAAGTTCGTGCCGGTGAGAATTTTTCAGGACTGTCGCAGCCTGAAGTTTCTAGACATAGGATACAATCAGTTAAAGAGCCTGGCTCGAAACTCTTTTGCAGGCTTGTTCAAACTCACTGAGCTGCACCTCGAGCACAATGACTTGGTGAAAGTGAATTTAGCCCATTTTCCCAGGCTCATCTCCCTGCACTCCCTCTGCTTGCGAAGGAATAAAGTTACCATCGTAGTAAACACTTTGGACTGGATATGGCAACTCGAAAAGATGGATCTCTCCGGCAACGAAATCGAATACATCGAACCTCATGTTTTCGAAAGTGTACCTCATCTCAAATCCCTGCAGCTGGACTCCAACCGGCTGACCTACATCGACTCCCGAGTCCTCGACTCCTGGAAGTCCCTCACGAGCATCAGCCTCTCTGCCAATGCCTGGGATTGCAGCCGGAACGTCTGCGCCCTGGCCTCCTGGCTGAGCAACTTCCAGGGTCGCTACGACAGCAACCTGCTCTGTGCCACCCCCGAGTACGCCCAGGGAGAGGATGTTTTGGACGCCGTGTACGCCTTTCACTTGTGCGAGGACAACGCCGACCCCACGAGTGTCAACACCTTCTCCCCGGTGACCAACAACAGCGAGCAGACGCTGGGCTATGGCTCGGCCACCGCCACCTACGACGCGCCCGAGGGCGACGAGGACCGGACCACGTACGCCGTCACCATCACCATGCCCGGCGAGAACTCCGAGAACGCCGTGCAGATTCACAAGGTGGTGACGGGCACCATGGCACTGATTTTTTCCTTCCTCATTGTGGTTTTGGTGTTGTACGTCTCCTGGAAGTGCTTCCCAGCCGGCTTAAGGCAACTAAGACAGTGCTTTGTCACACAGCGCAGGAAGCAGAAGCAAAAACAGACCATGCACCAAATGGCTGCCATGTCAGCCCAGGAGTATTACGTTGATTACAAACCCAACCACATTGAGGGAGCCCTGGTGATCATTAATGAGTACGGATCTTGTTCCTGTCACCAGCAGCCAGCGAGGGAATGCGAGGTGTGATTTTCCTTTGGGATTTAAACAGTGTGCAACCAAATAACAGTGTGCAGGCAGACAGTGGCACAGGGTGGGGGGGTTGCTGGGCTTTACTGGTGATTTCTGACGTGCACCCCTGCCCAAATTGTTTAAGAGGGGCTGTCCAAGAGACTTGATATTTTAGCTTTATCGTGTCTTAAAAACCTTCAGGACAGCCAATCTTAAGGTTTCATATGCTAATACTCCCTTTGAAGATCTGTCAATATTCAGGAATCTGAGAGTGTAAAAAAGGTACCAATTATTGCTCTTTTGTAAACTAAGAAAACTGTTTAAAATAAAAACAAATAGCATTTACAGTTTTTACAGACTGGTGTATATTACGTGAATGGTTCCCTGTATACAAAATGCAACAGTTTAACCTCTCTCTTCATGCTGAGTGTTGAAATGAAAAGTGGAGGAGCAAAGAAGCCACGTAAAATAGAAAGCTTAAAATCACCCAGGTGGCTTCCCATTGTAATTAGCACACATTCACGTACATTATGTTGCTGAAGATATGAAGCATGACACTGGAATTCTATTTTTGTTAATGTGCTACCTGTAACTGGACATCAGTACAACAAGGAGCCAGAGCCCCTCAGAAAGGCTGAAGTTTTGCCTATGTCCCTATGACAGGATTTCTGAGGATTTTTAAGTACAGCTCACTTGTTATTTGCTGTAAGATCCATAAAAACTGCATTATAACCCCTAAAAGTATCAAAACTGATAAGATTGCAAAGACTCACTAAAAAACAACCAACAAAACCCAAACAAGTGAAACACTGCCAAAATGTGCTCATCAGAATTTTCTTTAATATATAAAAACCAAAAAAAGTGCTAAATTTAAGGGCTTTTACTTGCATTTCCCACTTTTATGTTGTTTTGAGCTATGCCAAGAGCAAAGATTCCCTTGTTTTGTGCCCTGTGGTGCCACGGTGAATGGAGAAGAGCAAAAGAAATATTTGGGTCTCGGTGGTGAAACTCAAAAGCAAAACCACTGTCAGGGTAGGGCAGAGAGTTTTCAGAGCACCCTTCTGGGTCCTGTAGCGAAGTGCTGGCAAAGCCTAGCTCGTGTCCCTCCCTTTCACCACCAGCCTTCACTAACAAAACAAACCCAAAACCTCTGCAGAGGCTGGAGGCAGATGTACCCTCCTTACCAAGGACTGAAAAATGGCATTGATGGATATAAGCAGTGATTTCATGATGTAGAATCCCACAGCTGTTTTATCTGACTGCCCTTAAATAAAGGCTTCCTTTCCTTGTATTTTGGATTTTTCATTCCAGAATGTGAACAAGCAACCGATTGATCTTTTCACCAGCTCCTCTCACACTAATTGGCAATGAGGGAGCTTTATAACATCAGGCAGAGCATCTTGAAATTTTCTTCCTACAGCATTACATGCAAATAAAATGTTATGGATAACGAAGTGGGTGACATTTCTATGCTTTGTACATGTTTCTCTATCCTCAGGTTGCCATCAAGAGAGGAATATTTCCAAAATCTTACATGTATTTTAATGTAACACAGATTTTTTTCTTTTTTCATTGCATTAAAGTGCTACCTACTCCTAGAAGGGTAGAGCAGACTTATACAGCGGAAAACAGGAACAGAAAAAATCATTTGTTTTCTTGCATAGCAGGTTTTAGCCATTAATTTTAAATGTAAAGAGTAAATTTTATTTTTTTTTCTGACTGAAGCTATTTTTAAGGACTCAGAACTTGTTTTCCTCTATTTGGTACATCTCATACTGTGTATTGTAAAACATGAAAATAGCCTCTTAATCAAAATTTTTACTCAGTGAGACTATAATGTCATCTGTGAAAGCAATGAGTTTGTGTACTAAGAGAGGACAGTTTCACAGAAAATTTAATGAAAATCAACTGCTTTTTTTCCCCTAAAGCCACTGCAAATGCACCCACAGCTTTTGAACAAGCAAGCACTGTTAAACCCAGGCTTTTCTCTCCTTAAACAAATGCACATTTCTCTCTCTGTGCCTCAAGCCCACAAGGCTCTGATCCCTCCTGAAACTCCCAAGTGACCTGAGGGGTTGAGTGTCCATGAGCAAACCCAACAGGAGGGGCAGAGGGAAGGTCCAGAGCCCCTCATCTCTTTGGCTTCCTGACCATGTTTGAAGCAAAAGCACTTTATGCCATGCTAACTGAAGGCCCAGCTATATTTATTTTCCCCATTAAACCCTTCTCTGAAATCAATAGGGAATTTAACTGTGAAAAATGGACTCTCTAACTTTGGACTGGGCTATGTGCTCTCCGAGCCCCCAGGCAGCACTTGGTTACAGCCACTTGCCAGGAAGCTTCCAAAATCAACCAAGGTTGTTAAAATACTGTCTGCATATGGTGAAACGAAATATGAACTGGCTTTATTTTGACAATGACCCCCTGTTGCTATCAGGAAATGTGTTGGTGCAGTCATGGTCTTACCCCTGTGAACCTGAGACAAGCCTGATACCAACAAACAATCATCCCGTGGTTGTATCTCCGTGTATTTTTAGCCTTTTTGTGGGTTGTATTTCAAACACATGAGTGATTGCACCCCTCTGGAGTTCTCCCTGCTGTTTATTGGTGTTAGCAACTTCCAGCTACGTTTGCAAAGACGTGAGCAATTCTGCCTTTGGAATTTATTCACCTCTGTGCTCCACACATCTGGTATTGACAGCCCGAGTAAACTGAACAGAGAATTTTCCTTGGAAAGTGCAGTGACTTCTTGAGTGAGAGCTGATTTGGGGTTTGCCTGTTGCCACTTCTCCTGGAGAGAGGTGATGCCCACCAATGACTTGCCACCCTGAGCAGGATGATGGATGGATCCCTCCATGGAGAGCACAGCACTTATTAAAGGATGCATTTCAAAAATCCTCCTGCAGAAATCTTTTCTAAGGGTAATCCCTTCTAGAGACAACCTCCTGGTGAGCCCCAGAGGATTTCTGGCGATCTTGACACCCTCTGAAAATTTACTGGAGAAAAGAGGGTGTCACTGCTGTTACGTGGCATGAAGGCACTCCACAGGGTGCCTGCATCCAGGCTGAAAGTTTACATGAAATATATGTGGGTAATAAAGAAATAAAAGAGCCTGTATGTCATCTCAATCCAGCTATTGCAAATCTAGTTATTCATCCTGCTCCAGGCTACTTGCATTGGTGTATATGAGAGTTATTATATTTGTACTGCATTTAGAGCAACTGCAGGGACAAATTTTCCCTAATTCTTTCTTCTAAATTTCATGTTCAACAACTGCCCAGAGATAAGTTATTCTCTCTCTTTTGATGCCTTTATTCTGGCCTATTAAATGGCTCCAAAATCAAAAGGAAGAAAAAAAGAAAAAAAAGATGCTTTTGGGGTGAGTTGAGAACAGTGTTTTGTCCATGAAATGCTTGGGGAATATCAAAGGAAGGGAAATATTTTAAATATTCCCTTTTTGATGTTTCACTTAATAGGACTAATCCCCCTTTTATAATTAGGTAATTAACATTTTTTTTATATATATTTCACTGTCTTTTTGCACACAAGACAGGGTGAAAGGCAAGCAAAAGCACTACCTTTCCTGAAGCTGGTTAACAGTAGCAGTGTTACAGATCTCTAATATGCATTCTCTTGCTGCTAACATCAATACCCACTCACAGTGCACCCAGTGCTGAAGGAACTGTTGCTGTGTATGCTTTGAATGTATATAAGAGATGATCTATTTTCCTTTCTGCCTTTTTTTTTTTCTCCTTCCTTTCTGTACTACTTTAAAAAAATGATATGAAACCACAGAATCAATGCTAATGTACCACATTCTGTTTCGGGCCTGAAAATATAAAATACAAAGAAATTCTGTTAAAGCTGCCAATTCCCTCCTTTGCCATGTCTGGGTGCTGCAGGGGGTGAGCCCAAGGGATGATCCATTCCTTGTGGTGACAGCAAGGATGCTCTGCACCAGGCTGGCACAGCCCCCTGCATACCTGTGCCACAGAAAGACCATCAACCATCCCTAAGGATATTTTTGTCTGCTTTAATATATTCCATACATTTTCATGGCTAAGGCATTGAGGGGGTAGTTGAAACGAGTCTATTTGATCATTTTCTTCAGTTCTGATAAAAAAAATCCCCACAAACAACCCTCATTTGCTTGTGAGATGGACTACATTTGTTCCTTGTGTGAGTCTCATTCTCTGCATGAACAGCAGAAAGACTCTCAGAGCTCCCCTTGCTCCCCCCTCCAGCTTCTACAGTGGTATTCAGAATGGCAAAAAGGGATTGTTTAATGAGGAAGCTCATTTCTAGTGCTATTATAATAATAATAGCAATGATAATAATGAAATTAAGAGGAGACAAAAGATAAGAGGAAAGACCGGAGTAATGGCAACCAAATCAGGGTGTTACTGGATTCCTCTGCCTATTCCTTCTGTAAGGATGGTTAACTTAAAGAAGTAGCACAGATGAAAAACCAAGACTGAGGGTGGGTGGAGAAAGCAGTTTTAAAAACTGTGCAAGCAAGGATGAAACAGCTTCTGCAAAGGAGGGTACAACACTAAATAGCTCCATTCAGCAGCAGAGAGAAAAGGAAGGGGTGAAGGGACGGGATGAAAGGGAAGATGAGAGCTGGAGAGAAGGCAAGGGGGGCACTGCGCACACATGGGAAATGAGATTTCTCCGTGCCTTCCCCTCCCACGTTGGGGCTGTGGCAAGGACAACAGCCGGGATTTAAGGAAGATGCCCAGCATCTCTCTCTCTCTCTCTCTCTCTCCCTGCCTTTCCCAAGTGCACGGAGGGAGGCACAGGCGGACACGCTTCCCCAAACACACGTGCCCGCAGCCCCGTCATTTCCTCCGCCGCCTCCCGTTCCCTGGGAGCACAATGTGCCCCTCATCCATCACTCTGCCTGCTCAACTCCTGCTCCGTGCCTCTGCCACCTATTTTTTTTAAGCTATCCTAGTCGCAGTTCACCACAGACTCGCTAGAAAATCGGACTTTTCTACCCAAAATTTTTTTTTTTTTTTTTGAGGAACCCTCATCCAGAGGGATGGGTGATCTTGAGCTGCTGCGGATTCTCCTGCTAATTATATCTACACTCATAGTCAGCTTTCACATTCACAGCTCTAATGACAAACAGATCTGAGATATTTTTGCTGTGTTCAATTTACCATTCTGCACCAAGGTTATACTTTTCCATGACCTGCTCAACCCAGTCTAATATTAACAAATTGAGCATTTATGCGGGTTCCTTTCCAAGCATGAAGTTGATTAGGAATTTAGGAAATGCTGGTGATTTAAAGATTAACCTTTTATATAATTAGTGACATAAACCAGAGCTATTAAGGTATTAGAAACAACTATTCAGAGCATATTCTACATTAAAAAAAAAACAAATCACATTTAGAGCCATGCGAAAGACTTTCCATACCAGCCAATTTTTTTTTCTTTTTTTTTTTTTAAACAGCAGATGAAAAACCTGGTGAAAGGAAAGGAGTAAGCACAGCCTACCTCTAAAGTTACAGGGAGGAAAGCAAAGCTATAAAAATAATACAGAAACCAAGCAACAGTCTTCTGCTGGCAAGACACAGCTTGTAATTGGGTGGGTGGCTGTGAAGAGCTGAGATGAATGCTGCAGAGCACTGTAATTTTATTGCACCCTGTCTGCTCTAAAGTGAACATATTTCCAATGAAATCTGTATTTCCGTGAGAACAGGGCAAATTTTTTGTGTGTGTTTGGGGTTCTTTTTATTTTTTTTATAAAGATCACGTCACTTGTTGGCATTCAGGCACAACTCTTGAGGCTTTAAAGCAATTACTGTTCTTACTCGCCTTTGCTGGGGTGATAGCTGGGGGGAGACAGTCCAAGGGAAGAGGCTGCACTGAAAGAAGTTTGAGCTCCAAGTCCCAGATTTGCATCACAAGAGAAGAAATTCAGTTGAAAATAAACACCAGCTTTTCACCTTTTCCTCCATCTCTCCTCTTCCTAAAAATCCAAGTATGCACATTGCTGATAAAAATCAGGGGTAGGTGGCAGTGGCTAAAGGATTAATACTATGCACATCTGTGCTTGGCAAACAGCACCTACTATTCTGCTAAGGCACTTTTTTATTTTAAATCATTTCCCTGCTCTCATGTTCCTCACATCCTCATCACACACAGTAACTACTGCCAGAAAGATGTCTTGCAGCACGGGTGCTATGGGAACATGACCAATTCCCTTCAATTTCTGAGCTAGCAAAGACTAAATCCAAGATTTCAAAGGCAATAGGTAAGTAGAAAAATCTACTTCATCATTGAATTATCACTTTTAGCACAGCAGATTTCTCTGACTGGTGTGATTAGACACTAAGCCCAGTTATTCATTAGCAACTTTAATCTGGCCCTTTTTGCTGATGTGTCTTTCTCCTAAGAGCAAAAGAGAGCACGACACCGGAGAGAGGGTTAAAAATTGTATTTTTTGCTAAAAATCTAAGATTTAAAAAAATATGCATGAACATATCAAATTGATTTAAGGGCTAATCCAATGAAAAAAATGCAGCTTATGTGTAGCAGATCTTCCTGTAGTAGCACACCTCTGTACCCTAGTGGTTACAGTCAGGTATGAGCAAACATCCTCCTAAGAGCTGGGGGACTCAAACTGAAAACAGATTTCTGAATACCTTTCAAAATATATACTGTCCCTCGAATTTTTAACCCTTCTTACCCATTCTCACATTTTTCATTCCCAGAGCCTCACAGACAGGGTGATTCAAAAAACAAGAGGGGGAGGAGAAAGAGGAGAGCCCCGAAAATCCCAAAATAAGCTGCAAGAACAGTCCACAGCTATTGAATTCCTGAGGTTTTGAGTCTTTTCACAGCCCTTTGAAACACATCTGCCATCAACCCTCTTTGCAGGATGAGAGGTAAAGTGAGCACCCAGGAGTCAGCCTGGATCAGTCTCTGTGGTCCAGTGCCTCTCTGACAGCCTGGCTTGCTTAGAGAGCCTGGTAAATACTAAAGAATGTGAATGAGATAAACCACCTAGGGATTTTTTTCCCCCACCACTTTTTCTTTTTTTTGAACTTGGCTCCGAAATAAAGCTTATCTTGACAGAAAATCTACTTCTCTGATCCATGTTATTTCCCAACGCAATTTTTTTCCACAGCAAACAGAAATTTGTGGCTGCCACTCAAAGGTTTGCAATCCTCATGCTGAAGAGGCCACTGGATGTCAAATGTTTACCTTAATTCCATGTAAATGTCAGTCCATATTGGACATTTTGTGTTTCTTTAGCAGCAAAATCAGCCCCTTACACCATAACTCCCTTTCCAAAGAGCCCAGAACCCGCTGCTCCTGTCAGATCAAATTCCCAAACAACAACTGGATGCCATGAATTTATGATGTAATTGCTGTAGTCTAATAAATTGGATGTGCATCCTATGGCCTGAAAGATGAGGAAATCATGGAGACAGCGGACAAGCAGGAGGAATGCAGCTGACATTCTCTCCCTGGGGAAAACCCACAAAATAAAATCACTGCGTGGGAAGGTGATTGAGGAAGGTGGAGGGCACAGAGCACCAGCTGAAAAAAAAAGAGGATAACATGGGATAGAGGAAATCACTGCTAAAAAATAGAGGGGGAAATTGTAAAGGGGACAGTGCCCATAACAGATTAATCAGAAAGAGATTTAGATGATAGCCAACACAGCTGATCCTCACCAGGGAATAACAAAGCTCTGTGGTGATTTTGGATGACAAAATGAGCCGATATAAACCTACATCTGCAGTGGGAAACAGAAATCCAACAAGTCCCAGGGAGCTGAACCCTCAGCTTATTCCTCTGTTCATCCTGGCTTTGTCATGATTGGCTTTTTGGTAGATTTTTAAAAGTTTTTGCTTTTTTATTGCTGTCATGCACAGAGCTGATCCCATGGAGATTGTGCTTTTGCTTCAAGGGGAATATGCTAAGCCAAAAGTTGTTTTCTCGACGGGTGGCACTTCTAGACTGAAGCAAACCTTCTTATATTGCTTTGTGTGTCTGTTTCTCTGATTCTAGCAACTGTTGGGAATTACATTAGGTTATTCCAGCTGGCAGAATGAAGAACTTCCCAAGAAGTTCCCTGAGTAGTTTTATGAAGTTACACTGAGTATCTTTCCTAATAAGAAGAGTTGAAAAATTCCCCCCCACAGTTCTCTTCCCACCATGTAGGATACTCCAGCACCAATCTGTCATTTTTCATTAGCACAGGAGTCAAACTACAGCTATTAATGAAAACTCTTAATGAGGATTTGGTGATTAAGTGCTGGAAAACCAAACTTGAAACAAACAAGCAAAAATCTGTGTCAGATCTATTGTTTGTAGGCACTAGAAATTGGGAAATGAAGGACTGTATAAAGCACTAGGGAATTTAAAGCAACAGAAGTCCAAATATTTTGACTTTTGAAGAGCTTTTGACAAGATATTCAGTTTGCCATAAATAAGACAAGCTCCATTGTCATAGAAAACTAGGTAGGAACTCAAAAAAAACCAGTGGCCTTTTATTGATACAGGGGGAAAATGGAGCACAGTGTGGTCCCAGGCTGGCACTGCTGAATCATCTCAGCTATGATCAGGAACTAGATGGCAGTTTTCAAATGACACATTATTTATATTGTGAAAAATAATGAAAATCATGTGGATGTGCAAAGGGACTTCCAAAGGCTGCAGCTTATATAAGCTTTGATGGATGAAATTCTGAATTGTCAAATACAAAGCAAAAGACAAGATCTAAGGGAAACTGTTCATCCGTGCCTCGGTGATGTAAGTTACAGGTAACAATTGGACAACTGTCTTCCAGGGTATTGCATTAAAATCTCTGCCCAGCGTGCAGAGAGGGGAAAAAAAGAGGAAAAAAGAGAAGTGGAATAACATCTCAAATGGAACAGCTCTCAAGAAATTAAATAGTGTGATATAAATCACGCCTATGGCTCCAGCTAGAAAATTCTGTTAAGGCTAGGTTAGAAAAGGATCTAAGTGCTAGGTAAGGATAAACTCCTGCCAGGTAAAAGGATGGATGATTTGGGAAAGTTTGCGAGGAGGGAGGCGAAGAAACCGGACCTACAACTGCAGCACGAGAGCAAAACGTGGATCAACCCCCCCTCTAGCGGCCAGTCCCCACCGGCTGCTGCAGAAACCACCCAAACCACTGGACAGCAACTTTAAATCAAGCACACACCCATCGCTTTTTATTCCCCGTTCAATTTTATGTTGCTTCACAGTATATTATTATTTGCTGTTCCTCATTAAACTGCCTGTCGCACTCCTGTGTTGTTTCTTGTCATTATTCAGTGCACAAGCTGTTGTGCAGATGGATTTTTTTTTTTTTGTTCTACCTGCATGCAAGAAGAGGATACAGAGTGTGACAGGGGCCACACAACACCCTGGCATCAGGAACAATCATCAAATTAAAAAATAACATTTGGATCTCATTGTACAAGACATCACCCATGCAAAAAATAGGCATTAAAAACAAGGAACAGTTGTACAGAAATGGGAACATGGAACTAATTTGGTACACACATCCCTAAAACTTGTTAGACTAAAAAAGATACTTTTTTAGGAACAGCATCTGGGACAGGGCATATCATGAAGTGGAAATGGTGGGGTTTTTTTCATTTCTTACTCATGGACCAGTCACTAAATTTCTGTGTTTCCAACCAACCTGTACACCTGGGGAAACTGAGGCTGGGTGAACCCTTCACATGCCCACATTCTGAACACACACAGGTAATTCTTGGTCACTTCTTCCTCTGTCTTCTGTAGGACATGCTCTAAAACTGGAAGAATCCCCATTTTTGCAAATTTTTCCAAATAATTCAATTTTAACAGACCATTTTCTGCTGCTGTTTTTTAACAATCCACCCTAGAACACTTTGTGGACTGAGGAGAGGAGATGCTGAGCTGGGTGCACTGAGCAGGAGCTCAGCCCCATTTCTGCTTGAGGAAACACCAAACACTTTGTCAGAACTGGATGTTTTGTTAAACTTGCACTTTCTACACCCCAAAAAAGAAGAAAACAGAAGAAACCTGGAGCAGAAGTGAACATCCTTCAGCTGCATCTGTTGCATCCTCAAGCGAATTCACCCCAGTGTACCAGGCTGTGCTTGTAGGGCAGATGAGAAGTCACAAGGAGTTAAATTTGCCTCTCGTAAAAATCTTTCCATCACTTCAATTTTCCTAATCCCAGCTTCAAATGCCACCCTCAGCAGTGACTTTTAAGGTGCAGCAGGTAAATTTATGTATTTGATAGGGAAAAATATTAACCCTTTCTACAGATGATTTGCTAAGACATTGCCTAAGAATGTATTTTTAATTAAGGCTTGTAAGACACTGTGCACTCTTGTGTGCATTTTAATAATTAAAGCAGAGTTGCTGCCCTTCTATAAATTATTCTGAAATTACCTGTTGATTATTTAGGATGGTGCCTTGTTGTATCCTATGGTGGCTCAGATGGAGTTCAGAGCACCCTTAATTTAATTTGAATAATTAATTTGTTCAACTGAAACTGAAGAATAAAATCACAAACAAGGCACATTTTGACTTCTCACATCTTAAATTTCAAGAACAAACCCATATTCAATGTGTCTTGATAATGTGAGCTTGTTAAAAATAGCCAGACAACAGATTATTCAAAAGATTTGTATATAATGATGTAAGCAATTTGCTCTTCCATTACCAAATTAATTCATTAGTGGCTGCAATCAGGGCAAGTTTGACAGTCCATTTCTTACTGCTGCCATTCCAGACAACTCTTTCATTCATTTTATTCCCTCTGTCAAGAGAGATTCAGAACTGAGAACGTAAGGAACTGCACAGACAATTTAACGAAATAACAAAAGGCACTCGAGCACTGTGGGGATGGGCACAAGCATCAGGAAAAGTTTCCAGGGAATCCTGAAGAAAGTTGAATCTCTGCTCCACAAGGAAAGAAATCCAAGTGATCCACCCAGGACATCAATACTTACAGAAAATCCTGAACATATTTCTGATACTTACAGAAAGGATCACAAGTGAGAGATTTGGAGTATTTGGCTGAGCACCTCACATTGGGTGGGGATTTTTTACCCATTGGATTATGCAATAATAAACTTAGTTTTATATAGGAAATTTGTATTTTTATCCATACAACTTCTCCATCTTACTCTGTCAATTTTTTTTTTTTTTAAAATTTCCTATATTTGTCCTTACAGCTGACAAAAGGCAAACCCTAATTTTTATAGGGCCATGAGTTTCTAGACATTGAAAAAAAGGTGTTTCTTCAGAATGACAGCCAAGTGTAATCTGTGATTTTCCCTGAATCTCATTACTGGGGTAAATCAAGTGACAGGTTCCAGACTAATTTGTCACTTATTAATTAACAATATCATTTTTTCAGTCGAGATAACACATTTTAGGGAATACCAGAAGCAGTTTTTAATATTAAAGTTATCTCAAAGGCTTTACCCAAAATCTGCCACAATTAAAAAAAAAGAAAAAAAAAAAAAAAGGAAAAAAAAAAAAGGAAAAAAAACCCAAAATGCAGAAAACATTTAATCATATTTTCAATGACAGATCATTCTGCCTTTCTATAAAATGAAATCTTAAATGCCATTTAATTAAACTGAACAATAACTGAATTACTTTAGACACTCTAGGAATTAAAGCTATGAATGCTCTCTCCCCAGACAATGAAACCTGGCATGCCAATGATTTACCACAAGGAAGAAAACCTTATGAAAACAAACTATTCTGAGCAGGCTTTTCATATTCTCAAATAAGAACCCTCTTCAACTTCAATTATTTGCATTTTCAACCACTTTTTTTTTTACCTTTCCGTAGCATTCAGAGTAACAAGAAGGCATCAGAAGTGACAATGTGCTCTGAAAATCAGCAGAGAGTAAAACCTCCAAGGTCTGGGTTCTGTTTGAAATTCTCACTACTTTTAGTGAAAAAAAACCCTAAAACTAAATCCTAAATGTTCTGCTAACCACCTGCTTCAGCCCCCTGGTGTGCCTGACAAACCACTCACAGCACTAAACCAGCCCTGCCCCAGCTGCAGCTTTTCAACACAAATGATGCTCACCTGGCCACATCAAGATTGTTTGCAACCAGCAAACAGTTGGAGCCATTTATTTTTCTTTTTAAATAGTGTTCCTATTTTCCCTGCTTCAAGAGTTTTATCTAACCTATAGCTAACCTCGGATAAGTTCGTTTTCCCCCTCCAGGAGTTAAAAAGAGAAAGTTTCTGTACATGGCAAATATTATTTGCTAAGTCTCTTCTGTGTGTATTCTGTGCTTCCAGAGGATTAAAGAAGGAATTTTGTCACTGAAATAACAGGAAAATAGATTTGAAGATGTAGCAATCTCTTGTAAAACCCTGAGCTCAGAAAAACATTTGCAATGCCACCACGAAGGAAAAATAATTTCCCAAATTGTCCCAAGTCTCTTCCTACAGAGATTAAAAGGACAATGATGCACCTCCTACGTGACTCTTTTATCTGCCTGCAGGAACAGGCCTGCTCCCATTCCCTTCCCGTGATTAGGCTCAGGATTATTTCACGCCTGTCTCTTGGTTCCTATATTTGTCATATTAGGCATTTTTTGCAAGGTGAACACAAGTTATTTTATTCAGAGGTGTGAAAAAAAAAAAAGAACTGGTCCTTGCTGCATTAGTCAGGTTTCCATCACTACGAAGTAAAGCATCAATCGGGATGAAAACTCTAGAAATCACTTTTTTTTCCTTTTAATTCTTGCCAACTTCATAATTACGCCTCAAATGATTTTGTGCCAGGTGGTTTGGCTAACAGATGGAATGGTATATTTGTTCACTCTTCGTAAACCAAGCTCCTTTCAAAAGCTTGGGAGCCAAAAGTATCGAAATTATTGATTGGCAGTTATATATGCCTAATAAGTAATTAAACTAGCTACAAATTGCAGTGACTCCTGTGAGCACTTAAAAAGAATCATATAGAAAATACGTGATTGTGTCTTTCCAGTAACATTTTTAAATCACGGCAGATAAAAATATTGGTGTGAATTGATGCACTACAGACAAGAGAGCTTTGGTAGGAAGCATCTCAGCAATGTCTAAAGGAGGACACTGTGTAACAGGGATCCATGGGCTGAGAGAGGGACCTGTGAGAACCTCAGGACGTCCAGCAAGGCCAAGTGCAGGGTCCTGGCCCAGAATGAGACAATCCCAGGCACCAACAGAAGACTGAGTGCAGAATGGAAGGAGAGCAGCCCTGGGGAAAAGGACGTGAGGGTACTGGGGGTTGAGAGCTGCACCTGCCCCAGCCCAGAACCCCCATGGGCTGATCCCCCAGCGTGGGCAGCAAGGTAGGGGGGATCCTGCCCCTGTGCCCTGCTCAGGGCACCTGCAGAGCTGCTCCAGCCCTGGGGCCAGCAGCAGAAGGATGTGGAGCTGCTGGAGACAATACAGAGGAGGCAACAGAGATGTTCCAAGGGCTGGAGCCCCTCTGCTCTGGAGCCAGGCTGGGAGAGCTGGGGGTGTTCACCTGGAGAAGGCTCCAGGGAGAGCTCAGAGCCCCTTGCAGGTCCTAAAGGGGCTCCAGGAGAGCTGGAGAGGGACTGGGGACAAAGGATGGAGGGACAGGACACAGGGAATGGCTTCAAAATGCCACAGGGCAGGGATAGATGGGATATTGGGAATAAATCCTTCCCTGTGAGGGTGGTGAGGCCCTGGCACAGGGTGCCCAGAGCAGCTGTGGCTGCCCCTGGAACCCTGCAAGTGTCCAAGGCCAGGTTGGATGGGGCTTGGAGCAACCTGGGACAGTGGAAGGTGCCTCTGCCATGGCAGGGTTTGAAAAGATGAGCTTAAATGTCCCTTCCAACACAAACGATTCTGTGACTCCATGATAAGATTAAAAATTGTTCCTGCAAGAATATTTTTCACAATTCCAAACAGCACCAAAGGCTTACTAAACCAACTAGAGCTTGTGAGCAGATGTAAGAAATGCAGTCAGGTTCTCAAAACTGTCCCAGACATCTCCTCAATATAACCACCACTAGGGATGGAGAAATCAAACCAAGATCAAACCATGAGGTAACCATTGCTTTCTCCATCCTGCCCTGGGAGTAATGCATTTCTTGCTTGCACATCCCAGGAGGAGATCCAGAAACTTTTGTTATGCATGGAATGGCCAAGAGCCCATTTCATCCCGATGTGTCACAATGATTGGGGATGTGCCCAAAACACAGTGAAGGTACAGAGTAAATCCAGCCCGGCTGGAAGGTGCTGGGCTTGTAGCACACGTGCAGATCAAGTGTTCTGATGAGGCACAGCAGGCATTTGATGCACAGCACATGGCAGCAGGCATTTTCAAGATGGAAACAGCTTGGATTTTCTGCTCCTGTGCCCATCAGCTGGGCTATAAAGGTATGAGAACTCTGTGAGAGAGCCGACCCTGTCCCATTAAACATTTCCCTGAATGTCTGCAAACATCTCTGATTTCCCAGCCCATGTAATGATCCTTGTCAGAATCCCACCAAGCTGAGGGTAACAACAGATCCATTTCTCACCCCACCCTCCCATGGGAAAATAGTAATTAATTTAAAAAACGAAAAAATGAGAAAAGCTTTTTGTCATAGTATATTAATATCTGTACTTCTGCTATCACAGAGCTGTGCCAGAAACATTGATTTAATAGGCACTGCAAAGCAATTACCATGCAAATAATATTAGCCAGCAATTTATTATTTTTTTAGTGAAGTCCTTGTTTTGGCTAGCAGACCACAGTAACAGATTCCAATAAAACTGGATAATTGAAAGAAATTGCAAGTGTCTAAATAGCTGTGACACCAAACATATGAAGCAGCAGTTCTCAGCCTGGCCTATTGGTCTGCTTGTGGTTCCAAATATGGACAACCTGGGGAGCGAACAAAGGAACAGCCTACACAGCAAAAAGAGAGCACTGAAGCAACCAGAAGAAAGATACTGAGGAAAAAACTCTCTCCATAGTGACATTGGCAAGGAGGACAATGGAGAATAATGTAGAGGGGTTTAAGCCTCTTAGAAAACAGCATTCCTGCCTCAAATCCTTCCTTTTCCCCTGGCTTTCTTCATAAGAAACATATTTTTTGGAGTAAGTCTATCTTTTTTTAAGCCATATATGTTCATCTATTTATAGCACAGGATTGGAGACTTGCTTAGATTAACTGAAATGTTAAGCTCCATGTTCAGCTTCAGAAGTTGCTCATTGATCCTCTTGCCTTGGATTGATCAGAGCAATAGGATTTTACCTAAATCACTTTTGTGTTCTTCCTGTGACTACCAGAAAATGAACTAAGTTGCTTAGCTCACACCAGAGTGCTGTGACATTCACAAAATTAAGGAAACTGCACAGACCTAAAATATTTAATTCCCATACAAAAGAGCCACTGACAGCTGTGTACTTCGAGGCATAATAGCATGGTTAACAATTAAATGATGCCTCCTAGGAAATCTGGGACGGGAAAACATGTCACAGTCAAGTCTGTCATCCCTGGAAAGACTTTTGAAGATCATCATATATGCACGCACTTTCTGAGCACGGCCAGCAGAAGCCAGAAAGGTCACTGGAAAGCTGGTAAAAAATGCCAGTAGTGAAATAGATGAACAATTCTTACAAAAAACTTTCAGACTATTTGAGACAGCAAAATTGTATTTTCAGCTCTCAGCTCACTACAGGACTGAATCAAGAAGCAGGGGAAGGGTCATGGGAAGATCCCGTGCTGTGTAAAGCAGGTTTATGTACAGACTCAACGTGTTACTGAATCCGTCTTTATGTAAATGAACAAACCTAAATGTATCATAAAGCATATACCTCCTTTGAAATAAATACCAGGCTCTTAATGTCCTTATATCTCTAATAATCTCAATGTTATTAATTACTAATAATCTCTTAATTATGTTAATCTAATCTTACAAAGATACCTATGCTGGCACGATAACTGAATTAATACTTCAGCATTTTACAGTCAAAATCTGCCTCATTTCCTTAACAGTTCTTCAGGCAGAATGGCAGCTGACATGACAAAATCAGGCAGGAACACATTTGGCATTTGCCACAAACCTATATCAAGATACACAGTCTTGACTCTGTCGCTTTGCCAAGGAGTAGGAGGATTCACAGGCAAGGATCCCAGTTTTAGACACCAGAGTTTTAAATACAGTAGAGGTGGTTAATAAAGCACCAACTCTCTACACCTGAATTCAGTGCTCAGTGTCAAAGCTTGCATGGATTTGCAAAAACTGGTGGCTCATAGTGCTGGGCTGATTCTGTCACTGCTGTTTCAGGTGTGACACTTTTTGGCAGAGAACAAACCCAGGGTCACTGAGGAGAAGGTGCCTTTGGCATTGGGTTCCCATAATTTGAATTATGGGAACCCAATGCCAAATTGGGAGACAGCAGGATGTCTCCCAATCCAAACATGCATCAAGTGCTGGTTTTTTCCCATGGAATGGAGGTTGGTCTAGAACTGCTGTGGCAATAAAGTCTAAAACCACAAAATCTGTAGGTGAGTTTGATTTCACCCCTCACCACAGGAGCCCTGGAGGAAGCCAAGCTAATTGAGCATAAATTGCAAATCTTCCCATTCTGTGTAGGCTTTCACAGCCAAAAGGTTATTTCTAGACCTGTCCTACGTCTAGAAGTTGGTAGCTCAGCTCAGTTAATTTCCAAGTCTGAGTTTACCACAGGAATCGAAAAGACTGACAGTGGCACCAGGATCCCAGAGAAACCAGAACCTCTTTGGTTATGGAGCTTTTCCCTTTGCCTCACTCCACAGATGGGAGCTCAGCGTGGCTGATGCTGATTAAACTGGAGCACGTCTGGAGAGATCTGGAGACAGATTTTTTTTTTTTTTTTTTTTTTTTTTCCCCTCAGACACATCACTCCATCAAGGGCTTTGCAAAATCTCATACCAATCTCTAATTCCCAGCCATCAATGCAGTGCTCCTAAATAACCTTGTTGTCTTCTTTCACTGTCAGGGGCTACCTTGGTTTATTAGACAGCTAATAAAATACCAACACTGGTGATTAGACCATTTCCTTAGAACTCCATGAAAGAAGTTAGAGATTTGAAACATCAATGCCATCAGAGAAGAAAATTGTTTTACTTCTGCCATGGTAACTAAGAGACATGATTCTCAGATCACAGTCTGGTTCATCCAGAAGGTTTCTACTCCTCTAGTGATGTTACAGCCTTCATTTTTTCTGGAAGTTTCTGCTAAATTTGAGTATTCAGCTGGCTGACTTCAGATTTTTCAAAAATAGGTGAAGATTCTCCAGAATTATGCTGGCAAGGGAGTATCAGCTCCCCCCCAGATGTCTGGAGGATTCTTGGGAGTGTGAAGCCAGGGCTCACGCAGGACACAACATTTCCTGGATGAAAGATGGATAGAAAATGAGTGGTCTCACATTTCAGAGTCAAGAAGGAACAGTCCTGAGTCACACAAGGACACACTCCACCAGAGAGGACAGCAGCCTGCTGGATGTGACTTTGAACAGCTACTTCCAGAAGCAGCCATAATTTCAGCAGTAAATTCCACTAAAATAACCAAAATCACCTCCAGCAAGGTCCTTTATCTCTGACTGACTGTGCAATACAAGTTTCCCCAGCAAGGCTCACCAAGGGTTGCACTCCAAATTCACACCACACTTCAGAGAAATTTCCTCAAGTAGGTGAGTAATGTCTTTTGAAAATAGAAATGTGCCTAATGTCAGAAAAAAAAGAACTCCTTGTAATAAGGTAGTGCCACCAGCATATCAAATGGCTGAATTAGAGCTAATTGAATACTTTCAATCTAGGCTGGTGTCAGCAGCCCGTGGAAATGCATCAGATGATATTCACAGGATAAGGAACTCTACTCCAGACCAAAGTAGCTCTGAAAAATGACACAGGACTTTCAAGTCTTTTGTAAGGGAAACTGTTCAATTGTCTTCTCTTCTATGCAGAGTAAGATAAGAAGCAATCAGCTCAATTTGCAACAAAAGAGATTTGGATTCCCTATTAGAAAGCATTTGCTAACTGTAAATATAGTTCAGCACAGAAGATGAAGGAAGTTCTGTTTGTGCCTAGAATTTTGGCATTTTAATCCTTTATTGCAACTGAACTGAATTAAGACTTTTCCAAATAACTGTCGATTTTATATTACTTTTTAGGAACTGGAACATTTTGCATTCTACTTGGAAAAATTATGACCTTCTTCACTTATATAATCTCATAATATTTTCTTAATTTAAAGAGACCTACACACACAAATATTGAAGTGAAATATACATGTGCATGCATGTGTATTCACAAGTTTCTGACAGCACGCAAATTGACACGTAATTAAACCATTAAATTGGATTAAGGGAATTATCAGGGAACATCTAACATTGACATTAAAGCTGGTGTGTAGTGCTGGGATTCTGAGGTGTGAAATTCCTGAGTGGCCACCAGCCCCCAAGCAGTTCCATGGGCAGCTGTAGTGAGAACCTCACAGCAAGGTTGGATAAAAATGTTGGTGTCACTCAGGGGGGCACAAACTCACACTTCTCCTTGGAAGTGCATCCATATACTGTCACTAATTCACTCTGGATAGACTGAACACTACTGGTCTTCCAGGTAATGGAACTTCCTGTTGATGGACAGCACAGGCAGAGCATTGCTTAGTGATTTTGAAAATAAAGTGTAATTGGAACTGAAACAAGGACATGCTGTCAGCTTTATTCTATTTCCTTGTTTTATATATAACATAAAGGTAGAGTAGGACAGAGCTGTAAATCCCTGGGTTTATTTTATTAAGCTCCTAGTTTATAAATTGGACTATTTTTGATCCCCGCTTTTTTCAGTTGCTTTCATTCCAAGAATTTCTGTTATTTCAGTTTAAAGAAGGAAGATTGCCAGAAGAAAGAATGGGCATCACTAACTCAGATTATTCATATTCAGAGCAGGGCTGAAATTTTAACAATTCCAAATGGGTTTGACAACAGAGATATGGAACAGCTTAATTCAGCAATGTCTTTATACTTTCATTTTCTAAAATATTGCATACAAGTGTATTAAACATTGTTATTCAGAAGCTAAAATGACAGAAAAAAATAATGGAAAGCATTTTAAGAATCTATTTAGCTTACTTGCCTGCAAAAAGTCAAAATCAATTGTATCATTCTTGACAAATGTGGCTATTATCAACACCCGCCACTGATAAGGATTTTGCAGCATCCTCAGGCAAAATCCTTCTGTGCTGTATTCTCATTACCCCTATTACACTGTCCTTAATTCTAATCTAAACCTTTCCTGCTGCAGTGTTATTCCAGAACTATTTCTCCCATCCAGTAGAAAATGAAATCTGTTTCTTCTATTCCACTTTGCAGCAGCATTTTTTGTCATTCAGGACCTGGAGGAAAAATGGGTGCAATTTTCACTTCTCCAGACAAAACAGCAGTTCATTCAATCTCCTCTCATAGATCTTATTTTTTCGAGGTCTTTGATCATTATTTTTACGTTCCTTTTCAATCAGACTTTGTCTTTCTCGAAGTCAGTACCCCAAACTGACACAGCATTCAGCACTGTTCTTATCACTCTGCTGGGGTGATACATTCTGCTTAGAATATGTTAGAGTTTCTGGCTGGCCCAGGAACAGGTTATGGTGCACTGCAACTCACTGACATCCTTTCCTAAAGAACCACTGCATGCTGGATTTGTTGTCCCTTTTTTATAAAATGTGTATTTTGTTAGGTAAAGATATAAGGGAAGAAGATGAGGGTAAGATATTTAGGATTACAAGGGGGCTGGAGCATCTCTGCTGTGAGGACAGGGGGTGCTCACCTGGAGAAGAGAATATTCCAGGGAGAGCTCAGAGCCCCTTGCAGGGCTTGAAGGGGGTCCAGGAGAGCTGGAGAGGGACTGGGGACAAGGGATGGAGGGACAGGGCACAGGGAATGGCTTCCCACTGCCACAGGGTGGATTTATTTGGTGTATAAACCCTTCCCTGTTGAGTGTGGGGAGGCCCTGGCACAGGGTGCCCAGAGAAGCTTTGGCTGCCCCTGGATCCCTGGCAGTGTCCAAGACCAGGTTGGACAGGGCTTGGAGCACCCTGGGACGGTGGAAGGTGTCCCTGCCCATGGCAGGGGGTGGAATGAGATGAGCTTTGTGGTCCTTCCAACTCAAACCATTCTGTGGTTTTATGATTTTGCTTTCTTATGAATAAATACTGAAGCTCTGCATAGGCACACTTACTAGTAATTAAAAAATATTTTTTCCTCACTGTAGTCTGTGTTTTATTTAATATCTCAGTTGCATTCATAAAATTCTTTCAATACTGTGTATACATGAGACCACATTCTTTTAAGGAACCACTTTGAGTGAAGCAGCTCATTCATCTAAGTTGATCCACACATAAATACATTTGCACAAGCAGAGCTGTAAATTTATTTGCCTATTTCAGCCAGGCACTTAACCAGAAATATTCTTACCCAGAAATACAGTTTATAGTATTCAATATAAGTCCTTCCTCTCACAACCTGCAGCCTGGAAATGCATCATATTGAAAAACACTTTTAGAAATTATTTTAAGACAATTCTGTTTCAGAAAATAATTTACTAATCAGAACCATTATATACTGGGCAAGACGCTACTGAACAATACTATTTTATAAGTATATTGAGGGGTTTTTTTGTCATATGAAAGGGTTTCATTTTCTTTTCCCTCCCAAGGAATGGCAGCTCTACTGACAGCGCTGCAGTGGCCTCTGGATGTGGCCCAAGCAAGCTGACATTGACAGACATCACAGAGGTGAGAGGAACTATATTAATTTTTATGAAAAGCCAATGCTGACTTCAGAATACCTCAAACAAAATCAGATAATTCAGTGTTGTGTAAAACAGGGTTAAATTGCACCACATATATTATTTCAAGCTCTGATCTTTGTTGTAGGTTTTAATTAAATATTTTAATTAAAAAAAAAAAAAACAAAGCATGTATCTTTAGATATGCTTTAATGAGAATATGAATATTCAGGTGAGAGATGTGAAAACTAAATCTCTGTAATGACCTGATTCAAAGGTCACTGAAACAAACAGAGAGACTTCACATACCACAAAATCACAGAATGGTTTGGGCTGGAAGGGACCACAAATTTCATCTCATTCCAGCCCCTGCCATGGGCAAGGACACCTCCCACTAGCCCAGGGTGCTCCAAGCCCTGTCCAACCTGGCCTTGGACACTTCCAAGGATCCAGGGACAGCCAAAGCTTCTCTGGGCACCCTGTGCCAGGGCCTCCCCACACTCACAGGGAAGGATTTCTTCCGAATATCCCATCCATCCCTGCCCTCTGGCAGTTTGAAGCCATTCCCTGTGTCCTGTCCCTCCATCCCTTGTTCCCAGTCCCTCTCCAGCTCTCCTGGAGCCCCTTGAGGCCCTGCAAGGGGCTCTGAGCTCTCCCTGGAGCCTTCTGTTCTCAAGGTGAACACCCCCATCTCTTCCAGCCTGGCTCCAGAGATTTGCTGTAGACCTGACATAAACCAGCCAAGGATCAGCCCCTAATTGTCAATACACACAAAGGTACCTCAGACCAACTTCTGATTTTTATCACACATCCCTGTGTTTTTCTTTCCCCACAGCTGTGTGCACACAAACCTCCCTTTCCTTTTCTCCAAGGCTCACGACTTTGGGCTGTTCTTTTTTAAGCACTTTCCCATCAAACAGCTTTTCTCCCCACACCTTTCTTGCCTGAATTTTTTTGTTCCATCCTATCCTGTCTGTTTGCAGACCTGGCACCAGCCTCTCTTCCTTGTCTCTCTCTTGTCTCCAGCTTTATCCCCTCCACATTATCTGGAGCAAAAACATCTTCATGGGACCAGTCCAGAAAGGGTATCTCAATATCTATGGCCCTTGGCTACAGACCTGAATTTATCATGAATTTCTCCGTATCTAGCCACATCCTAATATTTTTTATATATATTTTTATCTATTACATGTCTTTTTCTTCTTTTTTTGCTAATCTGATGCACACATTTCCTGCAAATGCATTGCATCCTCAAGGCTCACTTTTACTCAAACCACGTATTAAGCCTTCAAAATATACTGAATTTCTAAGTTTAGATGTAATATCAGGTTCTCAGACATTTGCTCCAGTTTCTGCTTGGGTTGTAATCTCTCTGGGACATGGCTTTGTGTCTTTATTTGCATTCTGAATGTAACATTTCATAAATTTTTTTTTTAAAATGTGAATTTTGTTGTTGTTGTCACTTGTGACTTTAGCATTAAAGCAGAATCACAGTTAGCATTTGGAAAAGTTTGGTCTTTACGAAGTTTCTGTTCAGTCCTAATTCAGGCAAAAATTGCCTGGATTTAATGAAATCTCTGACTAAATCCAACTGACGTAATACTTCGATCTGTGAACACTGGAAGTTTTCCATGACGTAAATGAATCCAGAGAAGTAATCTAGAGACATACTACTAAAAAGAACATTTATATATATATATATATATATATATATGATTTAATGGTAAAAATTACCTGATTGGAGATACTTTTTTGGTACATGGGTGTGAGTAACCACAGCCTGGTACGTCCTGAGCTTTACTGCTCCTCCATTACAGTTATTCCCAAAAATCCTTCCCATGTGGAAGCAGACAGAAATGCTGATTAGAACACATTACTAACT
Source organism: Acrocephalus scirpaceus scirpaceus (assembly GCA_910950805.1). Taxonomy (NCBI): domain Eukaryota; kingdom Metazoa; phylum Chordata; class Aves; order Passeriformes; family Sylviidae; genus Acrocephalus; species Acrocephalus scirpaceus. The sequence continues at coordinate 41,835,667 of OU383778.1, forward strand.
TTTTTGGGTATATTCAGGGTTAAATATCTATTTTCATGAATATTCTTTTTTAACTGTCTCATTTTCAGACTTCAGAGCAAGGACTGCCAAGAGTTTGAATCCAATCAATTTCTTTGTGAGTTCACATGAGTAATTTGGATAAACTATCCTTGTATTTCACATGGACACTCCAGGACTGTTAAAAGCAGCAGTTCATCTCTTCATTCCAATGCAATCCCCAGCTGAATTAATGAATTCACTGCCTGGCCTTGAATCTTTAGTGTTTGATTTAGCACAGGCAGAGTAAGTCCCATATATAATCCCCCCTGGCACCTCTCTCTCTCCCTCCCCATATATAAGTGTATGTACAAGATTATAAATACTATATAAATATATATATAGATGGATATGTATATTCATGCTGATATTTCTGTTCCAGCCATGCTACTCACTATCAGTCAGATAAGACTAATCCTAAAAATTTCTTGAATTTCTTATATTGCATTTACAATAATTTAATATTATCAAGTAGTTAATACTTATCAGCGTCTTCTGGAGCTCTTAGAACTGATTTTACCAGCAGAGAGTGTGCCCACCCTGCTAAAAATACAGATGCTTTGAAGAGAGAGAGCCTTTAGGAGAAAATAAGTTTCTATTTTAAGGGCAGAGACAAAATACTTCCTTTAGTCCCTCATTAGTTATCTATTTTAATTTAACTGATGCTGTTGTTTTGCATTTAGCAAACACAGAGCCTTGGTGACGGCCCAGCAGTGATCCCTAGTCAGGAGTGGCAAAGATCCCAAAGAGATTTCAGCCTTATCAGATAATGCTGCTGCTGCTGAAAGCCCCTTCATCAGGATCTTTATATGGCTCTGCTAAAGCATTTTTCTTTCTGACTTGCCAGCAGCCAAACTAACAAGACTTCAGTGACAAATGATGTGTTTAACCCTCCAGAAAGGAATCCTGACTTGGTTTTTAGGACCGTTTCCATTTTTATGTCTGAACGACCAGACAAAGACACATCACCTTTCAAGGAAAGTGATGGTGCAATCTCAACGTTTGGAGAAGCATCTCAAAAATACCATTTCACCACAGTGCTTTTGTCTTTTTGTTTGATGGCTTTTGGGAAAAGAAGAAGGTATATACAGAGTACAATAAAAATCTGAGCTACAACAAGATTGCCTTAAATTCCTGAGAGGCTATTTCCCTAATTAAGCAGAACAAACTAATTTCTTATTTTTTTACCTTTCAGAGGTGGAATCTGGAAAAAAACACGTATCATCTCCTCAGCTTTTAAGTGTCATTAATGAGTTGATGCAATGACAAGACTCAAAAAGAACAAGTGTAGCTGGGGCTTTTGGAGGCTATTTAACATTTCTCTTTCTCTGTGTCATTGTGTCATGACCCTGTACCAGCTGGAGGAGTTTTTTTTCTGAATCTCAGACTTTTAAACAAAGTGAGTTTTGTTCTCTTGCTAAGTTTATCCTAAAAATGGTGAAGTTTTATTTGGTAAGAGATGTCCTCCTGTAGGGAAGTCTTGACTAAGGCAGTTAATTTTCACAGATGGATAAAAGACCAAACCAGGAGACATCTGCAAAATCATCTTGTACTTCTGCAGCTCTCAGAGAAGGCAACAATATCTCACTGACTTAAGCATCAGATATACTTCTCCCACTACAAGGACATTGTTTTTATCTAAAAGCAAACTGGTCAAGGGACTTTTGCTCATTATATTCACTGAGCTGGAGTAAGTCCATGTTTGTCTTGACCCTCTTAGTCAAGACACTGTAGATTTTCAGCTTTAATCCTCCTTGTTTTCATTTCATTCTCTCACAAACCACTGGAACTAAGAGTTACATAATCAGCTTCAATAATTTCTCTTTTCTTTTTTTCCTTTTTTCCATATCCATGCTTTTCAAACACCTACATACATATCACATCCTCCTGAGTAGCTCCAGATCCAATGTTTGAACTAATTCTTCATGACAGGATGTCAATGTCAAGCATTATTGAGCCTTAAACAGAGGCAGTGATTGCCAAATGTAATATTCCAGCACCTTCCCAAGCAAACTGTTGAGAGCTGATTGAAGGGAGGGTCTGATTCAGCTGCACTTACCTACTTTTCCAAAAATAGCCTTTCTACCTCTTTTTTTCTGTAACATTGGTTTCTGTTTCTTTGCTCTGAAGGGTGAAACAGTTCATTGCTCTGAGGGGTCATATGAGAATTATGTTCAATTTTCATCACTGGAGCAGAAAAAGCTGTGAAGCCAAAGTACAGCAAAGACACTCTTGACAAATAATGTGTGGTCTGCTTTCCTTTCCCTTCACAAATGTAATGGGAATGAGACAATGGTGCAGCTGAAAGGAAATTTTCATGGCCTCTTGAAAAATAAATACAGAGCTCAAAATTGTCTTTAAATTTTGAATCAAACATACTTTAACAACCACTGTTAAGGTGGGTGACTCATAAAGAGATGGTATTACACAGGCAGGAAAACAAAATTGTGAAAATAAAGTGGATTTATTTTTTTAAATTACTGCAATATATTGCTAAACCATCTTTATATACATATATCTCAAGAAAATAATGACAAAAAATTCAAGCCAGGCTACACAGGTAGAAATCTGACATAATTAATACTCTTTTTGACAACTGTAAAATTCCTGTTTTCAATTTGTAATTCAGCTGAGCCGATGACAGATTTCTCCTCATCATCACTGATTTATGAGCTCATCTTGCCAACTTTTCCCCCCTTCCCACACTATGTACACAAGCTGAGGCAGTTTTTTTATCCTCAGAACAAAGGGTAGCATTTCAAGAAAAAGTATCAAATTGTGTAAATCCATAACTGCCTTTTGAAGTTAAGCAGATTTTGTCTGGATGCCACAGCTCAACTGCTCTAAGGAAAGGACATAAAAAGAAAGCAAAACTAAAAGAGCAACATATGATCAGCCTGAATGTCTCAGACATCTTCTCTTTTTTCCCAGGGATTTTAGTTTGGTTTCTTAGCTTTTTTATTTATTGAATTTATTGGTGGTTGGTTTTCTATTAGATGGAACCTGATAATTTGCTCATATTCTACTTTAATAGAAGGACTTTTATGAGAAGCAAATGAGTTGTTGGATCATTAATTAGCAAACTGCTACTAAGAATATGATTAATAAGATGAGTAATAATTCCTCTAACATTGATATCATCCAAAGAGGAGAAATGCTCAATGAGTATCTGTTTAGGTATTTATAAAATATTAGCTGATAATGGCATATTTCACATTCCAGCTTTAAGAAGGAAGATATTAGAGTAACTCCAATAGGAGCTGGAGATTTAAGTCAGAATGTTTAATTGGTTTGTGTTAGAGAATGTTAACAGATCTAGGTGGTCAGTGCTCTGGGATGGAAGGGGAGAAAGTACACAAAGAAAAATGGCCATAAAATGCATTTCAGAAGTCAAACCAAACAGCAGGGGAAAAGAGGACTCTTCAATATAGTTATTTTTAAGCTGTAATTTTTACAACTTTTCATTTTAGGCAGAGAAACATCACTGAGTATTCAAACATTTCAAGAATTCCAGCATTTAACTTCTCAAAGTAAAACTTATCACCTCGTTCTTCTTGTCTGTCCTTCCTCTTTTACAGCTGCTATCATCTTTTTGACCTCACACCTCCAATCCAAGGCTAAGGCTTGGAAGACAGAAGTGTAGCCATGCAATTATGGCACTTTTATTATCAGGTAGTCAGTGTCCTTGTATGGAGCTGCAGAAGAGGCAGGTAAGAGAGCCTGGCTGATTCTGCTGATTAGCTGAATAATCAGGCAGTTGTTTCTCCAAATGACCTTGCCTGTTATGATACAGTTTATTATCAGCTTCCTTACACTGCCTGCTCTCTAAATACTCCTCTCTCTATTGTAATCTCTTCCTTGACTCAGGAGAATATATTTTCTCCTTTACTTTTTTCTTCCCCTGAAATTGTCAGCATCTCTCATGGTTCTTCTCTGACCTCTTGGATCAAGGTAATTGAATGCTTATCTCTTGTTTAAATGATACCATTTAAAGTTTCGTTTCAATATCGGTCTTATTTCACACCACACATGATACACACGAGTTTCTGTAATGTTGCCAGGAAAGGAAATTTCTACAGAAACACCAGGGTCAATTAATGTTTCCAGTTCACTTATCAAAGATCACATTAATTCATTCAGCCTGAAATTCATACACGAATTTGTTAATTGTATTCAAGGGTCAAGCACTACAAAAACCTTGTAAGAAGGATATTGTGTAAGAGTTTCTTGGGTACATACTCCAGGAACAGTGGTGTGGAAAACCCAGTGTCTTTGAACAACCACATTTGCAAGAAAAGGGGTATTTAATTTGAACAACTACCAGATCCATCACTTATATATGCTTCTTTTAGCTGCTGGTCCTACAGAGACAATTCAGTTTATCTGTCTCAAATGCTAGAAAAAAATATAAATGAGTGCAAGTTGTTTTGTTGATGTAATTTATGGAGCTGGTTTAGAAAAAACACCGAATGTCAGCAAAGGGAACTATTTTTATCACAGTCTATTGTTTAACAACCCTTCACGGTCATCAAATTTAGTGCACCTATAAAATGCAAGGCAGCTGCAGGGGATGAACCAGCAGTTTAAAAATACTAAAGAGCCAAAAATTATCCAAACCCCCATCTCTCTGATCCACTGATGCTGCATGGAAGTCAAAAGAAGTGTATATACAGATTTTATAAAAAGCTGGCAGAGTTTTAAAATTAGACAATTTTAGTATGCAATTTAAGCAATTATTAAAATTAGGAGAGTGAGTGACTGCCCAGAGCTGCAAGCTGAGTTACTGTGCTCAGAAATAAGGAGAGAAGTCCTCACAAGCCTGAGGTGAAGTCCACAGAAGAATGCTGTGACATGCATCAGACAGAGGATCAAATTCACACTTAATGGGAGCTCCTGCATTTCATCAACTTCTGAGAAGCTGGGCTAATTTCCATCACAGTAATACACAAACCTAATGGATAACTGAAAAATTTTAATGGTCCAAGCCACCATAAGATAAAATTCCTTACAAATAGTGTTATAGGGAGGTTGATCTTGTTTTTGTTTGGTTTGCATCCTGATAGTATGGGAAATAATTAATCATTGGGTTCACTCTCCAGTTTCCTGGGGAAAAACAGGAATTGCTTGAAAAAGCCTTGAATTTTTTCCCTGTTTCATTAGGTTTCATCTAGCCACCAAGTATTTGGCTCTGTATTGACTATTTTTGTCTTTCTGCTTCCATTCCTGCTGCTGTCAAGCCCACATCCCTTCTCTCCCCCACTGAAATCTCCATCACCAGCTCTGCCCTTCAACCTCCCTACCTGCTCCTCTTCCCAGCACTCTTGCAGGATTTCATCTCCTCCCCTGGAGTCAAACAGCTCAAAGATTTGGGCATTGAAAAATATTTCTGTGAAAAGCTTGCTAAAAATCTAAAGCAAAAGAAAAATCACAACAAGGAGCTGGAAGCCTGTTCCAAGGAGCAATGAAGGAGAACCTTTCCCCACCTGGAAAATCTCCAGGGCAGCACAGGGCAGACTCTATTAATGCTTGGCTGAGTAGTATTTAGCTTAGAAATCTGGTGTGTGTTGCAGCCAGTAAATATTTGATCTGTGCTCTTGTATTGCGTGTATAGGGCTTGCAGAACCTCCCTGTACTCAGCAAAAGGTGCACAAAAAAAGGGGAAAATTTCCTGATGATTTTAGCAGTGATAGAGCTGGTGACCCACGATCTTACATCGTTGCAAAAATAACCCAATCCCAGCCAAAATCTCACAATTCTGAAGAGAAATCACAGCCATTGTCAGCATTTTGCAGCAGCTTCCTAAGTACTGGGTGTATTTATGCAGGCTAACAATTCAATTTTGTTTTATGAATGCTGTTTCATCTTCCATTTTGTGCTGGAACCTTCAAGAGAGAAGGAAACATTTCTGCTTTGGCTGCAGCATTGAACGTGGAGGACAATCAGAGTCTGTGAAGCGGCTGATTTTTCATTCAAATGGAAACAGCATGGCACAAATAGCTGGCCACTACCCCAAAAGAATCCATCCTGCCAGGCTGCTTTACAATCCTCCACTTAAGGATGGATCACCTGGTTCCTTTCCCTGCTTTTCTTGGAGATGTTTTCAACTAACACTCTGTTACTGCCAGGATTCAGGAGCAATTTTTAATAGTCTGATTTTCACTTGTAGCGTTTGGTATTTTCCTAAGGAACTGAAATTTCTTAGAAGGTGCTCAAAACCACAGCTTTGAGTAGGTGGCCTATGAATTCTCCTCCTGTGGATAGTTTTGAAGTCAGCCAAGAAAAAGTGGTTTTGGTTGTGGGTTGCTCTTCCTTTGAGGATAGATTAAATTCAGGACAAAACATGATCAGCAGGAGAAGTAAAAAAGCAGTCTCTCACTTGCTAAATGACCTGCCATAGCCTGATAGCCATGGTCTAATGCTATTTATTCACAGACTCCACTTTTTATTCCTTGGGAAAGCTTATCAAAGTGACAAAACCCATTTAAACCTGACAGAAAACACAGCAGACATGAAGCATTTCTGTAGAATCACATCCAGTTAACTCTTCTCACATCTTCCCTTCGGCTGAATGTGGGATTTCTACATAGTGGACCTTATTATCCCTGCCTTTCAGGGACCTTTGATGTCTCTGTTCACATTTTGCAAAGAGACTTTTGTTTTCAGTTCTGAGATCTCCAAGATCAAAGAGCCCTTATTGATAATAAAAAGCCTAAAGTTTTCTGTGTTTTTGGGTTTTGACGTCGAAATACCTACAAAAAAAATCAGTGCAAAAGGAACAGCATGGAATTTTATAGAATCACAGAATTTCTGAGGTAACTTATCCAGTTAACCTTGGCCTCTAACAATATAGACACAATGTTCATCAGAAATATTACCTATTAACAAGTTCCAAATTTAAACATGCATCAGCTTTAGTCTTATCATCCTTGAGTTATGAAGTCATTCAGATCTTTCAAAAACATTTCTCTTTGTCTTTCGTGCCAGAAGAAAAGGAAGTGCTTTCTCCTAAGGATAGATTTTCCATATATATCCCAGAATATTTCAGTTCATAGTATGCATCAACAAGTGAACTAACAAAAAAGAAAAGAAATATCCTTGCTGAGGGATTGGAATAGATGATGTTCACGATAAAAACTGGTCTGTTCAGGAAAGGGTCTGCTGGTAGTTGATGTTAGTCTGGGATGGGTTTCTCTAAATCAGAAAGCCCTTTCCACCTCCCTTCTTTATAATCCTGGGGTCTGATGGTGTGTTAAAGGAGAATACTTTATACAAGCTAATAATAATATCCTTACCAATACTGGCCCCATGGGTGCTTGACAGCAAATGTTTAATGTGAGACTGCAGAACAGTCTGCATTCCTGCTTCCCCGTGCTCCTAACTCCTGCAAACCTTCACACTACTCAGCTTTGTTTTTGTCAAAAAGATATTTCCACTTCTTTGTATGGAATAAAGAACTCCAATTCGAGCAGGGAAAATAATTACAAAACAAAATGAGAACAAAGCTGGGAAATGAGTGTAACGCAGCTCTGCATTTATGGCTGAAATCAGCCTGGCGTGAGCACAGCAGGGACACCACATGGAAGTGGTCTGAATGTAACAACCACAGCTTGGGAAATAAACTGAAATCATACCTGGCAGCAAAGAGAGGTGGCTCCTTCACATTTTTTGCAGTGCTATGGAACATTCTGTAGTTCCAAACTGTTCCTGAGGTAATTTCAGAGTTAGTGCTACAAAAGCATGTGCAGGGAACACCCATCAGAAATTTGAATAAATGGATTACTTGAGTTCATTCATTAAAAGGGAGAGATAGTTCTGGCATAAACCCATTGCTCACTAGCCTGGTTACATAATTTTTCTAGACCTGTTTATGATACTCTGTGTCTCAAGCTTACAGGTGACAAGAGAGCTCCTCTAGGAAGATAAATTGATCCACAGACACACATTTTTTTCCACACTAATCTTCACCCTCAAAGAACACATAAACAACAGTACTGGGAACTCCTACATAAATCACACAACTCAATAACTTTTCCACCTGCATATTTTTCTCATCCTCTCTTAAAAGATGATGTGATTCTCCATAACAGAAGAAGGAAGCTCTTTGTCTCTGCAGATGAACAGCAAACAGAAAATAAAATACCCCATATAAAATCAATGTTTGGGATATTTTTCTTTTTAAATAGAAAATCCTGATTCATCAGTATTGGACAACTTTGTCAAGATTTTATTTCCCTTTCCTGAACTCACTCTCTGAAATGAGGAAGAGAGACAAAAAAATAATTCCAACAGACAAAGGGCAGAATAAATAATTCCCCTGGTTGCAAACCAATGAATGTTTAACTGTGTATGCAAACTGAAAGTTGCAATGGGACACACTAATTCTACATTTCTATTGTTTAGATTGCCAGGTTCAAATTCCTGTATCAATTCAGGTGCAGCATTTCCTGTACTTCAGTTATTCTGTGCTAAAAGGCTGGTGTGGGTCTGTGGTTCAAAGTATCTTCTGCATTCCCCAAAAAACCTTCATGGCATAAGAAATGGCTTTTGTAACCCTCATTTTCAGTGATTTGTTCTGGTATATAAACACACAAACACACACATATGTGTAAATAAACACAAATTTACCTACAAGGGCAACAGGCAAATGAAAGGCATAACTGAAAGCCACAGAACAACATGTAAAATTATGACTTGATTGAAACAGATTATTTCCATTATTAGAGATAGCACTCTATTTATATTAAGGCTAAATAACTGCAATGCTTAATTATTTGATTAATCAGGCAGCAAGCTTGTCCTAGGTTACAATGTAAAATTGTGCCCAAGGTATGTATTCTATCCCCATGAGCCGTTAGAGCCAACGTGGGGCAGTGTTTTCCTTATCTTCTGTTAACGAGCCTAACAATGCCTTGCCCATGACTCATAGATAACTTCCTCTGGAGTTATCTCTGTTTAATGGGCCATCAAGGACCCACTGCATGACTCATAGAATGAGATCAGCCCATTGGGAGATGCTCTGCCCAGGGGGAGGAGCCAAGCATTCCCACCTGGATAAATCCAGGGTTTGGGACAGCACAGACAGCTTTTATCCACTGGACTCCCAGAGGAGACAAGAGCTACCAGACCTTTCTACAGGACCACTGCTTCGACAAGACCATTTCATCTGGACTGCCACTACCACCCTAACAGGGTGTCAGGTTGTATTCTGACTCTGTCAGTGGTTTTTTGTACTATTACTTTTATTTTACTTTCTTTTATTTATTTTCTTTTCCTCTTATTAAATTGTGTTTCTGACTTGGAGTCTTTCACTGGTTTTGCTTTCAAACCAGCACAAAGCTCTTCTTGGATCCTCTCAATAAACTATTACAGACCATTGAGGCTGAGCTCTCTTGTGGCTGAGAAGATGGGACAGCAAATCATGCAGAGTTGTGGGCTTTTGTCCTCCTGTATTTTTTCCTCAAGGTTGACAATACTCATTTTGAGAAGACAGGGAGAAGAAATTCTGAGCAAATCAGGCCATAAAATTGTACAATTGTATAAAGTCATGAACAAAACTTCCTTTTTTCCTTTTTTTTTTTCCTTAAGAAGGTGTATACGTTTTGAAGTCTAGACATTTTAACATTAAACACAAACATTAAAGCTTTCAGATGGTAGCTGAGCTGAGATTATGTGTAACCCAACCAGAATCTGACTCAATTGATTTTTAAGACCCTTAACAGTCTTTCAAACTCCACACCTGATCCATTTAATTCTGCCTGCTGCCAGGTACCAAAGGGATTATGGCTTTGCACCTGCTAGAAGTAATTGATTTAGGATGAGAGAAGTCTAATTCTAAGCATAGAAGTGATAACCAGATGGGCATGCATTCCTCAAAGAAATCTGAGCCCTCTGAATGAATAAACAATGATTTAGGGAAAATTAAACCTGGGTGTTGACTCTGAAGGCTGCTGAGAAAGATGCTCAGTCATGGCAGTGACACAGCAGTGATACCAACGCCATTCTCAGAAAGAATTGTGAGAATCTGAGGATTGCACTGAAGGTTGTAGGGGAAAGTCCTCTCTCCATACTCAGGCTTCCCAAATTGTTCACCTGAGCCCTGATAATGCAGAGACACCAGTAGCTATTTTTAAGCTAAGCAGCATGCTTAGCAATCAGTAGGACAGAAAATTCAATATGAAGGGCATGGTGTGACAGCCCCACTGCCAGGAGTTTCCTGGTGCCCACCACAGCCACCATCCCCGGAGGGGCTGATGGAGATCACCAGATGCACAACCTTTGTTTCATTGCCAAACAAGTAACAATAGCTGCTGAAAACAAACTAACCTATTAGCATTGACTGGATGGGGAAGGAATTAAAATATAAATTAATCCCTCTAGTCAGAAGAATTGGAAAGAAAAGTCATTAGCAAAATTTCTGCGAAGACTCAGGGTTTATAAAAGAAACCCTTTGATGCTTTTCACCTCAGAAGCCTCTTAACAAAGTGATATTCTACAGTGTCTTTTTACTTATTTTGAGATATCCAAAGTGTATGTGATTATATCTTAGAGGAAATTATTTATACAATAAATCATCAGACATCACCAATATAAGAAACTGTTTTGATCACCTATTTCAAATGAACTGAGTTTTAAAGGTTAAATTGAGCTTTCTATTGTAGTTACAGACTGTTATAAACTCGGGGAAAAAAATGCAGCCTATATAATTTCTATCATCATTAAAATGTCATGACATTCAGTCCATAAGCTACAAAGAACATCCTGAAAATTGAAAGGAAAAGAGATTTTGAAATAAATGACATGACCTTCACTTCTTTACCAGTGAACAGAAATTAAGGTGAAATTACATGCACCTAATGCCCAGGTTGCATTCACATTTCACAAAAAAAAAAACCAAAAAAACAAAAAACAAAAAAAACCCCACCCCCAAAGTACTACTCAAAGCATTTACAAGAACTCCAGAAGAATTTGATCCCCTAAATTTTTGGATATCTTAAAGTTTGGATGATAATATAGTATACTTATCAGAATCATATATGCAATACCAACATTCTTTTATGAAGCTCTTTAAAATCTGTAACACCACTGCAGAAAATCACCCCATCTTTTTAAGTACCTGCGACCTTCAGTAACTCAACAACTAAAATACCATAAATACACATTTCCCACCTATTACCAGTAAGAAACAAAGGTGAGCACCAGGTGTGGGAATTTACAGCCTTCATGGTGTCTGAGGCCAGATTGCAAACTCCCATCCCATCGAGACCATTTCCCACTGAGGTATTGGTGCAGCAAGGCTTGAAATCAAACACTGGTGCCGTGGTCAACACACCGTTTTTCTTTCCAGCAGATCATTTGATCAGACTGCAGGAATGTGACCTGGAAAATTGGGAAACCCTGAGCCATAAATTATCCCACACCTCTGCCAGCAGGATGGGCACTGGAGCAGCTGGGAAGTTTCACTTTTAATCCAGTTTAAGGCACGTTGGCACCCCTGAGCCTCCTGCTGGTGCTCAGCCTGAGCTGGGTGACTTCACAACCCTGTTTTCTCAATATGCAATAGTAACACAATGTAATAAAAATGTTAATGAGGTAAATTAAGTGCAAGAAGTTAAATGATGCTGATAATATCATAACTCTGTGTCAGCTATCTTGTGCGCAACAGCCACATGGAGTTAAGGCAAGGAGGAGGCGTCAGTTGTTCTTTGTATTGAACGTGACAGTTTTTGAAACCTAAACAACCTCCTCAGATAATGAATTCACAATATAAATTCAGAAAGAAAATATTTTTCAGGGCTGTGGAACATCTTTTGTTCAGACGCTAATTTTCCATTTGGGGAAGGAAGGAAGGAAGGAAGGAAGGAAGGAAGGAAGGAAGGAAGGAAGGAAGGAAGGAAGGAAGGAAGGAAGGAAGGAAGGAAGGAAGGAAGGAAGGAAGGAAGGAAGGAAGGAAGGAAGGAAGGAAGGAAGGAAGGAAGGAAGGAAGGAAGGAAGGAAGGAAGGAAGGAAGGAAGGAAGGAAGGAAGGAAGGAAGGAAGGAAGGAAGGAAGGAAGGAAGGAAGGAAGGAAGGAAGGAAGGAAGGAAGGAAGGAAGGAAGGAAGGAAGGAAGGAAGGAAGGAAGGAAGGAAGGAAGGAAGGAAGGAAGGAAGGAAGGAAGGAAGGAAGGAAGGAAGGAAGGAAGGAAGGAAGGAAGGAAGGAAGGAAGGAAGGAAGGAAGGAAGGAAGGAAGGAAGGAAGGAAGGAAAACTTGCAATATACCGCAGTAGATGTCAAAAAGAAAATAGACTGGATATGCACTGGTTTCTTTCTTGCTCTGTGCCTTTCATGTATTTTCCCAGCAGCTGGAATGTGCTTGAATTTCCAGGTATCTGAATTGTAGGAAACAGCCAGACTCCTCTCATTAACATAATTCTCCTTTTGCTAAAATCACAGAGGAAGAAAATGAGAAGCAGAAACTCCACATCCCCTTGCTGACTCCCCTGTGCCATTGCCCAAGCTCACACCAGCCAAAGGAATACATGAGTACCAAAAAGCTTCAAATCCTCACTGCAAAATTTCAGGTAAGCTCCCGTGGATTTCTTAAAATGCAGAGCACACCAGTGGTCCCAAATGACAAGTTGTCTCAAACTGGAAAGTCAAAAAAGAGAAAAGAGGGGGGGAAAAAAAGAAGAAGAAGGAAAAACAAAAGGAAAAATAAAGAGAAATCATTTACTCCCACTGAAAATGCTGGCCATGAACTCTGGATTGCTTCAATATACTGTAGGCATTTTTGTCATTTCACAGCAAGCCTTTATCAGCTTCACCCGACAGACACAAAATGTACATTTTGTAGCAAATAAACTGCAAATTTCTGCTTTCCAACTTTCTTCTAAAATATGTATTATTGATAATTTAAGCACTATACACCTTGCACTGGGTATTTTCTTGATTGTACACTGAGACTGGTTCATTACTGACATAAATACTGACACCAAGAGTGCTGGGATACAATGCAGTGTATACTGAGATGATTTATCCACCTAAATTTATATTTATATACATATACATATAATATATGTACATACATATATTATATGTATGTATATACATATACATATGCATATACATATACATATAATAAAACCTTTTCTTGCCTCTTTTTCATATCGCAGTCACTTGCAACTCATGTTCCTTTCCCTTAGCTCTATACATCTCACTGCACTCTATTTTATCCACTTGCACTGTTAATATTCCCCCCACACCTGCATTTCCTGACCTGTGGGGGCAGAGGTATCAGTACAGAGTTCAGCACAAAGACATAGCACTGACTGCCATCGTATTTGAATTTATTTGCTGTCAAGAGCAGTCAAGTGGTTCTCAAATAGAGTTAATTCTGGTTTATTTTTTCATGGTTAGATGAGACTTGACTTCACATTGATGATGACTTTTCTCCACCAGAACCAGCCTAGATCATCTTGGAATTGCCTACACCTTGTTTTCCTTGACTTTCTTGCACCAAGTTTTATTACACCTGCCTGGCTCTAATACTGGCCCCTTTTACTACATCCTGCTGCACTTTTTTGGTTTTTTACTACACTCACACCTGCCCTGCTGCTGGAGGCCTGAAGTTGCTACATTTGGTTCTGACCCATCACAGCCTCAGCCTCCTTCTTTCCCAATGCCCAGGATTTTCTGAGGCTCAACCATCAACCACTGTCCATCTCTTGCTTCCTTTGCTGTCTTGGGCTGCCAAAGCAACCTCACAGTCTCTTAGTAGGTTCTATCTCCTTTGTATTACTTCTCTTTTCTACATTTCTGTTATTCTCATATTGTTGTTTCTCTGTTGTTCTGGAATACCCATCCTTGAGGATATTCAAGTCTGCCTGGATAAGACCTGGGAGCAATCTGATCTAAGATGACCCCAGGCTTGGAACAGAGATTTTCACAGGTCCTTTCCAATCTAACTTTTCTGTGCTTGTCTTACAACCACAGAAAAGAGGATCTGAATTGTTCATTCTGTCTTGATCCTGGGTATTAACCATGAAATCTTTTCAACACCACCAAATCTACCAAACTTTGTTCTGTGTTTTCTTGACTTCCTTTCTTTTGTACGGAACTCTTGCTTGCTTTTTTTTCCTTTGCCACCAACACCCTTTGTTACTTCATGGGTACTGAGATGAAGTAATCCTGTACCCAAATTCCATGTGTAGCTCTCTGTCATCGCTATTTGGAGCAATTTCATTTGCTCAGATCTGCTTTTCTCAGCAAATGATTCACAATTCCCATGAACACTTCTGCTTCTAATTACAGATTCTTTAACATTTTCAAGGCTACTCCCAAATACCACAGTTCTAACACTGCAGTGTCTACTCTTCCAATTTTCTATTCCATGCAAGAGAAAATGTAGAGAGCTCGTGAACAATGATCACAACCCATTGAGGGCATGAATCATCAAAACACACGTAATTCCTTACACCTTAGTGCCTACATAACTTCTTGAGCTATTTCCTCTCCAAAATAGCATTAGAAATTCTTCATTCTGAACTTTTCTGTTGCCACTATAAACAGAAATATATATACTATAAACAGTGCTTTTATGCTGGTGGGATGCCCGGTGACTCTGGGTGCAGCAGCTATAGAAATTTATTCTACATTTTGGACTCACCAGACAGTGATCACTGAGAAGAGCTGATTTCAGGTAACAGCATTTAAGAGACTCTGTACCAGTGCAGAGAAACTCCTGCTTCATGCTGGGGCACTGGCAGAGATTCTGCAGCTGCAGGATTCAGGTTGTATTCAAGACTGACTTTCCCTTATCTCCTCCAAACATTTATTTCCAACACCCGAACATGTCTCCAGCTTTAAGACACTCCATTATAAATGCATCATTTTAAAGATGTAAAAGGTTTGCACAGGGAACAACAGATCCAAGATTCCCAAATTTATTTAGCTTTAAAATATTTGGATTAAGGAAAAATCTGGTCTTTGGGGAAGACCAGAGATGTTTTGCCCAAAGAAGCTGTGGCTGCTCCATCCCTGATGGTATTCAAGGTCAGGTTGGACAGGGCTTGGAGCAATCTGGTCTAGTAGAAGACGTCCCTGCTCATGGCAGGAGGCTGGAACTGGATGGTCTTAAAGGTCCATTTCAACCCAAACTATTCCGGAATTCTCTGATACGACTCTTATTTTTTTATTGTTTGTTTGGGTTTTTTTTTTAATTTGTTGGTCTTCATTAATAGTCTTTAATTAGGTCCCATAAATAATTCCACTGAGAAGCACAGCTGGAATGCAGCTTTCCCATGGCACCATAGAGAAAATGAGCAACAGAGAATTCACTGAAAGTCTTGAATCATTTTTCTTTACCATAGAAAGAGAAATGTGAAGCTCTCCCCTACAGGAAATTTTTATGTAAACCAGAGTGGATTACCAGCATGGCCCCAGCTGCTCTTGGATTAAAATATGGATCTGCAGTTGCAGAAATTAGAATCACCCAGAACTCTGCTGAAATTGATGTCACGATGCTGTAAGGGACGTATGGAGGATATATGATGCTATAAAGGACGCAACCTCAGAACCAGATGGTCTCCTCAAAACCCTCCCTAGGTCTGAGAAGAGTCTTACTGATTTTTATAGGATCTGAATGATTTCTTATTGTAACAGAAGTTCCTTTGTTGCTGGAGGAAGATATTCTCCATTATTCTGCATTTATAAGTTAAAAGCATGTCTTGGTAACTTCCATTAAAAACCCAAAACTTTCATTTACAACTTTCTGCTGATTTATTCCACTTAAATTTCATACAGATCATTCAGAAATAGACCAAATTTACTGCATCAGATCTTTTTTCCCCCAACATCTTCCTAATACCCCAAAATGATCAAGAAGACAAACTGTAACAGAGCTGGCTACTTCCAGTACTGACTGTTGAGATGTATTTTAACAAGCAGGGCTCATGCTACAAGTAGTAAGTAAAGTATTTCTTTTCAATAATATTTAACAGCAGCAGTGGAAAAATCACTACTGGACATCTTTGTTTTCCTTGCATCAACAAGAAAATATGGCACAGAATCAGAGTAATAAAAGCAGAGCTCAGCCACCTGGTGAGGTAGCTTAAGAATATTTCTGGAATAGTTAAATCTTCTCTACTGAAATTAAACAAAGAAAGTGATGATTTTAAAATATTCCTGAATTGAGTGTATTCCTGAGGATACTTCATCTTTAAGTAATACTTTCAACATAAAAAATACAATATTTCCTATTAAAAGAAATCTATATTTTATTTCCAGTTATGGTGAAAAGATGGAGAAAACAGAAATGCATGAAAATATGGATTAAAGAAAAGAGTAAATACACTTAGGGTTTAAAGATAAGACTCAACAGCTGTTTTCACATTGTTTTCCTGCATGGGTACTACTACAAAATGTAGGTTTACTCTTCTTTGCTTTTGTAAAACTGTCCTTCTGAATAAAAACTTTGTATTGAATGTTGCTTCCTCACATATTCCATTTTTCATTCTTCAGTCTCTCAGCCCATTCTCTCCCGTCTCTTTTCCTGTTACTGACAGACAGTTATGTGGTTTTGCCCTTGAGCCCCAACCTCTCCAGCAGTGCTGGTCCTCTGCTCCATCTAGTGGGATCCCTGCTGCTCCAACAGCCTGGAATGCCCAGAGGAAGGGATGGGGAGCACAGGGAGCCTGGCCTCGGATACAGCTCCAGACTGTGCCTCATTACCCAGCTACACTGAACTTGAAGCCCACAGTTTATTTTACAAAATGTGGAGCACAATTCAAAATTGCTGCTGGTATTACCTGACCACCTAAACAAGAGCTACAGTTCTCAACAGCTATGGATTTTACAGAATATCACAAGGATCACAAGGGCATTTTTATCTTGCCTGTATCACACAGAAGTAAATGCACACCAACACCCAAAGAGCCAGCCCTGCCTAAAGATGTACAACTGAAAGTAAAGAGAAATTGATGTCAGTCCTTCCAAGCTTTCGCAGCAGGCTCTGAGCATCACTTTGGTAAATAAAGTATTTAAGCCCTCAGTGCTATGTGGGCTGCTGTAAGATTAATATTTGAAAGTCTTTGGCAGTGCAAAAAAAGGTCTTTAATTTATTTTCACTCTAGGAATCATGGGCAGCATCCGCACAGGAAAATGGTTCTCTAGTTGTTCTTTTAATATCAATGGTTTTGTGATATTTCCATTTTTTGCTTTTGTTTATTTACTGTGCATGGGGCCCTGAAGCGTTGACTCGAGGATGGTCTGTCTTTAGCACACTCTAAATAAACTCAGGTCTCACCACTGGGCTCAGATTTATTTGCAGTGGTGACAGCTGAGTTAGCATGTCCCAGGAATTTGGAATTTAACTTGGCTGGGATTCAGGGCCAGCAAAATGAGCTCATTTGGGCCCAGCCAGGAGAGGGTCTGCAAATGTGTCTCCCACCAAATAATGTGACATGCAGACTGCATAAACCCCTCATGAATATGATCCTAATGTCAGTGAAGTTGGGAAGACTTGTGAGGACTGAATGCAAACCCCTGGTTTTAGATTTTGCCAGCCTGTGGGGCAAGGAGGCTGCTGTGTCTGTCCGATGTCAAACACCAAACTCACTCCTGCTTCAACTGGTGCATGGCACGCTCACATACACTCACTGAAATGACACAGAAATCCAGACATTTCTATGCCAGTCCATAGGACTCTGCATATCACAACTGCTTTAAGTATATGGTAACTTCAAAACAAGACACGTTGTAACAAAGAAAACAGTCACGGCTGCCTCTTCTTCAGGAGAAATGGGATAAGTGAACAGTTCCAGAAATTATTCCTGGAGTCCCAGCAGGACTTTGAAAAGTCGTATCATCTTTTATCTGTGCTAATTACATAGGGTTGGAACCACCAAATCCTCACCTGGAACATATAAATGGGTACTTCCAAACTGATGTAGAGGAGTCCATAAAGTAGTTTGGGCTCCTCATGCAGTTGATGGACAAGGCCATTCAGGGCAGAGGTGGAATTACTGGCTGCCACAGGTGTTCTGAGTGTTTACAAGTAAGGAACTGAACTTTCTATTACTGTCCCTTTGACACCTTAAGTTTCAGCTTTCATGTTTTCAGATTCTGTGCTGCCCAGGGGTGCAGTTCTGAGCCTCACATTCAGTGTCACTCAGCTCTCTTCACGGAGTAGGGAGACAAAACAAATCCTTTTCCTGCTGAGGACCAAGGACAACTGTTACAAGTTTCAGGCCCAAAAGCACAAACAACAGTGGACTAAAGAAAGAAAACAAGGATGGGACTTCATCATCTGAAGCTGTTTAATTGGACAATTAAACCCAATATGTAAATGGACCAAACCTATAAAAGTGTGAGACCTCGTGACCGGGTGTCCATTTTGGGTCCATCTTGGGTGCAGCCCTGGTCAGGCTCTTGTCCTGCCTAAGGTGTGTCCTTAAAGGTCTTTTAATAAATCCCTACTTTATTCTCTAGCTCTGTCCAGTCTCTGTTCCAGGTCAGCCTTCCCAAGGCATCACCTTGGTGTCGGTGAGGGTCTGTAGTGATGCGAGTCCCCAAGCAGGCACAAAGCAGAGCCCCTTTATTGCAAAACCAGACCTTTTGAAGCAGGTAGCCTATTATCAGTTACACAGTTTTAAAACATAACAAAGATAATTCAACCAAACACCGTACACCACAATGTGAACATGCCATGGTTATGCAGCTTGTTTTTCTACCCCTAATTCAGCTGTCTCTTTCTGACAGTCCTTTCCTACTTAGCTGAAATAACAGGCCTGAGCCATAGTTTTACAAGGCCTCTCTTTTATAAAGCCTTACTTGTCAGTAACACCTTAGTGCTGTCCATGAAGGTGTTTGTGTAACGCAACTTCTCTGACTCTGTATGCAAAACAGTAGAATCACAGAATGGTTTGGGTTGGAAAGGACAATAAAATTCATCCAGTTTCAATCCCCTGCCATGGGCAGGAACACCTTCCACTATCCCAGGCTGCTCCAAGCCCCATCCAACCTGGCCTGGAACACTTCCAGGGATGGAGAGAATGGCAACTTGGACTGCTCTCTTGCATTGCCTGCTGATCTAAATGGGTTTAAGCAGCTTTGGAAGCTCATGTTTGTACTGAACACCATATTTAGGAGATGAAACCACTACATAGCAGAGACCACTGCAGTACTCATTTTGCTCTGGTGCATCTGTACGTGTTCATCTAATAATTCCAAGTTACTGTCACTCCAGCACCCTGCATCCCTGACCATAAATGCCGCTCCACTGGAGAGAAAAGCCTCATGCTTGGGCACAGATCACAGTTAGCAGTGAGCAGAACTGCTCTGCAAGTCCCATCTGCTGGGAGGTCAAGGCTTCATTATCAGAACGAGTAAACGAGAGATTAAAATGGATTCTGGCCAATTCAGCACATCTGCCATGGTACAACATCAACCACTGGAGCTTTCAGGGGAGATGGGTTATTAAATGGAGTTTCTCCAGAGACAGAGAAGGTGTGAAAGGCACAGCAGTGCTGCAGCTGCCTCTTGCTGGGACAAATCCACCTGATCCCACCCTCAGAACACCCTTGGATGTGTCACAGAGCCGTGTGGTCTCTGGGGTGACCGTGCTCCTGTGGCGCTGCTGTCCACAAGAGGAGACATAACTAAAGCAACACGAAACTTCTTGGCACATCCCTGCTCACCTGAAATCAATACCCAAATTACAAGTTTCTGACAAATTCTTCAATGTGGCTCGTAAGCAAGTGAGTACCTTGAGAGCTGACTTCAACCTGTACTAAAAAACAAAAATAAAAACAAAAAGGAATAACACACCCAAAGAGTCTAATTTCCAATATGAACCCAAATCACCTTGTAAACACAAACCACTGTTGTTCACAAAGCTAAACACATGGACTGTTAAGAATCTAATGCTGAAAATGGTGGTTTAGTGATTTATTACAATAATTTTATTCAATAAGATTAAGTACTGGACTGTATTTTTACCAGGGAATCAAGTTTGTTTGAAAAATACTTATTTCATTACCCCTAAGCTACCTAGAGAATGGAGGAAAACATTTTTCATATTTTTCTTTCCAGGTGTTTTGATGCACCATTAAATCAATGCTTCAGGTTCTCATTAAATGCATGACTCAAAAGAAACTCTAAAAAAGTTTGGTGTTTGTTTGTTTTTTTAATACAACAACAACAAAACCCACAGATACTCCCTTTTTGTCAGGAAAAAATGCTTTTCTTTTTTCCATAGTATAGATTGGTTCAATAATTCTCATGCAGAGTCATAGAATATTCTGAGTTGGAAGGGACCCATCAGGATCATTGAACACAACTCCTGGTCCTACCCAGGAAACCCCAAGAATTCCACCATATGCCATGTAAAGACAAACCTTAATAACAATAATAATGTATTTATAATTATAAACCCTAAAGCCTCAGAAAGTATAAAATAAATATTTACAAAATCAATTAATTAAAGGCTTAAAAAGGCTTTTGCTCCCTCTCCTTACTGTCCCATTGTGACTAATTCTTTTTTTAAAAGGATGAGTAATTCAACAATGATACAAAAATCTTCTATCTGTAAATAGAACAAGAAGAACAGTGAGATGCCACAGCTCCACGTTTTTTTTTTATTATTATTATTTTACTCCAAGGATGACCAGTTTTTTTAGGCTCAGGTCCATTCCTGCAGCAGTTGATGCCAAACTCCACTAGGTGTCATCTACCGCTGTATTTCTACTGGGAATATGAAAACGCTGGCACTGAAGAGATCTCACATTAATATTTCTATATATTAGTACTTCCTTCTGTTCAGTTCCCGGGATGTATCTATAAATTCTCATTCTATATATTACTTATGCATGTATCTTATTATTACAGCCACTGTCACTACTCTTAATTAAGCTGCTTTTCTAAGAAAATATACTTTCTTGCAGGCATGGAAAGCTGCGACATCCTCAGGAAAAATGAAATAAAAATCATCAAATTAATTCTAAAGGAAAACAAAACCTGTTCCAAGTCTTTTTTATATGACATCCCTTATGCCTGAATGCTGCTATTTTTGGATGAACACACCATTTCTGAGATACAGCTAGAAACAATCAGTCACAGGAACCAAGAGAACGGAGTGAAGTCGAGTCAGGGAGAGTTAGGGAGAATATCATGGAAAATTTCTTCCCCCAGAGGGTGCTGGGCACTGCCCAGGCTCCCCAGGGAATGGGCACAGACCCGAGGCTGCCAGAGCTCCAGGAGTGTTTGGACAACGCTCTCAGGGACAGGGTGGGATTGTTGGGGTGTCTGTGCAGGGCCAGGAGCTGGACTCAGTCCTTGTAGGTCCCTTCCAGCTCAGGATATTCCATGATCCTGTGATTATTTCAGTGATGTAATAAAAACCTTCAGTGGTTCTGAGAGCTCAGTGAATATTCTGGAGGTACCAACAGCACCATCAAAGCTGCTTTGCTAGAGGCTGACATTCCTTGGATAAGAGCTGGAGAAGCCAGGTAGTACCAAACCCACAACAGTCCTAAACTAGTCTAGAGATCTGACTTTCTTAAGACAGTCTTTGCAACCCACCCTGTACAACTCCAATCTACCTCTGGTCATTAAAAATGCAAATCAAACATTCAGCTCAGATTCCAAACCAGAAATTCATAAGACAAATGCTGTTCTCAAATGTACAGTGGAGTTCATGTGACATCAATATAAAAAGGTATCATTGTTGCTGCCTGAGACACTGATACTGAAATGTGATAAAAAATCCTATCACTCCTGTTCAAGACTGATAAATCTCAAATATAAGGACCGAGAGAAAATTGCTGCCAGTGCATTCAGCAGCACAGGGCTGTCAGTGCAAGGAACGGGACCCAGAGGGACTTGCTGTGTTTACAAGAGTAAATAAAACCAGAAGGACGTAATATTTTGAACAGCCAATACCTCTAGAAGAAAAGAGCAGCAAAGACCAACTTAAGTTAGAGGGAAATTCTGCCCAAGAGCAATTAGGTATGATAATCAATTCATTTCAGTTAATGCAGAAAAGATAAATAACCATTAAAATGGTTAAGGTTTCTGAAATGGCTTCTCAGTTGGGAGTATGAACAACTGTTTTTAAGGTGGTCACTTCTCTGCTTATCAAACTTACATCATACAATTCCTGTTGGAAGAGGTTATGAAAAGAAAAAAATCAATGGCTTTCTGAAGCAGCTGAGATAATATTACTTTTTAATTAACTTTGTAATATAACCCTGAAAATGAGCACATATCACAAATTAAATTTGATTTTACTTTTTAGTTTATTAGGCTTCAACATTTTGCTATCTCAAGACATGGCATCTATTCTCTACCACAAAGAAACAACACACTATAATGTAGCAAACATTTATCTCTGATAAGGAATGAGATAACACCAGCCAAGTGCTAATAATTTCCATTCCTTCTTACTGCATTACTTAAAATGTGTTTCCCAGCTCAGGCCCATAGCTACAGTTTTTAAAATGTTAGTTTAAAATACTGCAGAATTATTAGTTATTAGTTAATTATTAATTATTTCCTTTTGCACAGAGTAATGCTACACATTGGACACGAGTGACAGGGGTTGGAACGAGATGGGCTTTAAGGTCCTTCCAGCCCAAGCCATTCTATGATTCTATAGTTCTACATTTTTCTGTGGTGGTTCATAGAAGAGCTAGACTGGAAAATTTCCCAGAATTTCCAACTTGAAGGTGACTTTTGGGAAGCATATTTGGCAAACTAACTTAAGGTAAGTGGTAAAAACAAACAAACAAACAAAAAGATAAAAGCTCTCCATGTAGAGATTTTGTATTTTTTTTGCAACTTCATCCATGTAATCAGTGTTTAACTCCACAGAAAATGTGTCCTTTATTATTAACAAAGATTGTGCAGCCTGGGTCACTTCCCATGTGGGTCTCTATTGTATCTCTATTCCTACAGCTTCTCTTTACCTTTCCTAATAACAACTTCCTTCATTCCAATCTTTATATCAATGACCATAAAACGTTGGCGTTCTGGACAAATAATGCAGTGTCACACCATCTATCTACTTCAAATTCCATATGCTGATTTTGCAAGTGAGTGTTCAAATGGCTTCTCTCAACAGCCACCGAGTGAAAAGCTTTACACAGCCCATAGGGACCTGAGCACCTGAAGAAGCTGAAATTCCCACTGTTACAGGAAGCTTTTCCTCCCTCATCTCCCATGTATATTTATTTGCAATATTTCCCTATAAGCAGTGGTTTATAAAAGATGCAGTAGTTGGGCTCTGAAAAATAGCACTGTCATCTGTGATTTCAGTGGGAGCAGTCAAGTCAGTCCTAAAAACCACTTTTTTTTTTTTCCCACAATATCCCTGTACAAATCCCTCAGCATGGGGAACCCCCCTGTAACTATCAGCTGATCTTTTCCCATCCTCCCTTTTCTCACTCAATCAATTCAGTATTAGCATTAACCAGAAATTTCCCAACTTACTAAATACCTTGCCATTTCCCAGTCACACCTCCTAAAACACAAATTTCTCTCTCCTCAAGAGACATTTAGAAATTGGATGTGAGAAGGGCCCAGTCTCCAAAGAGACTGCAGGAGCACACAGGGATCTGTAACCAACTCAAGCACACTGCTGAAAATTCAAATTATGAGATAAATTCAATGCTCCCAGCTACAAACAAAGATTTACTCTGTTGGCAGCTTGGTTTTCCATGCCCTGCCCTTTAAGTACGGAGGGATTCACATCACATCCAAGACTGAGACTGTGTATTTTTGAAAAATCCAGAAGAGCATGTCTAGCACTAAATACTACATATTTTTGTAAAATGGAAGAGAAAGTGTGATTTGAGAGCTGGTTTTAATAAAGAAATGTTTCCACAAACTCTCACGTCAGGATGAACCTTTTGGGTCCCTTCCAACTTGGGATATTCTATGACTCCATCTCAGCCAGATCTTACGGGATTTTAACAAGCATCACCAGGAACACAAACTGTGTGATGTGTTTTTCTAACATGGAGCAGAAAGGATGGAGCTTTACCAGAAGACAGGATATCAGATCAACATGAGACATTAATCTTGCATGGCCAAGACATGCTCATGGTTGAATTTTCAGAGACTTTGTAAAGTGTCTACCAGTGCAAGAATTATTTACACTCCCTTCTTGCTTTTTGAACCCAAATCCTTCATGGATAATGCAGAGACTGGACCAGACCTGGGGGAACAGGTTAAAAAAGTGAGAAAAACCACTACACAAACCATTCTACAATTGTGGTTCTACAATTCTATGAGTTCTCATAAATACTTTCCATATCCAATGCCAGGGATGTAAATGCAGAATTTCTGTCTTGCCCTGAAGAGACCACTGTGTCAGCATTTTAACTATTGACCTCAAAGACCTGCCAGCTTCAGCTGTATAAATAGTTCAAACAGTCATTACTTCGGGGCTTTTGTCTGTGTAATAATAAGGAGATAATAGGAATTTGGTCCAGGACACGTTAGGAGTTGCACAAAGGGATCTCAGCCTGCTGCACCGCATGCCTACTCACATGAAAATGCCCCTTTTATCTCTGTACATAAATACACAGCAACCTTTGCAAAGTCGCCAAATTATTTCATTTTCTTAGGAGAAAGAAACTGTAATTGGGTGGGCTGTGCAAGCTCATTCTTCCTCCTGCTAGTTAAGCCACAGACATTCATCTTTCCACAAAGAGCCCAAATTGTTCCCGTCTGTGCTTGAATGTTTTGTTGTCTCATTTAACTGACCCATCAGACCATAAATAGCGGCACAAGGCCCTCACATCTATTAACTGGTGTCATTAGGAGTCCTTCCTCATTTATTGTTAAGAGGACTAACACCTCCTAGAGAAGAACTGAAAGTCTCATGAGCAGCCACTCCGAGGCAATGCTGATTAAATATAATTCCTCATTAAAAGATACCGAGCAGCTGGGCCTGGCTTTTTGAGTATACAGACATTTCCTATTAAGGTTCAAATGAATAAACAAAGTTTCCTTTGTGGTTTTCTTTATCCTGCATTATTCCCCTTTCAGAGCAGGCTTCTGCCTCACTGTGAAGAACAGCAGAATTATATCCATGTGACTCTTAAATTTCACCTACATCTCCCAAATAAAAAATATTATTTCCAATATAACTGCTGCCAGAAAACATTCATCAGCTGAAGGCTGTGAAACTTCAATTAACAGGTGACCTGTAGGCAGCATTGCCTGGCTGCGGGCCGTGAACACACATAAAGCAGCGCATTAAAACCACCGCTACATTAAACGGCTTCACAGAGCACCGAGCACCTGGAGACACTTTGTTCTCTCTCTACCTTCATAAAGGAGATTGTCCCTTCACCAATCCTGCAGGACACAAACGGTTCTTAGGGAAAGGCTCTGATTGCAAAGCACTGATGTGAAGTGATGGACGACACACAAGGACATTAATAATGGGATCCGGTCCCTTTAGCGATCCGTCGCTGTCTGTGTATTTAACAAGGACATTATGCAGCCTGGATATCCAGTAATAAGGTCACCCTACTCGCCTGGCCTTGTTAATAAAATAATCTCATGCTGGCTGCATGGAGGTGGTTCAAAGGGTGCACAGGAATGGGAGGAGGGCTGGGAGCTGATGGAGCCTGATGGCTGCAAAGCCGTGCCCAAGCTGTGCTGCCAGAGGGGAACGGGAGCAAAGAACAGACTCGGATATCTGTGGTAGCCTAAAAAGCCTCCTGTAAGATAAATTGCCTACTGCCAGGCATGCTCTTAAACGTTCTGGCTTAGACTTGCTTTAGACTCGCACAAGGGAACCACACAGCAACAGGAAAATCCTGAAATGTATTCAAGAACCCGATGAAATTATACTGTGTGACAATTTTGTTGGACACAGCAGGGCTGCTATCTGTTAACCAGGCAGTTTATGGAGCTCTTTCACAGAAACAAATCCTACCTCAGCAACTATTCAGAAATTCTGATTCCACAGGTGATGGGATCTGTCTCTAAAGCCTTTCAGAAGCCTATCAAGAACCTGCTTCCTGACTATCTTACTAAGTTTTTTAATTCAAAACAAGCAACAAGATATTTTTTGGCAACATTTGGAAAAGGAAAGTTTTCTCTTGACTGCTAATGATGCAATTGATAAAAACAATCTTGGATCTAATTTACCCTCCACACAGAACTCATGCACAGAAATTGCATTCACTCAGCTGACAACAGAATTTACTCCCAGTTAATAAATAAAAGCCTTTGTATGATATAATCAATGAAACAAACAAGTTGTAGCACTTATGTATTTCTCTTCATCCACAGCTCTGTTTTAACAGCTTTCCAAGTAATTCTGCCAGACTCTTCTGTGTTAGGGGTTTTTTTGCTTCAATAAGCATTTAATGGATTATGGACACAGTGAAATCCTACATATCAAGGGCATTTCTGGTTTGTCTGGTCTTCTCAACTTCCTTATGCCTTCACTGCCCTGCAAACTTCCCAGGAACTGATGGGTCAGCAGGTCAGCTACCTCCCTGCAGTATCCCGAAACTACACCCTGGATTTTCAGTGAATAAAGGAACAGAAGGGGTCAGCTTTCCCAGGGCTGGCTTCTGCAGGAAGAGTAGAAACAGGGAAATCTCAAGAATACCAGGTTTCTGTAGTTCACACCTTGTTTTTCTAACACGCACTTTCAGTTGCATTCATTATCCCTTATCAGAGCTATTTAAGGTAATAACTAAAAAGAACCATCCCAAATGTGAATGTCCTTCCCCTGACCAGACTGGGAATAAGCCATTATCATAGGAAGTTGTCCAAATTTATCTGGTTGAGGCCAGCAGCTGTAAAATCCTAAATCATTAAGGTCAGAAAATACCTCTAAGATCACTGAATCCAGCCATTAACCCAACACCACTGTGTTCACCACTGAGCCAACTTCCCAAGTGCCACATCCACCTTCCGAACACTTCCAGGGATGGAGACTCCACCACTATCCTGGGCAGCCTATTCCATGCCTGACCACCCTTTTTCATGAATAAATTTTTCCTAATTTCCAATCTAAACCTTATCTGCTGCAGCTTGAGGCCATTCCCTTTCATCCTGTCACTACATGCCATGCAGTGCACAAAATTTCACATCAATATACAATGGGAGAGAAAAAAACCAACCAAAACGTAAGTATATTAATTTAAAAATACTTTTTCAAATTAATTGATGTAAAATACCGTGATGTACAAGAATTCATTGTTATACCAACAGAAATCAACAACTAAGAACAATTTACTGGTTTTATCCCCAGTCATCACAGCTGCTCTGAATATGTTTTCAGCCTGACTCTAATGTAGCATAACTGCACCTCAGGACTCCTTGACACCCCGAGTTTCATCCTGTTCCTATTAACATCAACACAATTTGGAAAATCCACCATAATTTGACACCAAAAATGTAACACCCAAGGTTATTGAAAAGAGCAACCCCGCAACAAATTCCTTGGATTTATTTTAATGACTCCTGATAAATGAGCCCTGGGGGGAGGCAGGTTACCATTGACAAACACACAGGGGAAAAACAAAAAGGGCTCTACTGAGCAGCTCTAAGTGGATTTGAGGCACTGATAACCCACGTGCTTTCCCTGAGTCATTTCATAATGTTCAGTTGGAACATTCTGGATGCTTCTTTTGATGAACTGTCTCAAAAGCAAAAGCCTGCATATGGATAGACTCATCCCAAATGTCTAGCAGACTCCAGATGAGCTGCAAATAGTGTGTCCTTCTGACCCAGTTTCATCTGAAGTTTCACCCTTTTCTACAGGAGGAAAAGACTCTGACTCTGCTTGTGATGGTGGATAGAGATTTATTTCCATGACTCAATACTTGGGCATTGAAGCTGAAAAAATTCAGAACACCAATAAACTCCTAAGTGAGAATAATAAACCCAGAGGAAAACTGATCAAGGCTCAGTGAAATCTTTGGCTCAAAGCTGCAAGGGAAAGGTGCAGATGTGCTGGACGACCTGGATTTTGTGCACCCCCAAAGTCCAGCCTCATCCTGGGCTGCACCCAAAGCAGTGTGGGCAGCAGGGGAGGGGGAATTCTGCCCCTGTGCCCTGCTCAGGTGAGACCCCACCCACAGAGCTGCTCCAGCCCTGGGGCCCCCAACATCAGAAGGATGTGGAGCTGCTCGAGAGAGTCCAGAGGAGGCCACAGAGATCCTCCAAGGGCTGCAGCCCCTCTGCTCTGAAGCCAGGCTGGGAGAGCTGGGGGTGCTCACCTGGAGAAGGCTCCAGGGAGAGCTCAGAGCCCCTTGCAGGGCCTAAAGGGGCTCCAGGAGAGCTGGAGAGGGACTGGGGACAAGGGATGGAGGGACAGGACACAGGGAATGGCTTCCACTGACAGAAGGCAGGGAGAGAGGGGATACTGGGGAGAAATTCTTCCTTGTGAGGGTGTTGAGGCCCTGGCACAGAGTGCCCAGAGAAGCTGTGGCTGCCCCTGGATCCCTGGAAGTGTCCAAGGCCAAGCTGGGCAGGGCTTGGAGCACCCTGGGATAGTGGGAGGTGTCCCTGCTCAGGGCAGGGGTTGGAAGAAAATGTTCTTCAAGGTCTTTTCCAACCCAAACCATTCTGTGATCCCATGACTCTACATCAGCTAGTCTGAGCTGGTTAACACACAAGGCCAGTCTAAACCAGAGCATAGGCAGGGGGAACAGACAAGACCCTCAGCTGGCAGCTCAATTTGTCATACTTCAAGTAACTGAACACATGGGATGACTCTTTCTTGAAAGGTTCTTGTCTCTTTTCCACTTACTTAAGAGAGCTGAGGCTATGACAAGGTTTTTTTGGGGGGAGATGAAGTTGGGTGAGATACATTATTCATCACCTTTCAAAGCAGCACGGACTTAATCACCAGACATAATGCAAGAGGAAATTTATGTCATATGTTATGCCAAAGGTCAGATTACACATAATCAGAATGGCCCTTCTGACTTTAAAATCCATAATGGTTACAGATTAGGAGCAGGTCCCTTGAAGGCAGCACAGTTACCTGGATGGGAAACTGATGTGAAATGAAAGTCACTCATGACAACTCGGTTATATTTCTTTTTAATAATGGATGTCAATAAAGAAAGCTCAGTTCATTTTTAAATGACTGAACTTTTGAAGCGATGTGCTAATGGCTCCTGTGACATTGACAAAACCTGAACAACATTTATCAGGTACATAAAGCTGAGAACATGGTCTGTACCTTGCACCAGAGGAATTTTCCCTAAGCTACCCCATGCTTGCTGGCATCTTTGAAAAAAAAAATGACATTTTTACATAATAAATATTACTACTGTCTCAAGAGACAGATGATATGAAATTTTTCCACTTCCCAGCAAACCAGTATTTTTTATCTGCATAGAAGATTGTTTTGAGTTCTGTCTGGAAAAAAATGCCCTTTAATAAACATAATAACTCAGAAGAGTGTGATAGGCAAAAGGTGAATATCCCCAGATTTACACAACTTCAAATAAAGATTGTCTGACAATGTTTTAATTTTCACCCCGCTCAGTTTCAATGTTTTCACTGGGATTTGCCATGCATGCACCTAAATAATCAGAAATCGGGCATAATGTGAACAGGACTAGAATTTAATGGCAAAAGAGTTATATCACAATAGAATCAAAGAACATATTTTTCTTAAAATGTGTACTATAAACCCTTCATATTTTGGCATATTCAAGATCCTCATTTCAGTATGACCAGGGATTTTACTGTGACTACCACATCCCTGGGAGAGACCAAAACCAGGTTGGACAGGGCTTGGAGCAACCTGGGGTAGTGGAAAGTGGCCAGGGTAGAACTGGATGGTCTTTAAGGCCCCTTCCAGCCCAAACCATTCTATAATTCTGCACTTGTTTTCCCCATTCATAACAATAAAACAGTCTCTCTGTCCCTATTATTTATTTTTTTAATGGCAGTTTCCCACTGACAGAATAGAATTATGTACTTTAATCATATACTGACATTTTTATTAATATACTGACACAACAGAAACAAAATAATAAAGCACCAGAGAAATGATTATTTAGCATGGCTGGGATGGGTAGTAATGCACAGTGGGTAACAGAAGCCAGATGTTACAGCTAAAATTTTATCTGAAGTATCGTTAATATAATTTCAGTTCTCTGTAATTTACTTACCTGAGGACGGGCAAGAATAAACTTTAAAAACCACTTGAACTCTCAGAAGAACTTCTAAACTTAAAATTGAACTGGACCAGTTATCAGCCTGCAGTAGTTTCCTCAGGGATTATAAAACACTTTAAAACCCACCCAATAATTAAGTTATTGCCTAAATCCTTAGTGCAGAAGTTACAAGTAAACCTCACAGCAGGAAGAGAACACAACACCTTCCAACCATCCATATTGTCCTGGCCCCTCCTAACTGAATGGATTACAGGGAACGAGGCAGTTCCAAAATGTTTAACAGACAAAAATCCTTGTTAATCTTTCTAACAAGGAAAAAATTCTTACTGCCCCCCAAATCTAGTGACTGGAACATCCTTAAGCATCCTTAATCTCAGTAGGAGCATCCTGTCTGTGATACATCTCTAGGTGAGATTCTTCAATAATTCATAGCAAGGCAAAAGGAGTCAGAGAAATAATGAAACCAAAGTAGGAAGAGGAATAAAGCCTTAATGATCACGAAAAGCCCTGGATTATGAGATGAATATTGTATAAACACACTCCAAATCTTAGTTATATCCAAGGGTTGCAGTTTCAAGATAAACGTTCTCTGGAAATAAAAAGTCTTCTTACTTTCATCATAATCACTGCTAGGAAAATGTGTAAGCAAAGTACTTCATAGTTTTCTTCAAATTTTGATTAAATTTATTCAGATTTAGGTTCTGTTTGTCTTCCATTTCCTATCAAAATTTTCTTTATCAATTGTACAAGATTTGTTGTCTGTTTTTCTCTCCACAATTGCCATGTTAGAGATTTTAAGATTCACCTACTGCACACAGACACCAGGCAAGGGTAGATGCACAAGCTATAATTAAGTTTTTTAAAGCTTGAGCAGTACCACCACATCAGTAGAATTTTGTGATTGATTCATTAACAGAAGCTCTTCAAGAAACGATCTGGTAACAAGGAAAAATTCCCTCATAGATCTGTATCCTGTTAAAATATCAAAGACATCAATTTTGCCAATGAGGGGAAGTTTTGAGCAGAATCCCACAGGGATCTGCTTTGGTTCTTTGCTCATCTTTATGTCTCTAATTGATCTAGAGCTGGTGAAGGAGTGAAATCTGCTTAAATATCAAAATATTCAGCACAGTTAAAACTAGATGGGTATTAAAGTGTTGCATCACCCCAACAGCAGATTTACAACAATATTTCCTATTTTAGCAATTCAGTCAGGAAGGAAATCTTATGTTGTTCTGTAAAAGCACATTTATAAATGAACAGAAGGAATTATTTTGAAAATCTTCAGGAGCAACACAGAAACCATTACCCATGAAGGTGTGGGGGAGCACCTGTGCCTGCAGTGCCACAACTGAGCCAAAGAACAGAAAATACAAACAAGAGTAATAAAAGGATGAAAATTCTTCCATTCAAAATGAGCTTTGTAGAGACAGGAGGAAAAAAAAAAAAGGTAGACTTATGCATTTATAAACTTAATGGAAAAGGTGACTAGAAGGTAATTACTCATTGCTCTCATTATACAAGACCTTGGGGAGAACTGCACTGAGTGATTAGACAGAGGAAAATAAATATTTCCTAACGCACAAACATTTGTCATAGATATCTTGGAGCCATATATTAAAGAACTCCAAAAGCAGTTAAACAAATTCAAGAATTATTACACAAGAATGTCACAGATGCAACTTTTATCTCAAAAATGCCTTGAATCTAAAAGAGAAGGATAACTCAGCACTTATTGATGACTTCAGGAGCTGTTACCAGCTACTCTCAGAAGCAGTTTAGAGATCTTTGATCTTTCTGCCTCTGCAGGTACAACTCCATCCTTAATTTGCGATGAACATCCTCACTTCTCTCCACTGCCGCATTTCCCAACATCTCCAGCTGCCACTCCATGCTGTTCCCAAAGCACAGAACCACGGACTCACAGAATGGTTTTGGTTGGAAGGGACCTTGAGGAACATCTAATTCCAATGCCCTGTCCTGGGCAGGGACACTTTCCGCTAAACCAGGCTGCTCTGTGTCATCCCTAAGATCTCTTCCCATCCAACTGTCCCAATCTGTGATGGGGTTCATCCATACCAGACCTTTTCACACATCCCTGAGCTCTTCCCATACTCCTGCCTCACATCCCTGAACCCAGAGAGACCTTTTTGGCTATCACAGCTCCTTCTGTTCTGTTTGATGAGGCTCCAAATTGTGCACTGACAGCTCCCAGTGCTGGCTCCTCTCTGATCCTGAGTTCTCCTACAAGTTTCACTATCCCTGGAGAAGCAAAGCTGTTGCAGCTGCTTTCACAAAGATCAAACCCGGCAAAACCCCTCAGACAGAAAGCTGTTCTCACAAATTGACAGGATTCTGGAGGCCATAAAGGAGGACATGAAGGAGAACACCAGGTATGGCTTGTTTCCAGGCAGAATGGGTCACAGTGAATGATTTTCAGAACATTTGCTTCTCTTCTCAGCTCTCCATTTGGGGGGGAAACATCCTGTGTCATTTACTAACATAAATGCTCTTCTGAAGAGTGAATGCTTTGTATCTTTAACAATCAGGCAATTTATTCAAAAGTCTAAAAATGGATATAATAGAAAATTATTTCCTTTCTGTCAGCTTTAAAAATAATAAAAAAATACACTGAGATTCAAACTGAGACTCAATAGTTTCTGTACTGTTGTATCTTATCTTATCTTGGAGTGGCTTAAATAAAACCCTTGAGAACTCCACCACGAGCCCATCAATGGGTTAGACTTTTGTGTTAAAAATGCTTCTTTTCCAGAAGGCATAAATAATTGCTGGGAGAACGACCAGGAGTTTCATCCAAAGGCAGCAGGAAGACTCCTACTGACTTCATCATACCTGGATCAAGCCCAAGGTTTGTATTATAGCTTAATGTATTTTTATACTGGCACTGCAATGAATTCCAACAAAAATAAAGCTCTAAAATGTTAAAGGGGGAAGAACAGGTTACACTGCTAAATCGAAGGAAACTTTGAAATGGATGCGCTTCCTACACTCGGAGCATCAATCCTGCTCTTCTATTCCTGTCTACAACAACATAAAAGTCCCACTAGGTGTAAAAATCTCCTACTAATGCTGTCTCCTTTTCAATACATACAAGACAAAATGCACTCCCTAAACATATTTCCCTTCACAGGCTGGTATTTAAGTAACAATTTCATCTCCTCTTCTGCTCCTTGTTTAACTCCTGCATCCCCTTTCTCCAGCTCTGAACATTTAAAGAGTTTTATACCTGTTTGATTAAATTTGTGAGGCTGTTTATTTCTTGCAATGATTTAAGAAATAATCTATCAGTAGAGCTCTCAGCTTCTCAGGACAATATACTTGGGAACACAGACTTTTGTCTTTTAGGGATAAATCAGGTTTTTAACTCCCACTGCTGAAGTCAGACTCAGAGGCATCCAAATCACCAGGACTGCAATTCCTTCAGGAATTTTTTTGCAGCAGGTAAGAAAAATGTTTTGGTAGTTTTGGTTTAAGGTGGAAACCTTTACCTACAAACAGAAACTGTCACCAGATTAAAAAAAGAGAAATCCAAAATGATGTTTCTCAAGTAATTATTGGTGACTTTGTATTTTGCACTATCAAAACATGCCAGGGAAGAACTAGTGAGCACATTTCATGAAAATTACCAAGATGGTATGGTGGAAAAGATAGGATTTTTTTTCATCAGCAAAGAAAAAGCAGTAAAATCTCATTCCCTCACAAAAGCTGGGTCAGCCAGAATAATGAATCTTGAATGTGAGCTTTTTTTTTTTTTCCTTTTT
Organism: Acrocephalus scirpaceus scirpaceus; assembly: GCA_910950805.1. Classification (NCBI taxonomy): domain Eukaryota; kingdom Metazoa; phylum Chordata; class Aves; order Passeriformes; family Sylviidae; genus Acrocephalus; species Acrocephalus scirpaceus. The sequence goes on from OU383778.1 coordinate 41,869,626, forward strand.
TCTCGAAACTGTTAGAATTGAGGTGCTGTTGTTGGTTGGAATCCAGTGCTGCACACCCTGATTTTTAGAGTGGAATGTTGTCAGAGAGATGAAAGGCTGCAGGAATAAAAGATTAAGGGCAAGAGGGGGTGAACTCATCAATATTTGTACTTCTCGAGGACCTGAGCATCAGCCACATGGTCCTGCAGCATCACTGTAAGGTCCTTGATGTAAGCAGCATTGTTTATTTTTTGCCCTAGCTCGGTGAAAAATGGTGGCAATTATATAAAACTGCAGAGCTACCAAGAATTTAATTTTGTGCTTTAACAATACAGAAATTAGGCACTGGCACAGCTTCTCTAAATGAGATTTGCTTAATTTCCCTGTCTCCTAGACAGAATGTTCCCTCCTCCCAGAATAAAATACACCAAAAATTATAATAGCCCAAGGGAATCCCCTCGACCACAGATCCCATCCAGAATATGGCTCATGGAAAGAGAAATGTTGGGTGGCTCCAGATAGCAGCCTGAAGGAAACTCAAGGCCCATGCCTGTCCTCAAACATTTATTCTTTCCCTTCCCCGAAATTAAAACAGAATCATTTTTTCACCTAACCCTAGGTCTGCTAATTTCTTCTAGGCTTAAAATTAAGTTTGTTCAGATGTAGGTTAAACATTTTTCAGCTGCTGAGTTAATGCATGACTGCAGGTCCCAGCAGGATCTGTGTCCTGGCTGGTAAATGCAGCAAACTGAGCTCTGTGGAAAAACTCAGTGGGTAACAGCACCCTGAGAGCAACTCATGGCTTGATAGTAATGTCAGCATGCCAAATTATGCTCTGCTTAATTGCTAGACACAGAAGAAAAAATATTTCAGTGGAATAGGATTTGTAAATAAGGATTTAAGCATTAGAATTGGGCTGGGTTTGGAGGGGGACTATTATTTTGGTTTCTAACTTGGCCAAAGCTATTACATACTAAGTATGATAAATGCACTGAAAAGTTACTGATTGTATTACTGAGCAAATAAAAAAAAGGGGAGCATACTTTAATGTCAGTTGTGCACTGGATTTTAATTTCTGGTGTCACAATAAAATCAGCTGAAATGCCTATCCTTCCTCCAATAATTTATCTTCCAAGGTTTTTTTTTGCAACGAGTATTAATGCCCCTTGCTGATCTAATGTCAGTGATATCAGTATTTATTGCTGGTTTTGATTAGCTCTGCTATTATAATTCACGGAAAACAAGGCACAGCACAAATAAGGAATGCTGTAAATCTCCAGAGAAAGCAAAAGCAATCAGGTTCCTATCAAGGCTTGGGCAGTTTAGGCCCAGTTCTAATAATACACTTTATTGGGCACTTGGACTAAGCCCATCCACGCATTTCAGGCAGGTGCAGAATTTGGTGCTTTAACACATTAAAGCCAAACTTCAAGGTGTGTAAATGGAAGAAAAAGTGGGTATTTTTTGTGATAATGTGGATCTTTTGGATGCCCCTGGATCCCTGGAAGTGTCCAAGGCCAGGTTGGATGGAGCTCTGAGGAACCTGGCCTAGTGGAAGGTGTCCCTGCTATGGCAGGGGGTTAGACTAGATGAGCTTTAAATGTCCCTTCCAACCCAAACCACTCTGTGATTCTGTGATTGGATATTGAATATCTCCCTTAAAGCTATTTGGAGCAGTCTGGGACTGTGATATCTCTTGGAGACCGTTCACATTGTTCCAGTGGCCAAAGGACACCCACTCCTCAAGAGAAGTCTATATAAGAGCTATCTGAGAGTGCAGTGGCAACGTAAACTGATAAATCTCCTGTCAAATCTAACCAAGAAAGAAACCCAAACCTCACAGGTTTTGGCAGAGCACCCGGTTTTGTAACACAGAAATAAAACAAAACAAAACACAACAGCATAAAAATGAAAGAACACATAGTGCAGCTTCAAGCTTTTAAACAGAGTGAGTTTGTGGTGTGTTTAAAACTTTTTTGAGGACAGGCATTTGTCCCAAGCTGTGTCAAGATGAGCACTGGAAACAGTCTTAAAAGCAGCACCACTGCTTCTCTACCTTCATGGAGGTTCACGAGGTTTTTCAGACACTTGTGCCTGCTTCAGATTCCAAACTCATATTTTTTTTCAAAATCAGTGAGCTTGGTACGATGCTTTAATTATTCCTTAGGAGGCAGGCATAAAAATATAGGGGTGCTTAACGTAGTGACAGAATTATGATATGAGTTATGCAAAACTTATTCCTCTTTTAAAATACATGGTTGCAAATTATCAAGGAATTCTACAGCTGATTTAATTTCATGTATTTATTTATTTATTAATTTATGGGCAGGAAAGAGGGGTGACTGCTAGATTTATGAATATTGAGACCCTAAAATTATTCTGGCATTTTTTGCCTTGTACATATTGGACATAAAGTTCCACAGAAGTTTGAAGGAAGATAATTTGCATTACAAGGCTCTTCCCACTTCTAATATTGGCAGTATCTGGCACACTAATTTGTGGAAAATGTAACTTAGAGTGAGAATTCACTTAAACCAAACTCTAATATAAAGAACTTGGTTTATGAGGAAGGCGACATAAATTGTAGGGACGAAAAGATCAGAAGCCAATATGTGAGGCTGATTAAATATTCCACAGAAGTCAGTTTTATATCATAATGGAGAATCTGCAAGCAAATTTCCATTGCAAATGTCATTTATCTATAAATATTAATGCATAAATATTAACTAAAGCTATTTCATACAGCTACATTAATAGAACTTGCATATTCACGATGTAAATAAAACAGTTTACTATTTTTAATTTTATTACTTGTAAAACAAGATTTCTGGGCACATTTTATGTAACTTAATTATATAATTAACAAAATAAAATTATGGTTCTGTGTGCACAGCATGGAAGATGAGAGTCATCACCCCACTTACACTTCGCAGGAAGAATTGTGACCATATTAAAGATAACAGTAAAACGTAAATTTCAATGAGGAATATTACATTGCTTTCCACATATACAATTAAGAATGCTCTGGAGATAACTATAATACTCTAACACAAGTTATTACTATAATCATAATACTGCTTGAAAGCCATTCAAACAGAACCCTGAAACCTTCCGAGCTCTGCCAAGTGATGCCTGTTTGAAGGTGGAATATGCTCCCAGGATAAATGGCAGAAGATCTTCAGTTGGCAGATTTTAAAACATCACAGCAGGAGAAAAAAACTGATTTTCTAGGAAAACTGGATGAATTACCTAAAATGGTTTTTTCATTCATCTTCCAAAACATTGCAAGAGATGGAGCAGGGAGTTGGAACTGGATGCTCTTTAAGGTCCCTTCCATCCCAAACCAGTCTGGGATTCCATTGCCCAAACTGGCAATGCTCCACTTCAGCAAATAAGAGTGAATGAAAATAAAGAGTTGTCATGTAAATTCGAGGTGGACATTTCCAAAAAAGAGAGAATCAAATCAGGACCTGACAGCAGAGAATGGGAAGGAGCACAAAATTTATTTTACCCAATCTCAGCTGCCCTAAAGTTGTGCCTATAAACTACATCAGACAGGAGAGAAATGCACGTTCAGAGCCTGATTCCTCCCACGCTAACACAGCACCCAAGGCAGTCGGTGAAATTATCCTCTTGTCTCCTTTTGCTGGCAAGATGGAGAACATTGAAATGCTTAATTTGGATTGTCTAAAGAGTAGGTGAAGGCCTTGACTTTGTACCTGCCAGAGCTCAGTGTGGCTGGATCAGCACTGAGGGGAAATGAGGAAAAATGGGCTCCAAGAGAGATTTCCATGACTTCTCCTCATGCATATAAAGAGCAACACAGATAAATTTCATCCCTACCTCGCTCCTGAAGTAGCACAATTACAGGCTGCTCTTTTTTGGGGGGTGAAACTCCCGAGTTTTCCCCAAACACACATTTGGCACGCTTTTGGTGCAAGACACAAAACAAACACAGGGTGTGGCAGGTTCTCCTGTTGGAATGTGGCATGAACTGACTGCACTGCCCTGCTCTGAAAGTTGTCTAAGTATTGTGGTAACTGAAGTAGGAAAAATATATGAGATGACCACTTGGAAATGATTTGCCGCCCACAGAAAGTGTGGATGTCCCCATTCCTGGAAGTTTTAAAGGCCAGGTTGGATGGAGCTCTGAGGAACCTGGGACAGTGGAAGGTGTCCCTGCCAATGGCAGCAGTGGAACCAGAAGTTCTTTAAGGTCCTTTCCAACCCCAAACCACCATCCTGGGATTCTGTGATACTTTTAAGGTGTACCTGGAGACCAAACCTGGGTGAAACACACTCTGCTAGTCAAGGTATAAATGTATTAATGTATAAAATTGTATTAATTTTTGTAATCTAAGAATACACAGAGAACTTTTCCAGATGATTGTCAGGCACTGGTATCAAATATAATGTAATATTTTCCTGTCATTTACTAATTTTTACAGTCCTAATTGTAAGCAGAAAAAAATATTGTATTATGCAAACTAATGCATAATGAACTATCTGCAAACCAGCATAGCTTGGCTCTCCCTAAATATAGAGTATACTTCTCCAATAAAACTAATAAAATATCAAAGAGTGAATTCTGTACTGGTGGCCCCAGCATCAACATTCTGTTCCCAAACCTTGCAGATGACACAGCCACTTGAACCATCTTCCCCTGCAAACCCTCCATAAATACATAAAATATAAAATGTGAAATACAAAATATAATATACAAACTGATTTTTCTGTCGTATTTATGCATTTTTTTCTGGAAATATCTGCCAGTTTCATGAACCAGAGCACGTTCCGAGATGAGCAGAGACTCCCTGGATGTGTGATTCAGGTGAGTATTTCCATATGTTCTCTGCCTGTCACAGCTTTGCAAGGGGGCTTCTAATAAAGAATTTCCCAGTGCCTACACAGGCAACCCCTTCCAAGATGCACAAAGCCTAAAGTCACAGTCTTGGCCATTTTATAATTTAAATAATCTCATTGCAGAAATGCTTGTGAAATAAATAACAACATTTGATTAAGAAGTCAAAAAAATGCAGCAGCGGCAAATTGCATCCAATATTCTGTTTCAGAAAGTACATAAATGAAGTTTTTGCCTTAGGGCAGGAAATGTAATTTTCTTTCAATATAGAGCATTTAGCATCACAGGATCCAAATCTTGCTGATAAACATGTCTAGCCAAATAAAAGTCTTTTCCAATAAATCTGAGCACTTTTAATCAACGTGCTTATCACAACTAAATATTTATTTACTAATTAAAATCTAAACACAGGGCTTTTAAGATTAAGAGAATCGAGCCAGAAAGTCTGAATTTTGTTGAATGTGAGTCCTGTGCTGTTTGCAGCCTGAGGTTTGTGGCTGTGAACCCTCTTCCACACTTTTCCTGTGCAAGCTTGAGCATGATCCTACTCAAGAGACCACAAAAACCCTCTCAGCTTCATTATGGCTTCATAGAAGGGTGATAGCAGCTCTGAAAATACCTGATCCTGAAAATTCACATTCAGGAAAGTGCAGGGGACACATCCTAATTGTCACAAAAAGTCTGCAATGCCAACCCAACCTCCATCATTCCCTCTTGGGGAGCCCAACTACAAGTCCTACACCCCTAAGAGACAACTTCAGCCCTTCTGCTGTCCACAGGAGGATTCTGTTTCCTTCAGTCCAGGCCAGGCTTAAGAGCAGACAAACCCAGGAGCAACTGGAGTTTACAAAAGCTGAGATGGCAAAAAGCTTCTAAACTCAATTTAGTGAACAATTGTTCCATTTAGGGATGGAATCTTGTCTGCCCAAGGATGTCAATAAACAACTGAAATGCTGCAATTTAGGTTTCTTTATGAGAATCAAATCTCACCTCACTGCCTCTACAGCAATCACTGCATTTCTCAGCAATTTTATTTCCTCTCGCACTTTGTCACTGGAGACATTAAATAAAATGGTTAGATATTAAAAAAATACTGAAAGAACTAAAAAAAAATATACTACTAAGGTATCTTCAGTGCTTCTTCTCCTCCCTCTTTCCAGTTTTGCAGCACAGTCAGAACATGGCCCTGCCCACAACTCTGAGTGGCTCTGGCAAGTGCTGCTTTTACCTGATGATTTTATTTTTAGAGTAAAAGGAGGTTCTTAAAATTAACTCATCTTTTCATTTTTTTCTTGGATAACTTCAGCTGACCCCAAGCTTGTTGAGCACACCTTGAATCAGTCTCAAATGACCTTAAGTTCTGCTGATGTTTTTCCCTGTTGAAGGGTTGCTGCTCAAGGCATTCAGTTATACAAAGAAAAATCCAAAATTCAGTGGACAATCTGATGTACAGCCAGGGAAGCAAGCATCAAACCAACAAATTACATTTCAATAAAACAACTGACAGGCGAAGCTTGATTAAAATTTTTGCTAGAACCTCACTAGCTGAGCAATTTGAAACTGTTTTATCTTTGATTTTCTACTCAGTCTGCTAAATCCTGATGTTTTCCAATGTTTTATCTGCTACTACAGAACTGGATGATCAGATTTGAGATAAGAAATCTTATGAATGGTGCATAACACACTCGAAACTATAGAGAGGAGACCTGAGCAACTCTGCTGTGGTGGGATTCTCCAGGCTCCATGGAATTTTCTCTTCACCATTCCCTCCTTTTACCCAGATACCCTCAGTTAAATACTGCATATTCCGAGTAGAAGAAACAGCAAATAAGAAAAGGAGTGTCTTTTGAGGAGCATATTTATTAGCAAGGGCAAAAGTTATCTTAGGCAGGGTTGATTCACAAATACACACAGAGGAGGATCTATAGAGGAGCAGGGCAGCCTTTCTAAAGATTTCCTTAATTATGAAAACACAGAGAAATACAGAGACAGAGAGAGAGAGGAGTGAGTGTATCACACACAACCACTTCAAGGTCGTGAGAGCACCAGCTGCTTTGCCTGCTGAAGCATTAAGGCAGTTGGTAGATATGAACAATCCTCTCAAATAAATCCCATTAGTCAGTTGAAAGGTTTAAAACCAGGTACACATTTAACATCTTCATGGCAGGAAACTGGGGATGCTCCTGGCACAACACAATTTTGCACAGTTTACATTGCCCACCAAACAATGATACACAGCCATGCCCCTCCAGCTCCATACATATTTATTTTTAAACAATTATCTAAGTTTGACACTAAACTATTCATTAACCATGCAATTCAAACGTAACCTGAACTCTCCTGCTGTGTTTAAAGTGTCCTCCCTCTGGTTTTGATTCATGCCTTCACACCTTTTCCTTGTAAAAAAAATCCCCCATGCCTGCACTCTGACTTAACAGATTGGACAGTGGGAAGATCTCCTTTTTACTGCCAAGGAATTATTGAATTTAGCAGCAGCATATTCAGGGGAGAAACCCCAGGAAAAACCTTTACTCTTCCTGGGATGGGCTACTCATATTCCTTTGCAAAGGGAACATGACTAGAGGGGCTCACTGACACTGACACAGATCACATACAGAATCACACAGCCACACAAGATTTTCATTAAAAAAAAAGGATTAAAAAAAGGGTAAAATTAGGCTGCTACCATTCCAAATTAAAATTTTAATATCTGTAATATAAGTATTCAAAGCAGCTACAATTTTAAGCCAGCAATTAAAAGAAGAGGGGAAAAAAAAAAAGGAAAAAAGTCAAACACTTTCCAGAACGTCATTTGAAATAAATTAATCTCTGCGTTGAAATAGAAATTTATTAAGTTTGTCAAGTGTTTTAATGAGACCTTCTTGTTAGAGCTCACACAGAATCGATGTCTGAAGGGAAGTCCAGCTCATCAGGCTGCAGCAGCAAAATTTACTGACATATTCTCCCTCTAATAATGTATTATCTTGACTTATTCTTGATATGAGTTGTCTGGTCCTAACAGTAAATACAACCATAAAGCAATGAGAAATCCCAGCAGGATGATGACACTAATTGCCCTGTCTTGACTTGAATTCAAATTGCTGAGCAGTAAATGAGATTACTAGCCTAAAGAAAATCTTAATTTAAATGTGCAGCTGCATTTATCTTATCTCAGATACAATTTTCTGAAGTGCTTAAAAAAAAAATAATACCAGGCAGGCATGGAGGAGAAACCTTTATTTCTGAAGGTTTTCAAGATAATTAAGTGTCATGTGTTTTGCTCTTTGGCCATATTTTATAACAAGCAGTAATTTGCAGGTCAGAAGAGAAAAATGAGAGTATTTCTTCAATTGTTGCAACTTCTTCTGCTTTTGATACTTCTAATTATTGTTTTCCAACATGGAATATCTTTGATGAATAAAAAATTAAAGAGTTAAAACAGATGAAGTTTCAGACCTATGACTTATGGATAGTGTATCTTGAATCATGTAATTTTCTTGTATTGTAAAGCAACAGAAAACCTTCAGAAAATTATTTTAAAATATTAATTAACCTGCCAATTCTATAAGGAAACTAATGTGCCAGGTTTTTTTTCAATTAAGGGATTATGCTGACAAGCTTAATTAGAAGAATCACAAACAGAAATTGTGTTTTCATTGTATTTGCATATGTGTCTGTCCCCAGAATAAATGAGATTTCTCTGAAAACATTTTTCTTTCTCTTAAATTCAGAAAATATGTGGAATACATGCAGTTAGTAGGGGCTCCTACACCCTGCCAGAGATTTCCAATCCAAGACTGATCAGATTCTTGGGCAAGTGGGAGGATCCTGACTGGCACAATGCAACATCTCAAAAGCAAAAAAAACCCAACAAAAACAAACAAACAAACAAAAAAACCCAACAAAATTCAAACCAACCCCAAAGACATTTGAGATAAATACTTTGGACTAAATTAAAATATTGTTGTAACATTTTAAAATGAAGATTTTTACCAGATATGAGATCAGCATCTTGGTGAAAATATCTCACACCTTCTTCATATTCTCTTCCAAATTTGCTAAGCCCTTAACACCTTTAAGTAATATTTATTACCAATTATGTTAATTCAGAGCATTTAGGGAGTATTGTCTATACCCCAGAATTCTTCAAGCAGCTTCCCAGAACAAACTGGATCAGGATTTAATGCATTTCCATTTGGAGCAGAAGACACAATTTCCAACTGCAAAGCCTCTGTACATCTCAGGACCTGGAGCACAGGCATTATATTTAAAGTTTTAAGGAGTGTTAAGGGTACCATCACTTGAGTTCTTTTTTCCTCCAAGTAAATTTACACCTGAATTTTATGTCTGTTAATGCAATAGGCTTTTTTGCACATAGTAAACATCAGCTTGAAGAGCAAAAACCAAGAGTAAGAAAATAAAGGGGTGCGAGAATGTAACAATTATTAACAACCCCCCCCAGAATTTTGATCTGAGCATGGAAATACATTTGCAGTAGAGATCTCCACTTTGATAGATATGTAAAGTGCCTATAGCTTTATATAACAGGGCCAGGCCTCAGAATACAAATCCTCCTCCTGCTCCCACATTTGAATGCTTCTGCATGTAGCTCTGCTTGCCTCAACAGGAGGATTTGGATTGATCTTCATTTGAAAGGCAATTCTTTTTATAATTGATAATTTTTCATGCCTTTGTAACTCTGGGCTGGCATTTAACAACGAAGCCTGGCAGCCTGTGCAAGTGCTGAAATGGAAAGGTCAAGGACAAGAAGTTTTTGTGAATTGCAGCTCTCTCCCCACATTCCTTCCCAAGGTGCTTTTTGAATTAACAAGTTCTGTTGATGCTGAGAAAATGTTTAAAAAAAAAAAAAAAAAAAGGCCTGGTTTGTGTCTGAGTTACATGAAATAAAACTTCTTGCTCCACCTGGCTCCTGCTCCTGACTGTTCTGGCCATCCCCCGTGCTGGCCTTGGCTTTGCCTCCTCACAGCAGCTCTGAAAAGCTGAATTCTGTCAAGCTGCAAAAAGCAAATGCCAGCTGTATTGTGATAAATGTCCCAAGATGGATGAATCAAGGTCTGCAGAAAAAGAATTCTGTTGCATTCTCTATCTCTGATGGTGAAAATGGTTGGAGGATTAATCAATGAGAACTCTTCTGTTTTTCAAGGGTATACAAGCACTGAGGCAGACTGAGCCCTTCCTCAGGCAGAGCCCACCCTGCCTTAAAAAGTAATAATAAATCCATTTATGTCACTCCTTCTAGAAGGACCCAGCTTCAATCCACAAGGATCAATCAATTTATGGTCTAGACTTACTATTTGAAAACTACCTTCCCTCTGGGAAGATGCATATTGGTAAAAGCAAAAGGAACTCATTTTTCCAGTATAATATTCAGTTATTAGCACTCTTTACTCTTTTTTCCCCACCAGAATATACATTTTTTTAAACATAATCATTATTCTTTAACTCTCTGGATATATGACATCCAATGATATTTTCCAAGTAAATGTAAACACTCTCTTAATTCAGCATAACTGCACAATATCCCATGATTTATTAATGCTGGTGACTTTATAGTCCTCCAATTTTTATAATGATTCCATGAAAGTTGTTCTATTGATTTAAAAAATGTAATTGTTTGAAAGGAAATCTCAGAGATAGTATCAATTATGCATAATGCTGACATAAGACTGATGTTATCTGTTTACACCTATCAAGTAACTGATGATTAATCTCAGCATCTACAGAATTCTAGAAAGGAAGGCTTGCATGCACTCATGTTTTTATTTTCTTTATGTTTCCATTGCTATTATACACTTCTAAGGTATCGTCTTTCTTGCTCTTAATTGTGGTGGGGTTTTTTTCATGATTTATTCATTTGGGGTTTCTTGTTGTTGGTGGGTTTTTTGCTGTTGTTTTTTCTGTTTTTAATAATTCCTTTTCAAAAATTCCTGGAATTTAAGCATTCTGTGTTTAGAAGACAACTTCCATTTAGGGATTTAGCTCGTGGTCTTCGAGTAATTCTTTCATGACTATCTGTAAATATAAACTCTGTGGTGAATCAAGTCTATGACTCATCTAATTAATAAGCATAAAGCATCCTACAAAAAAGAACTTACTTCAAAACACAGAGTCTTTCAGACTGACCTCCTGTACCAGCAATGTCTGCAGGAATGTTAACAAGAGGCAGCTGGGAGTTGCTAGAAAGAACACTGACAAAGGGAAGGGTGGAGGAGGAGTTGTAAACCACAAACACAAATCTAGAAATCCTCCCTTTAAAAAAAAAAATCAATACTGGATAGTCTGGTATTCTTTTCTTTCAGAAAATAATGGATGCTCTGCTGAGTACTTTTGGTCATTACAGATTTGAAGGAGTGACATAAAATGTGATTACACATATCCAGTTTTGCCTTCTGTGCTACTGGTCCCTATCCTGTTTCTCCTGTTTGTGATTCCTGAAGTGCCACGTGCTGGTACGGTGCAGCACAATCAGCTCTGGGTCAAACCTAATGATCACTTCTATAGAAAAAAGATGAAAATGAAACATTACCACATTCATTTGCATATGAAAAATCTGCAGATAGATTAAGGGTTGGTTTAATTTCATTGAATTATAACCATGTAGAAATGAGACCTCCAGCCTAAGGTGTTATCCAGGCTGTCTTTACACAGAAGGCAGCTTCCTTAGAGGATACAGTCCAGTCATCCTGGGCAAATATTCTGGATTAGGACATAATTCCGCTGAACACAGGATCAGATCTGACCTTGCATTTGAGACAACTGATGTCAGGAGTCAGATTGTACTCTCCATGATTTTCCCAAGACTGTATGACAGGGTAAAGGCAGAATCATCAGAGATTGATCTCATGAGTCCCTTCACCATGAGAACATTCCCTCAATGACTCAAATGTTTTCATTTTCAGATGATGCATCCATCACACAGGAGAAATTCAATTCAGTTACCAAAAAATGCTATATTAGTGGGCACCACAGTTAATCCACATGGGTATTTTACAGGAAATCACTGATCTGCCCAGAGAAATGAAATTCCCAGTCATCCACTCACAGGCTATGGGGTACTGTGTATATAAATTGTCCGTAGCTGGTAGCACCCCACATTCTGTGATTTTTTGAGACTGGGTAGAAAATGTGAATGAAAAGTTCCAGCTCCCTATATATGGTAACCAAATATTTAAAAAGATTGGAAAAGTTTGAAAAAAAAAAGTGAAACTTGAACGGAAAATGTCTATGACCTTTTTTTTTGTTTCCAGTGTTAAGACTATGCTTACATATCCCACATCAAGAACTGTAGAAAAATGGAATGTCATTTTTTATCCTTTTCTTTTTCATAGAATCCACTCCACTCCTGTTCTTTCTTCCCTGACCCTATCTATGCCTGCTATAAAATTCTGGTTTTAAGAACTTCTTCCTGTCTTTACCCCGAATCTTTCTAAATATGGTAGAAGTCTTCCTTGTCCACTGACTAAAGTATTCCCAAATTGTTTTTTACAGTGGCTTTTATATATAAAAAAGTACTTTATGGTACTCTTAAAAGTAAAAAAATGTCTTAAAAGGTGCTACTTGTTTAAGAAAATCCATTATTCTGTTTGAGGAGCAAAACAGCATTCTCATGGAAAGCAATAAAAAAGCACCATGATTTAGCAGATGCATAGTAGGAATTAGAAGTTGAATCTTTCAAGTTGCAGAAGAAAATGTTCAAAAACTGTTGATTTTGATTATAAAAACTCAAAGAATTCCATCCCCTTAGATGCAACCATAAAGTTGGACGTATTATGAAAAAAAAAACCAAAGAAAAACAATGTTCAAGTGGGTGATTTGCTGAAGTGAAGCAGAGGTAGGCTTGGCTCAAGAGAAAAAAAGATTCCATCTGTTCTTGCACTTCTGCAATATCCTCTTGGATACTTAAAATTATATGACACATATATTCTGATCCTGAAAAATTAAGAGATCTTTTCTGGAAAGTAAAGGCAGGCCTGAAGAAAGAACATCAAATCTAATGTTACATGACTTTGTTTTCTGCATTGCTGGAGGAAAAAGCCCCCATCAAACAGAGCCTTCACAGCATCTGTACAAACATACTCTGCCCTGGGGCTACAGAAGGCAAGAGCTACTTTATCTCCTCTTTTACTTCAATTTTCTAGCTTTGTTCTGCCTTTTTTTTTCCCTTTTCTTCTTTTCTACAAGCTCAGCCTCCTGCTGACTGGTGTAACAGCCTTTCCTTTATATTTTATTTTATCATCTCCTTCCGTGACTTCACAAGCCCAGCTGCTACTGGCGTTTTCCTGAGTCAGCCAATCCTGCTGAACATGAGATGGAGCAAGCGTTCCTCTACCACATTTCCTCTCATTTTTACACCATTTCACTCCCTACCTCACTTCCATGTGACTGAAATGGTCCATCAGTACTTGCTGAATACAGCAAGCATCTCAGGAATGGCTGAGATCTCTTTCTAAAGAGAATATACATGCTACAATTTATTTTAGCAAAGTATACTTAGGGAGGAAGAAGAAGTGCCCCAACTTCCTTGGAAATGAGTAAACAGCAACAATAACAAATAAAAAAGAGCAGAATTGAAAATGTAAGACTTAAAATGGCCCAACACAAAGTCTGAGCAGCTTGAGGTCAATGAAGTTGGCAATTTAAGCATTATAAGAAAAAAAAAAAAAAAAAAGACAAAATGGTTGTGTTGGAATTAAGACACTCCACTGATGAACAGACGTCTTGCTTGACTTGGGATATGGCACCAGACTTCTGGAACAAAGACAGTGCTGCTCAATTAAACTGCTTTTCTATCTGATGGGGCTACTTGGGTAGTAAAAGGTATTTAAATGGGACCATCACCAAAAATCCTCTTTACTGTAGCCCAGCTCTTCTTAATTAGACTGATAAACCCCCTTTACTCATGGGTTGCTTAAAGCATTGCTTCTTTAGAGCAGAATTCACTCTTTACGATCTTGTGATATCTACTGTAATGGGCCTCCAAAGCATTTCTGAGAATTCCAACTAACATCCCTAATTTCACTGCCTTCTAATTTGTTTAATTATTTTTTCAACCACACTTTTGCCCTAATAATATTCATGTTCTTCAATTCTTGCACATTTTCCAAATGCTGTTGTACCTTTTTGAAACTGCTATAGCCTTTTAAAGGATGGTCACACCATGGAAATAACCAAAAAACAGTGCAAGTGAAATATTTTGTTTGCTTTGAAGAAAAAAGGGATGGATAAACTCATTATTATTTAAAAAGAAAATGCATCTTAGGAGGCACATGTAGATATTCTTCTGCTGCTGTTTTACACCTAAGAAGAAAAGAGAGCGGGAAAGGCACAAAAACAGGGGGAAGGAGAAAAAGACAATAACAAAGAGAAAGAGAAAGTTAAATGAAATAAATACCAAGGAGATGACTGAAAGCGGAAGGAAAACATGTGAATCTCCGAACATCACTTGGAAAAGAAATATAATCCTCACTCACTTTTTGCTAGACTACCCTTGTTCAATTTCTTTTTACCTCTTCTGTGGATAAAATCTCAAGCTTTTCTTGTTTTGGAAATTATGTCCTCACAACTTAATATCCCCACCTGGGTTTTGCATGACGTTGCCTTTAATTTTTACCCCAAGTCCTCTTGAGAATTGTCAGAAGATATGAGGAAACAGCATCAATCCCGTTATTAAGGTCATTTACCAACCCTCCTGATATTCATTTTGCCAACTGTTTTCTTAATAACCCTGACACGTTTATAATTTCCACTGGTACTCTGAAATTTATCCAAGAGTTAGCAGCCATCACAATGTCCTCAAGGTAACCTGTTTATACTTGGCCAGATTATAAATTTCAGAAAACCATTATTTGAGTCCTTTGCTGCAAGAGCTTGCCAGAAGCACGCTGCTAAAACCTTTCAGATTTATCACAAGGATCATAATTTTCTACTGACTTGATTTGATTAGTCTTTGCTTGTCAAAATACTTACTGGTGGCCCAAAACGAAACAAACTGGACACAGAAACGTGTTTCTAACACAAAAGTAGTGTCTCATGCAAGCCAGGGATGCCCTAAGGACTGTATGGAACTGGAATTCCCACTTCAGAAAAAAAACCCAAAAAACGAAACCAAAAAGAAACAAACCTGGAGATGAAGAGAACAATTTTGAACAAATATCATATTTTTTCATCATGTAGAAATGACAGGGTTGAGGAAAATCAAGGTACAAAGCTACAACTCAATTATCAGATATTTTCAGTGTCCATGAGGTATCTGGAGTGCTCTCAAGATGAGCAAAACTGGAAAAGTGAGCAGGGATCTTTGACAGCTGATATAACCCAAATTTAGCCAAAACTGAGACTTTGGATATC
This sequence comes from Acrocephalus scirpaceus scirpaceus, assembly GCA_910950805.1. Taxonomy (NCBI): domain Eukaryota; kingdom Metazoa; phylum Chordata; class Aves; order Passeriformes; family Sylviidae; genus Acrocephalus; species Acrocephalus scirpaceus. The sequence goes on from OU383778.1 coordinate 41,884,834, forward strand.
AATACTGCCCATGGAAAAAGGTTATACAGGGAAAATTCCGATCAGCTTGGGTTTTCCGCTTTTCAGAGGGCTTGACCACACTGCAGAGCAAATGGGAGACATCCTGAAGTCCTGTTTGCTTCAGATCCTCCAGTGTCTGATGTAACTCAGAGCCACACACATGAAAATTCTCAGAGCAGTTGTCAGGAGTGAAGGAGCTCAGTCTGAGCACCAGGAAAAGGCTGCACACCCTGACAATACCACATAAAGAAAATTTAGGTAAATCATTTAGCAACAAAACCAAAGAGAGGACCCCAGAGCTCACCCAGAAGGGTTCTTGTATTTTTCCTTTCCTGCTGCCTATTCCTGTTTCCAACTACAGCCTTTCAACTCGTGTAATTAATGAAATAAGGGCCTAAAGAAGGAGAATCATTCATTATATAACAGGGATTTATCTTGGAACGTAAATCACTGATCAGTGGTTATAATCAAAGGCTGAAATAATTTTAATTAAAAGCCAAGTTATGCTGAGGCCATTCTCTGCCACTTAACCTGGGAGCTGAAACTCACCCTTTCTCTTCAGAGTTTTTTAGATCTGATTTTTGGGGTTCTCCCTGTTCCTCTCCCTCCATTTCATCTTTCATCAAACCCATTTCTCACAACCAAATCTTTATGTCTCAACTTTGGTAGTGCAGAGGAGTGAAGTAAAAAACCTCCTGAGATCTTTCTAGCTTACTTTATAATGATTGAATTAATTAATATCATTTAACATGATCATGCTAAAAATAATGGCACTGCTTTAAATTCATAAAAGCAGAACTATTTGGTTATTAAAAATGAAATATTTTTGGTTTCTTCCATTTAGTGTGTATTTTCAGCTTAAGTAGGCAGCTTTCAAGACAAAAAAAAAAAATGAAATATTAGACTCTATATAGAACCGAGAAAACTGCTATTAAACTACTAAACTCACCTAAAATAGAAAATAGACAAAATTAGTATTTTAGATCAAAGGCAAAGACCTGATGTGTAAAATACAGCATTAAAAGTGAAAATAGCACATTACAGATTTGCATTCATTTATCTTAGGAGGAGGCCATACCAGCTTCATAGGTGCATCCTTTTTGTTAGGGAAAAAATTCAAAATACAACGAAACGTCCCCAAAAAAGCCAACAGCCAAATTCTGCTCAGCACAAATATGGAGAAGAGAGGGACGATCTGTACACCAGAAACCAAAAGCAGTGGCAGGAGTTTTCACAGAGCAAGTTAAGCTTTACAAATTCCTGTTTAGTCAATTTTTTCTCCTGCAATGTACAATTTCTCAGCACCACATCTTTTTTCATGTCCTTCCTACAATATAAATCAGGAATATTTTCTGGTATTTTCCAAGAACAACCAAAGCAATATTTACACTGCTTTTGAGTAATGCTGAAAGGTACCTTAAGCAGTAAATATTCAGTTTTGCTGCCAAACACTTGATTTTCCTATTTTTTAATATATATTTTTGTACTTCATGATATATATATTTTAAAGAAGCTATCCATTTCCTCACATACACACACTGATATTTAGATTCATCTATGTTTAAATATTTGTTGAAAGGTAACAACCCAACTCTCTCATTATAAAATACTGACACTTGAGAAATTAAGTATTTTATTAATATTTATTAAAGGATCTTAAATTTTGGCACAATATAATCCCCTGTGTAAATCCTATGGATGGGAAAACTTTTCATACAGTCCCTCAACCAGTTTGATCTTGGCTTCGAACTTCAGGGACTGTCACCCCTTCCTGCAGTTGATTATGCAAAGTGAAACAAAATTACACATTTCAAATGATGCTTTTCAGATGCAGCTTCGAGTCAGTTCTCACCATAACTAAGACAGGTCAGTTGTGAAATCTGTCAGCCCCATTAGCCTGTAAAAACTGTTATTTTCCCCTAGCAACTGGAAAACCTTTTCTTTTTCTTCCCTAAACTGAAGCTAGTGATGTTTTAGAACTCTGGAATGCTTGAAGAGTTTGAATTCCACAGATGTATTACAGTTCCTAGCAATTCACAAGCAACTGCTGTGATTCAGGAATATGGAAGAATCTTATGTACAAAGACGCTATAACTTCATAACAAAGCTGGGTTAGGTCAAACATGAAACACAGGGCTGTTGTGAGAATATTTAGCACTGAATTTTTGTAAGAATGGTCAAGAGTTTCTAGTGATTACAGTAGAGGGTTATGCAGTAAAACCTGGAAGATTCTTGGAGGTAAAAAAGGAACAAAATGGGGGGAAAGCATGACAATTTCTATGATATTTGTGTTTCCAGGGAAGGGAACAGAGCTGGGAAAAGGTCTGGAGCACCAGGAGCAGCTGAGGGAGCTGGGAAAGGGGCTCAGCCTGGAGAAAAGGGGGATCGGGGGGACCTTGTGGCTCTGCACAACTCCCTGACAGGAGGGGACAGCCGGGGGGTCGGGCTCTGTTCCCAGGGAACAGGGACAGGAGGAGAGGGAACGGCCTCAGGCTGGGCCAGGGGAGGTTTAGATTGGATATTAGGGAAATTTCTTCATGGAAAGGGTTGTCCAACCCTGGCACAGCTGTCCAGGACAGCGTTGGAGTCCCCACCCCTGGGGGGATTTAAAATCCCATGGGGATGTAGCACTTGGGGACATGGGTCAGTGGTGGCCTTGGCACCTACTGGGCTCAATGATCTTAAAGATCTTTTCCAACTTCAATCATTCTGTGGTTCTAAGACAAGTATAAAACCATTAATAAATCTATGATGACTACAACAAACTGCAGCCATTAAGATGACTACAAGTTTGTCTTTTCTTTCTGTTTTAAAAGCACCTTCTCATTTTTAATACCAAAGTGCCTGTGTAAAATACTTCCTAGAAAGTTCTGCTCATTGCAGTAGTTGCCCTTCAGCTGAAGAGGATCAGAAGAAAGGAAAATTTAAGTTCAGGAATTAAGCACAAGAAGTATTTGCATAAAGAAAAGATAAAGTATTCTTAGCAAGAAGAGGGGCAGCTAAAAGCTGATTCCTTCTTGCTTTCCCTAAAAGAAAAGCAGAAAATGGTAATTCTGCAAAGCATCAGTTTGAATGTGACCCTGAGAATGAGAAAGTCATTCAGAGTTGGGGTTTTTTTCCTTAAATAGTGCTACAGATTTTTTATCTGTTTCAACCTAAACTTGTGAGTGTAATGGAAATCCCATTTGGGTTGAAAAGTTATTGGAAGCAGCATCTTTTAATGGACAAGGCATTAGACATGGTAAAATAACTTGGGATATATTGCTGTAGACTTCCGTGACTTTGAGGAAAATAACAGACAGTACTTATTTTCCCTATCTGCAAAATTCAAAAGTGATACTTTTTTATCCTTTGTCATGTATTTTGACATCTCTAGATAAAAGGCAAAAAGACAGATAAGTAATATTAAATTCTTTATTTGTGATGAATGCAATTATCTTCATCCATATACTTTTTATGGCCTTTTTTAAAAAAATTGAGCAGTTACATGAAGTTTCAAAAGCCAACTTTTTATTATGCGAAGTGATATTATTTTAGCAAAAGAAAGCATAAAAGATCATTACACTTGACAGATCCAAAGGATAATTCAACCCATCACAAATAGATGTCTAAAGTAATTTATGACTTTTTTTCCTCTGTGTGTCTCTTCATTGACTGACTATAGAAGGATGATTATCTTACATTATGTGCAGAACTGTTCTACAGCTGCAAGAACTCTATGAACACAGTAAAACAGGATTTGGGATGAAATATCAGTGTTGGAGTTGTGAACTATGGAACTGTAGGGTTTGTATGCAAGCTGGGAGCTAAACACATTAAAAGCCAGATGAGTGAATCTTATCTACATGACCTCAACTATTAATGTGATGGCATGGACAGGTGAATTTTGGTGCTACAAAATCATATTTTTAACTGGAGGGAAATAAAAACACACTGGAAATTACAAGGTAGCGTCTCTGTGTATTTTAAGAGTTTATTGCTGGAATTTTATTTTAGCTATGGGTTATCCTCTTAGTTGTCTGGTGGATTTAGTGATCACTGAGCCACTGCTCAAGGGATTGCTGTGGAATCAATGTGACAATCACTTTATTATCAGGGAAGTCAGGTTGATGTAATTATTTATGAATTCATGATTACATTGTCTTAAAAATTCCCATTAATTAAGTTTAAAAAACTTCAACAGAATCACATTTTTCTCTTTTTATATATAGCATTAGGACTTCCATCCAGCACGTTCCAGTGCCTAAAGGGGCTCCAGGAGAGCTAGAGAGGGACTTGGGACAAGGGATGGAGTGACAGGACAAGGAAAATGGCTTCAAACTGCCAGAGAGTAGGGTTAGGTGGGATATTGGGAAGGAATTATTTCCTGTGAGGGTGGGGAGGGATAAGCAAAAGTTGCTCAGAGAAGCTGTGGCTGCCCCTGGATCCTTGGCATCTAAGACCAGGCTGGATGAAGTTCTGAGCAACTTGGGATACTAGAAAGTCCCTGCCCATGGCAGGGGGTGAACTGAATGGTTTTCAAGGTCTCTTCCAACCCAAACCATTCCGATTCTGTGACTTCTCTTCAACACTTCAAAGTCTGAATGAATCCAGCTGCACCCTAGGTCGTTACTCATAGGAAGTTCCTCACAATTTAGCCCCAACTCATGTCAGAAAAAACAAAATAACCAAGAGTGTTCAAGTGAACTATCTGGATGTAAAACCTACACACTAATATATGCATATAGGCTCCTTTATAAATAAACCATACTTTTCCACTCATTTACAAATAAAAAAAAATATTTCCCAAGCTTAGTTATCTACCCTTTTGAGCTGAAAAGCTGATATAAATAGTTTTCTCCATAAAGTTCAGCTACTCAAAATAAGAAAGACATTTTAATACTGCAAAAGTAGCTAAAGCCAATATTTGTTCTGCAGCAAGTGTGTGTTGTTTTCTTCTCGACAATATTTTGAGCTGTTATAGAGACATTGCTATATTAAACCTAATGGATTTCAAATTAATCCAGCATTTATATTCTGATCATATTTTCTATCCTGTATCGGAAAGGATGCATTCAGCTGATAATAACAGGCTAGAGGAAACAATGCTGATTATTTGGAATTAAAATGGCTAAGTTGAAGCTATTTCATGCTGGAAGGAGCCTATCAATGACTTAATTTGCCAGGTGCAGCCAAGTCATTGACACAAGGACCACGGAGGTGACAAGTCAAGGTTAAGTGCAGCAGGACAGTCTTTGGTGATGGTCCTGACTTCCTTATCCCTTCCCTTGCCTAGAAGAGCATCCAGAAAAGCTCTGGAAGCTTATTCCTCCTATTTTTAATTATACAATCCCAAGAGAATAACAGGAATAATCCCATGTCAGAGCTATGGGGTAACTTGGTGTCATACGCAGAGACAATCAATTGTAAGGGGACACAACCAGACACAGCAGGGCTAAATGCTGAAATCTCACAGTAAATGTAATAAATGCCATGTACCAGCCTTGCAGATATCTCTTTATTTGCATGGAAAGCAATGATGTGCAACATTAATTAATCGGCAAGGTGAGCTTGTAGCCCAGAAAGCCAATTGTGCCCTGGGCTGATCCCCCAGTATGGGCAGCAGGGGAGGGGGGATTCTGCCCCTGCTCAGGCGAGACCCCACCTGCAGAGCTGCTCCAGCCCTGGGTCCAACATCAGGAGGATGTGGAGCTTCTGGAGAGAGTCAGAGGAGGCCATGGAGCTGCTCCAAGAGCTGGAGCCCCTCTGCTCTGGAGCCAGGCTGGGAGAGCTGAGATGTTCACCTGGAGAAGAGAAGGCTCCAGGGAGAGCTCAGAGCCCCTTGCAGGGCCTAAAGGGGCTCCAGGAAAGCTGGACAGGGACTGGGGACAAGGCATGGAGGACCAGGACACAGGGAATGGCTTCCCACTGCCAGAGGGCAGGGATAGATGGGATATTGGGAAGAAATCCTTCCCTGTGAGGGTAGTGAAGCCCAGCCCAGGGTGCCCAGAGCAGCTGTGGCTGCCCCTGGATCCCTGGCAATGTCCAAGGCCAGGTTGGATGGGGCTTGGAACAACCTGGGACATTGAGAGGTGTCCCTGCCCATGGCAGGGGCTGGAATGAGATGGAATTTGTGGTCCCTTCCAGCCCAAACCTTTCTGTGATTCTGTGGCATGTGAAGTCTCTCTGCTTCAGTGACCTTTGAATCAGGTCATTACAGAGCTTTAGCTTTCACATCTCCCACCTGAACAAATGCTCCTGTGGAACAAAATGAGCTTTAGGGTCCCTTTCAACCCAAACCATTCTGATTCTCAGCATAAGCAGAAATAATGTTTCTCTGCTATCTCAGGTGTGGTGTACTGAGTTCAGTGCAATACCCACCCCTCAGCCTCCTGGCTGCTCCCCATGGACACGGCCCAGGACACAGCTACAGATTTCTGGCTGCAAGAGCAGCACTGGTGTTACATCCTTCCTTGGGCCTGGCAGCACTTAATCCATAGGCAAATGTTGCTGCTGCTGCTGCTGCTGCCAGCAATACCCAAATAAAGGAAATTTATGAGCCCCTGTTCTTATCTCCATCACCAACATCATCAAAAAGGTGATGTGCAGAGATACACATTTGTTAGAGACTGGATGATTTATTTTCATAAGGAAGCATAGATATAGCTGCACTACTCATAGTGTTTAGCAATTTTACCCAAAACACATAATAATGACAATTGCCAAGGGAATATGGTCCCTACATCGAAATCCTTCTGTGGACTAACACAGCAATCAGTAATTGGCACAATCTCATTTTCAAGTCAGAAGGAGGTTTTGACATCACTTGCCCTGGCAGCCATTATCTGTCCATTAGATGGGAACCACAGAAAAGCTGAATCACCAGCTATCAAACCCAGGCAGTGCTACTAAAAAGTCACAACTTTGCACTTCTACAGCTTTTTCATGTATTTTAATTGCTTGGCAGTCCACATTATCTGCCTTTGACCAATTATCTGTACTTGGCTGCACTACTGCCTAGTTTCATATGTGTAATATACTGCTGGGCATTTTTCAACAGGTAAAATAATCTTGTTTTATTTTACCTTATTTTCAACAGGTAAAATAACCTATTCACCTGCCTAAATCAAAACACTAATGACCAAAAATGTTACATTTATTATGATAAAACAATTCAAAACTGTGCTTTATAAACCAACTGCCTTGGAAATTTCCATGGCTTTTTTGTTCTTCCTACAGAATATATTTCCACAATTCTTTCCTGTAAGTATAGAAGAGGATTTGAAAGTTTCCACTTCAGAAATTGTAATGTTCTCCTATTGCTTCTGGGTTTTTCTCCACCACAAAAGATTTGTAGTCTTCTCCAGTGATGAAGGTCGTGGGTGGCTTTATCATGCAGCCAAGCAAATAACCAGAATTTGGCCAAGCAGCCCAAAGTCATTTTTCAAGTTCTGCAGCTGCCTGCCACAGAGAGGTGATGGAGCCTGGAGACTTCACTTTAATTAATCCCTTTTTTCCCTCATCTCTCGATTCAAAGTGGGCAAAAAATTGACCTCGTCCATGACTGTAGAGATTGTTTTGAAATTTTAGTAATAATTCACTAATAATTAGCTGTCACAAATGTGCCCAAATGTGAACCAGATACTTTGTACTCAGATAAGAAAAAAAGAAAAACAAAGCCAAAAAAACCCCAAACAAACGAAAAAAACACACAAAAGAACACCCCTCCCCCAAAAAATAACACTCTACCACAACATAAATCACAGTAACTTTACTTTTTAAGGTGTTCTTGCTCCACAACAGAAATCTCTTACCCAATAAAAGATCATACACACATGCCTGTAAATAAATACCTGTGTAGCAGTGAAAGTCAGGAATAATACAGTATTTTGTATTGGAACCTACATCTGGTCTAGCAAATCATCCCCTGTGGCTCATTTCAATCACCTGATGATGATCCTTACCACACCTGCTTTACTTTACGATTAATAATGTTTACAACTTCCCTCTGAGACTCATCCAAGGACGGCAAACAGCCCACGGTGCCCATGGGCTGGCCTTTCTCCAGGTGCAAGCAATGATCCTTCACCACAATGACACTTTGCTAGGTCAAAATAAAACAAAGTAATGTGCAATTCAGCCCTGTGCTAACCAAGTGAAACACCTCAAACTGTTCCCAGCTCCTCCCCACCAGCCAACAAGGGCTGACTTTCAATCATTGCCTACAACTGTAACTGAGTCCAAACTGTAACTGAGCATCTTAAAGCAACAACAAAATATCTGTGCTGTTAGATTTAAACAGAATTCATTTTCCAGTGAGTTATACAGCCTAAAACTCATGGGTAGATTTTAGCTCAGGAACTTAGAAGTGATTTTTTTTTTTTCTTTCTAAACCTGTGAGTTTGTCCTATCCTGCTGGGCAGGAAACCATCACCTCCCTGGAAGCTCCAGCTTGCAGATTTTTAGGGAAAAGCAGGGTAGAGAACAGCATTGATTTTTCAGCCCTGGATCTGCAGGGAGAGCAGCACCCCTGTGGCTCACTCCTGGGACAGAGGTAAAGCTCCTCACTGCAGGAGATGGTTTTATTGCTCAGCTTCAAAGTACAGGGGAAAGAACCCACCACAGAAAATAACACAAATGCCTATGTTCAATAAAATAAACCCAGATGACTAAAGAATATATAAATATCTAGATAAACACAAACAGAAATAAAGCTACAGATCCAGGAAAATGAGGGAGCAGATCCAGAGATGAGTGTCAAGGAAATTAAACATTAATAATGAAATGCCTGTCTTACAGACAAAAGTATTTTTACTCTGAAAAAAGATTAGAGGAAGGATAAATAGTTCATAGCAGCTGTTTGACATGTCACTAAATATGCATTAGTGGGAGATACTTCACTGCAGTGGCAGCGAAATGGAAGAAGAAGCTGATAATCATGAGAGCAAGAAAATGTAGGTATTTCAACAGCTGGACCTTTTAAAAATTGGTATTTCAAATTTGATTTTATGAGTATAATCTACATGAAACAATAGTTATTCATGAGGGCATTGGTTTCAAAATTCTCAAATATAATAGATTCGTAAAGAATTATGATTTGAAAAAATAATGCAAAGCCAACAAGCCAACCTGATATTCAACAAAGAGCCACAATTGCCAAAAGGAGAAGAAAATGGATGGAAAAAAAAAAAGCTTATACCATGCAATAGACAGTAAAGAAAATTCAGTTTATAAATCTAAGAAAAAAAGAATCTGAATCTGGATGGAGCAAATCATAGCCACTGGAATAAGGCCCTGACATCCCCCAGAGGCTCCTTCACCTTCCCTACCATCACTTCCATCTTCTTTTTATTATTATTATTTTAAAATGCCTTACTGGAAAAAAAGAAACCAGAAGATGATTACGGCTGACTTGAGGTGTGAGGCAGGCTGTGAATCTGCTGGAGCTGCACCTCTCACTGTCCTCTGGGCTGGTTTTCTGTACTGACCTTTCTCCCTGCATTAGGATTTCAATGGCACTGCTGTGCATCAGACAAAACCACTGTTCTTCCCTTTGGCACACAAACCCTTCAAGCCAACCCCAAACCCAGGCTCCAGGCACTTTACTGGAATAAATCCCTTATTCTACCTGGGTACCATGCATTTACATTATGCTGGCAGTTTAGACACTGGTGAGTGGGAGTAAAGGACTAAACTCCTGTCTCAGTTTTCCCCTGAGGTTGTTTAAATTATGATCAAGCTGTTTCTCAAACCAGACACTTTCCTGTGTGTCTTATACAGCATAATACAAACTCATTCAGAAAGAGATTATTCTTGTTTTTTCTGAATCTGGACTCCTAAATGAAGTCCTCCTGCAGTTAACTCTATTTTAAATTATTTTTCTAATGCACCATAGGATTCATCTATGTGAGAACACTGGTTCAATTTAACCATTCACAATTTGATTTAGTTGAATGCAACCTTGCTTTATTTCCATTTATCTTGTTACAGTTCCAGCTAATGGGGAATTGAGTGAAGTTCTGGCTCGGCTGCACAGAAGCAAACAGCTGTAGAGATTTAAGATGCTCCTGCTCTCCAGCTGCTCATTCTGTTCTTCTGCCAGATCTTACTGTCCCTGAAAATTTGGCAAAGTGGGCCTGTCCTATAGCCTCGAGCACTGTGGCTGACATTTGTCCTGATGCAAAGGAATTTTCACACATTTTCTCTCTTGAATTTACTAAAGATGCAACAACTTTCAGAGAAGGGGCACAAGAGAGCACAGGCAGGGTCACATTTGAAGGTGACTTTCCTCTGCTCACCTCCTGATGAACAGCACTGGGTAACGTGGAGGGCGCCTTACCAAAACTGTCCTTCCACTGACACGAGAAAAATACCCTGCACTGCCATGTCCCAAAGGTTTTCAAGTATTTTGCATAATAATAGATTTATCTGGTCTGCTTGAATTCCTTTATGTCATGGACATTTCATGAATTTTGAAGCACCTTCTAGGTCCCTTCCAGCTCAGGATATTCTGTGACTCAATGACCTGCCAGGTGTGTTTCACAGAATCACACACAGAATTGTAGTTTGGGTTCGAAGGGATCTAAAAAATCATCCAGCTTTGGGCAGGGACACCTCCCACTATCCCAGGATTTCTCCAAGCCCTGTCCAGCCTGGCCTTGGAAACTTCCAGGGATCCAGGGGCAGCCACAGCTGCTCTGGGCACTCTGTGTGCCAGGGCCTCCCCACCCTCACAGGGAAGAATTTCTTCCCAATATCCCATCTATCCCTGCCCTCTGGCAGTGGGAAGCAATTCTCTGTGTCCTGTCCTTCCATGCCTTGTCCCCAGTCCCTCTCCAGCTCTCCTGGAGCCCCTTTAGGCCCTGCAAGGGGCTCTGAGCTCTCCCTGGAGCCTTCTCTTCTGCAGGTGAACACCCCCAGCTCTCCCAGCCTGGCTCCAGAGCAGAGGGGCTCCAGCTCTTGGAGCAGCTCCATGGCCTCCTCTGGACTCTCTCCAGAAGCTCCACGTCCTTCTGCTGGAGGCAGCTCTGCAGGTGGGATCTCACCTGAGTGGAGCAGAGGGGATCTTTTCAAAGTGACAGCAGTTAAACATTTAACACAGTATCATTAAATGTTTTCCCTTTCAGGTTTCCAAACAGGATTTGTCTTTGAGCTCTCCTGGGAAGGGAGAGCAGGGTCATGGAGCTCCTCCACCCCTGAGCAGCTGCCTTTCAGAAATGTCCTTTAAAATAGAGCAGAGTGACAGGGTTTCTACCTCCACCACAGGCCAAGTACAGGGCTAGTTTTTATTTCTGTGTCCTTCCTTGTTTCCTTGCTCAAGATAGAAACCCAGAAGACACTAGTAGAGGGAAAAGTTTTAGAATAGTCTGCCTGCCCTTCACAAATTTTCATGTTTGTGGAGTTTTTTCTATAAAATGAATGTGTATCTTTCCCAAGTTGCCACTGTTGTCAGATCTCCCAAAAGACTATTCATGGCATAGTACAGGTGATAGCTCAGGCATGCCAAGTATGTTCTCCAAAATCATCCTCCCACCAACATTTCAGGCCTCATGATGTCATAGCAACTACCTAAAGTTCCACCCAGCCAGATCTGCCTGGGAGCCCATCTGTCACAACTCCATCTAAAATTATATGAGTGGCTCTTTAGAGAAAGCAACGCTGAATGTGAGAGGCTGTATCATTTAACAGCCTCATTTTTTAAGAGATACGGCAACAGTTTGGGCAAAGTCATGGGGAAAGTGGAACAGAACTCCCAAATAGCCTAAATATTTTCATATTGGTTCTCACAAAAGGTAAATCCTGTGAAATGCACCCAATCATCGTGGTTAAACAAGCTGTTCACCACTCCCTACCAAAACCTCCTCATACTACAGCAGAATTCAGGCTTTATTTGATTCTTTTTCCATGTCTTTATCTTTTTCCCTTAGAACTCGAAGGTTATTTCATACACTAAAAACACCTTCAAGTAATTACAGGCATCTGACTGCACTGGGGCCCTGGCATCCCTTCACACTGAAGTCTTGAAAACACTTGGTCTCTGAGGGCTATTATTCTTCAGGTTTTGCAAATTTATTTATTGCCTGGAGTTTTTTCTTAACTGATTAGCTGACAAAACTATATTGTACAGAAAAAAAAATATATACCACTTCTGTTTTCATCTATTTGCTTTTAAAATGGAATACATTAAACTTTAATAAAGGTGTTTATTATTACAATTCTACTCTTAAAAGTCCAAAAGCTAAACCAGAAATCCTTCAGAAGAACCTCAACATCTCTATTGTTTTATATTCTGGCCCTGCAGGTTTGCTTATGTTAATTGCAGGAGGTTTGGGGGAGCTTTTTAGTTAAATAAATTTAATTCTTATTTTTGTTTTAAGAAAGGTGTTTAAGACAGCAGCATTTTGTGATACCAAGAGGAAGAAAAGCTGTTCTTATATCTTCCCCCTTCAGGAATAAATAGTGTATTGAAAGGACTTTTATCCAGCCTTTTTCTCATTGCATGGTTTATTAACTGACATAAAATTCACCTCTCCACTACCTTCCTGCTGACGTTAGACTAAGAGTCATTGGAGACTTTGTTTTCTTGCTTTTAGCCACCTTCTAGACAAGAAAGAGTTCTGGTAGTAGCCAAAATATCTAATGGAAAGCTCTTCACTTGGTTAGCTGTGGCACCTCAGCATAAGGTAAAATATCACATTCTGTGTTTCTGCACTGAATAAAAGCCCAGCACAACATCTGAGCTGGGGTGGGACAAAACTGGAACATCCAAACAGAGAAATACACTGGGATACAAAGGTGCAGATCTTTTGCTTGGGTGCATAAATCCTGTTTTTTAAACTGCCTGACTCACACCCAACAAAGAACCCTTTGGTAAGGTCCATCTGCATAATCCCAAGTTGCAGAGAAGCTTGGAGGAGAAAAAAGCCAAAAATCTTTTTACAGTGTAAGAGGAATCAGTATTATTGCTAGATTAAGTCACTCTTATTATGATGGGTGAAGTATTTAACAACCAAGTAGAAATGGTAAATGTTAAGGATATTATGTAGTGCGGTGTCTGAATATATCTATATTTATATATAAGTATATATCCATATATATGTATGTATCTATATATGTATGTATATCTCTATATATATCTCTATGTCTGTATCTATCTCTATATATATGCATATACATATATAGATACAGCTATATATAGATAGATACAGCTATATATAGATATGTAAAAAAGTGTGAAATCATGCTGCAAACTCAGGTTTCCAAACAATGTTTCACCACATGTTCCTCCTGAAATGTCAAAAAAAATATAAACCAAGCCCCTAGAGAAATGTTAGGGATAATTTGAGTGCAACATCACCAAAAGGTGAAGAAATGATCTGATTTCTCTGACGCATCCACGTGTGCAGATTCACCCTGCAAGAACTTTGTTCCATGCCCCCCCTCTTTGCCCATGTACCCCTTTTCCTGGTGCTTTTCCCCATGGTAGGAATAGATCACCAGCAATCCCAGAGAGGGAGAGAGGCTGCCCACACCTTCCTACCACGACAGCCTAAATGGGGTCTCAGGTAAAATGAAAATTGAAACTGTTTATGATCAACACCACAGCACACCACAGAGAAAAGCAAGTTCTGTTAAGCTATATATAAAGCAGAGGAGTGAATTGGAAATTTAACATGAAAGGCAATTTCCCAAGAAAACTGAAACAATTCCATGAGTGGCTGCAGGGAGGAAATAGTCTGCTTAGTGGATTAAAAGACTGACAAATATTTCTGAGGAATCTGAAGATGGACAGCAGTAGATAAATCCTCAGTGCTGTTCAAAGGAGTCAGTTATTTCCAAACCAGTAAATATGACAATCAGGTATTAGGCTAGAGACTTTATTTGCCTTGTAACTACTTTGAGTGGTTTCATAAAAACTTTTCCTGCAGCACAAAGGTATTCAGATGTTGAAGCCCAAACCACATCCCAGTTCCCTTTATTTCCTGATCTGCCATCACTGAGTTTCTTCCCACTTTAACTGGATGTAGAGGAGAGGGGGAAAGAGACCACAAGGAAGTAGGAGGGTCTCTTTAGCATCTCTCCACAACTAATCTTCCCACCCTCAACTTTTCCCTGGAACAGTAAAAACTTATTCCATTCCCCAGAGTTAATTCCCTTTTCTCCAAGGAAGCAGAATCTGATCTGTAAAGCACTTAATTATGGCATTTAATATTCTGATTTTCCTGAACACAGAGAGAAAACAGATTAGAAACCAACACTTTTTTAACCTTGATTATTAAGGGAAAAATAGAAATGCATTCAAAATTATAAATTCAGATTCAGGGGGAAATAAACATTAAAAATCATATGGTTTAATGTTTTGGTGCAGTATTTCAGCCATCTGCAAACCACCTCATAGCCTCACACTAATCTGACTTTCTACCTCGCTGCAGGTTGACATCTATTGACGTCAGACTTTAAAAATGCTTCAATCAAGATCTCTATAATCCTCATAACTAAAATGTCTTTGTTCTGTTTTACGATCAAACATTTCTGAAAACAGAGCCACCAGTCCCAGCAAGCACTCAGGATGCTCAGAGGTGAGTTAAGGCACAATAAAAAGCTCAGTAATCTCCCAAATCTCCTCAGAGCACACGTTTGTTTATCACTGTGCCTGCAGACTCTTACACTGCAAATGTACTGGCAACCATTTCTAGCAGACATGAATATCATTTGAAAAGCTTAAAGATGCACAGAAAAAGCAATCAACAGCCTCAATAAGAAATCTCATGGAAAAAAGTAAAATGATTTGGTAAACATGAATGATTGATAAGTTCTTCAGAGGGGGAAAAAAAAAAAGTGGAAATCAAGAAGCAATGACTTTTTGTACCCATCCTTTAAGTAGCAGGTTTAGAAACTTTTGTATTGCCCATAAAATTAGCTAGAAGATAAATCTCACTATGGTGATTTGCTCTTTATAAGTCCAAAGCCACTGTTCTGAATTCTCACTGTATAATTACTTCAATACAGATAAAGCATGAGTCATCTGTTCTACTCTAACCTTTGCATTTAAATTTGAATTTTATTCCTGCTTATCTTTTTTCCCTAAATTGATATTACTGTCTACTATGTTTATTAAAAACAACTTAAAGCCACAGTGCATGTCAAATTCTGCACTGAGGCGCCATTTGTTGTGTTATTTTAATTAACATGTCTCAGGGAGATTACAATTCTAATCATTTCTATTAAACTATGTCAAAGTTTTCTTACTCTTAGATGTCAGATTTTGTTTTGTGTTTCAAGTTATGCCTTAATAACCCAAGAGGCTTTTACTAAATGCTCTGCACACCCAGGCAGGAAACTCAGAGGCACTGTCCTGTTTCTCTGGTAACAGCAGAACCCTGGTTGGTTAGGCAGCGTCCTTAGCAGGCTGCCAAATCTGCCCCCTCTGGATCTCTTCCTCCTTTCCCATCCTCAGTGAGACAAAGTTTCTCAACTGAGAAAACACATTCCCAGCACGAGATCAGTCAGAATCCCCTTCTCCCATCAATAAGTGGGTCCTGGGCCAGGACTGAAATTGAAAGGAAATGAAAAAGCAAGCCCACCCCATCCAGATTGAGAGGAGTTTAGGGTTAAATACTTGGGATCTCCACACATTTGCCCATGACTTACCCCAATCCCTGTATGGCACACTGGGGCAGCCAGCTGGATCTCAGTATTTACAAGGCTGCAGGGTGAGCTTCTATGTACAAAGGAAAGGTTTAGTCCATACCTTGTTCGGGTGAATCTCTCCTGAGGTTTGGCCCCAGGTATCCAACAGTGGCTCTAAGGCACTGAGGAAGAAAAGACTCCACTCTTTAGGCTTGAGGGGGTTGTAGTTACTTTGGAAAGTTTTTTACCCTCTTCCTCCCTTTTGCTGACCCAGCCATGAGATCTGGTTTTCCTCAGCCATTATGGAACTGCAGGGTGACACTTTCTTCTAATCTGAATAAACAACAGGGTAGCACTTCTCCAGCATTTTGGATGGGATTCCCTTCCTTCTGAAGGACCCCTCTCCATGATGGACAGGAGCTGACTGGGAGACTGGGTGCCCATCACAGCTGTCAGGGGGCTCTGCAGGGAGCTGACTCTGGAGGAGGTTTTGCAGATCTCTTGCAGAGATGTCAGCCTCAGAGACTCCCACACACCACACTGAGACACTACAGGAATATCTGTGGGTTTTTCAATGCCCCTTTTCTTAATTAAAAGATGAGTGGTCCATTTACTACCATCAAGATACTTTCACAATCTGAAAGACTTTGAAAGTCTTTCAGCTCTTAGTTTTTGGACAGCAGGACATACTGACATCTACAATTTCACTACTGCCAATTAAATTCAAAACTGCTGTCTACCTTTCCTTTGGAAATCTAAATAAAATTCAATTAGTCTGGACTGCCCTCTTTCTCTACCTTATATATTAAAAATATTTAAGATAAAGGTTTGGTACTACAGTCAGTCTTAGGATGTATCATGTAACTAATCTGCCACTATGGACAAGCAGACCTTTCTCTGCAGATTGTAATTTGGGTCTTGATTGTAAGTGAATATCAGGATCTTTGAATGGAAGAGATTGAAGTCTTACCTATGAAAAAATAATCAGGAAGCCTTTACACAAAGCTTAAATGCTTTGTCTCTGCTTTTGTTCCAGAATGCAAGACTACAAGAAAAAATCGATTACTGTGCCTCAATCTGTATCCATCAAATATGCTTAACAAACTCCTTTAATTCTACTCATCTCATCTCTTCACTCTTACTTAAAAGCATGGTTTATTTCTGCCATCTCAATCACTTCTCACAATTCTTTGCTCAAGTCCAACAACCCTTTTTCTGCTGTTTGTTGAATTTTCTAACATATTTTGATCCAAATTACGTGAATCCTACCATAATTTTGAGGATGTTAGATAAGCTTTCATAATTATTTGGCAATGCCATAATTCTTTGCATAGCTCTCTATACCACAGTGGGTCTAACCTGCAGAAATTGGCAGCAGAGAACTCCCTGAGGTTCACCTGAGGAGGGTGTCCTTTAATTTTGCAGTTTGTAAAACACCCGAGGATTTTTTCCACTCATTTTCTCTAAATTGGTGGGGGCTTTTTGTTTGGTTGGTTGGGTTTCTTGAGGTTTTTTTGGGGGTTTTTTTGTTTTTTTTTCCTTGATATTTGAATGAAGTTTGTCCCTTTCTCACTTCTGGTGAAAAAAAAAAAAAAGTAGATTGTATTTCAGAGTCCCTCAGTGAATGCTCAGAATGCCTACTTTGATTACAGAGCCCACCTGGGAAGAAGGAGTTGCAGAAGCTCTCTTAGCCTAAAAACTTACAAGTAACACAAAAGATCAGCTCAAATCCAGCAACTTTTCTTCAGCTGATGCTCCTTTAACATTCACATTTGTTCACAGACCACTCCAGCCCCGGAGCAAGACATTTTCAAGCACCGCTCAAACTTGGGAGGCTTCCCCAAGTGCAAGGCTCTGTTTCTCCCCCTCTACTTAAACCCCTCCACACCAATGGCAAAAAAAAAAGTGAAAAAGGAGTTTTCTAAGTGGTTACACATCCCATAGATTTATGGTGGTCCTGTTAGAAACTGCAGCCTCTGGCTCAGTGATCGCTGAGCACAGATACTTCCCCATCCGCACCTGCTGAGGTTTCCTATAACCTCACTGAACAGCCTGTTCTCAATCTGTACTAAAGAGCTGAAGTTACACCAAACTGAGGTGGAGGAAGGGCTCCCCCTCCCTCAGACCCTGCCATGGCCCTAAGGTGACCAAAACTCAAATTCTTGGACATCCTGAAGCCAGTTGGTGCTGGGAAGGTCGGAGAGAGTGCTTGGAACGGTGCCACAGAAAGATTTCGGGTGAGCCAAGAGGCACATCCTTCCCGTCCTTGTTTGCCTCAAGCCCCACCCGACTGAAGTAGCCAAGCAGAAAAGGCAAGAAGCACAAAATCAGAAAAAATGCTTCTATTGTCTGAAACTCACCACAGAACCTGGCCTGGCTTTTGTCTCCCTAGCACAGGAGGGCACTTGAGCAAGAGGAAAAGGAAGCGGCTGAACGCGCTCTGAGATCTGTCCTCCCGGGAACTGCGTTGTTCAAACAACATTTAAGAGTTCCAAACATCCCTTTCAGACCCTTGTGGGGGAATATTTCTCAGGTGAAGAGCTCTCCTTTCCCTAAATTAGACTCTGGATTTAGAAGCACATCCTGCTCCTACCTCACCATCGGAACTCCTGAGCACAACTTGGCCAAAAGCCTATGGAGTGAAGGAGTGTTTAAAGCACTTCATGGAATTGTGACATTTCCCAGAATAACCTCTTCACTAACTGGGGAGAGACAGAATTTTTTTAAGAACTGAACTGTCCCAATTTTAGCCCAGATTTTGCTAAAACACAGTGTAAAGAAAGAGTTCACCTTTGACCAACAACTAAATCTTGCATTTCAGAAGAGGTTGAAGTAGATAAAAGAAGAGGGGGAAAAAAAAAAAACAAACATAAAAACCCCCAAACAAACAGAAAAACAAAAAGCAGCTTTCTATTCCAAGCATTTAAGACAAAACCCAAAGGAGACATAAAGCAAACACTGCAGAAGCTTCTGTTTAAAATCCATTTCCAGGAGAGCTGGATGGGGACAGAGGAGAGGTAAAAGCTGAGGGAGGAAAATTCACCCAGGCAAATTCTTTTCGGTCCTTATCCCTCAATTTAGCCTTCAGTGAATTTTCCCACACAGTCTTTCCCAAATCTTGGGAAGTGGTGGAACTGTAACACAGTGAGACTCAGAAATAAGAAAAATATTTTGATTTTTTTTGTGTGTCACTACTGATCCTGAAGCAGTTTCCAGATTGATGGCACTGACCTGCACCCAAAAGGTACATATGGATTTTGGCACCATTTCAGTACCAAATTCTTGCAAAGGAGAGTTGCAACACTTTGCTAACAGTGGCAGAGTTTGACAGAGCCCTGTAATTAATGTCTTGTTGCTTTTCCCTTTTGTCAAAGTAGTCAAAATAATGTCATATGAAATGATTTATTTTTGTTTGTTTGGCAGCTCTCCAGCATTTCAATAGCAGGGAAGCTGCTGTGCTCAGTGTTGATTTGTCCCAGCACATTATATTTGTACAATTTCAACCCTGTAGTACACAGCCAGGCAAGGGAATAACACAAAGTTTTTTAATATTCTGCCTTTGCAACAAGCAAACAACTCAGAAGAGTGTATTTCAATTTTTGCCTGGGGATTAACATACAAATGTTCCGAAAATTAGGGATATAATTATGTGAAGTCAATTACAATTTTCAATTACTTATTTCCTAAGGCTTGATGCTCAGCAATGTTGGACATTCTGGGCTTGTAGCTCCTCTCAGTCCTGTTTATCATCTACAAACAAAGAAACACCACAGCCAAATGATTCAGAATGAAAGGGGTTTAAGTAGTTTGCAGGTAAGCAAAAGTGAGCAGAGCTGTGTCTCAGCTTCACAAAGTATTTGGGGTGGTCTCAGGGCTCCTGACCTCGCAAAGCTTTTGTTATGTTGGTGATAGCAACAGAGAGCTGAGGACACAGATGGGGTTTTTTTTAGGGCTTAATTGCAATACAAAATAAAGTTACTGATTAATAAAACCCATATGTGCAAGTGTGTGTGAGCCTTTGTCAAATCTTATTCACAGTTTATAAGTAATAAAGAAGTGAGAGTCAATTAACTGCACCGAATGTAATCACAAGCCCGTGAATTCTTCTTGCTGTATTGAGTTACAGCTTTGCATACTAATGGATCATACTCATTTCACTTTTTCCCCTGGAAGTTTCCTCTTCAACATGGTAATTACAGAAATTGCAGAATTTTTTTTTTTTGGGGGGTAGTGGCTATTGGAAAAAAGTACATATGAATTTTAAAAGAATCATTGTTTCCTTGCTTTTAGGTGACTCTCACATCTGTACACCTCTGCGTCACACCTTCAGAGGCAGCACTTTTGGGAATTATCTGCCACTTCCGTGACTGGAAGGGTCAATTCCAATATTTTGCAGAATTAGGAGAGTCAACAATAGAGACCAACAATGCCAAAGGAAAGGTGACAGTGGATGGGGAAAGGATCCTCAGATAAAGCATCCAGTCTGTTCAGGGCATCTTAAGATAACTGAAAACTTCTTGGAGAATGGACAAAGAGTAACTGCAAGCATCTTGAAGAGATATTCTCTTCTCTGTGAGAAAAGATTCTTTGTTTATTCTTCAAAATAATTTAGAAAGAAGATGGAGAGTTACACATTAAGCACAGCATGGGCAATGTCAGTCTAGAGAGGACCTTGGCAGGCTGGCAGAACAACTTCTGAGGAAGACTTCTATTGTATTCTGCAATTAAATGACTATAAGGGACAGGGTCATTTTTTAGGTGTCTTGTAGGTAATCCTGTGGTTCTTTAAAAAGATGATGAAAAGGTAAATCTGAACTGAAGGAAGTCTTAAATTATTTCAGCAAGATTTTTAAGTTCTTTGACAGCAAATCAACTTTTTTTTCTAGGTTACATAAAACAAAGTTTCCTATCTATTTGTTACATGACTACAAACAGCAAAGAAAGTATTTAAATTATGCATAGCTACAGGAATTCTCATGTTTCTCAAGCAAATTACTGAACATCCTTAGAAAATCTCTTCAATATCTTTATGTACTAATGACCAAACTCACTGTTAGTGTTATTCCTGCTATTCACCCATTACAGTCCAGTTTTGCAATCTAAAACATGCTTGATAAAATGAGATTTTCATCAGGTACCTACTGCCAGCTAGAAAAGCAGAAAATAGAGAAAATGGCCATTTCTATTTCATATTGCTTAATATCCATCACTTTAATGGAAATGAGATAAAGTAGATAATGGCAGTAAGAATTGTATTACCAGCACAGACATATATTACATATTTCTCAGAGGTACCATTGTTGTAGCATTTACATTGTTAATATTAAAATGTCTCAAGCAGCACAATCCAATGTAACCGATATTATAAATATTACCTTTAATATAAAAGAGTTGAATGAGCTTTTAACCTTGAATTTGATAGTGTTGAAAATAACTTTTATACTTACATGACCTAGCTCCTTGTGAATAGCTAAGTACTTTCCCCCTCAAATAAATCTTTCTCCAAAGCAAAACTTCCTTGCACTATTCTTAGCTGTAATTTCCACTGCACATTAAGTGATCACAGACCTCTTCTGTACTTCTTTTAAGTGTAACTCAGAGGCAGAAATGTCAATTTAGATGAGGTTTTTGAAGCTAATGTTAAATACAAATAAAGACTTTTGCTAATGTTCCATTTTGCAGATGTTTCACTAAAGAAGAGTGTACAGGAAGGTTATACCTATGTTCATATATATCCTGAGTCCAATTTCAACTGTGACTTCCAACAGTTTTTGAAACTGAATATTTAAAAAAAAAAAAAAGAAAGGCAAGCAACAAGGTCAGGAATGAGGCAAAAATGGGAAGTCTGAGCACAAAACAGTAATGTCAGGGTTAGGGAAAAGGAGATTGTTGGCTCCAGTCTGCAGGATGCTGCAGCATGTCCAAGGAAGAAATGGCAGGGCAGAGCTTGGGCATGAAGAAACTGAAAAATCACACGAGACTAAGAAGATAGTACGATCAAACATCCACACTGGCAGTCAGGAAATTTGATTATGCAGAAAAAAATGGGACAGAATCTAAACCAGAAATCTGAATGCTTCTCACTGTGAAGAGCTGGATAACCACGAGGTTTAAATTTATGACACAGGTTAGAAACGAAGAGTGTGAAGCTCAGCTGCTTAATCTGGGGACCACTGGTAAGAATTTGTTTTAAGTCAGCCAATCATCAGGTGCAAATGGTACTGGAGGGAAGATCTATTACTCTAAATAAGTTTAATCTACCTGTGAATAAGGCAAGTGCAATACCAGGAGTGTCAAGCAAGCACAGAGAGGAAATAATTGATGGGATTGATTAAGGCGGTGAGTTTTCATCTGGAACACTTCTTGCCATTTATGTTCAAAAAGAGGAGTCTGAATGAGCAAAGCAGAAAAAAAAAGAGCTAGGAGGGCTGCAAAAAGCTAAAAAAGCTGGGATTGTGCAGTTGTAGCAAAAGGAAATCTGTGAGGGGCCATTGTAAAACTGCTCTGCTGAAAGATACGAAACGGAATGGTGCAGACTAAGATTTAAGATGAAGGATGTGGTTGGGAGAAAATTAATCACATGTGAATTGACTAAGAATAAATGCAATCCCAAAAATACAAAATTCCTGACAATAACAAGACTGGGGTTCTGAAGCAGCCCATCATGAAGTTGGGACAAATATAACCCTTCATTTTAATGACTATCTTCATGGATTTGGAAGGAGGATTAAAAGACCAGTCTGCAACACTGGGGGTCTGGTGGTAAAAAATGTAAGAGGCTTCTTTTTGGCTTTATTTTTTCTTTCATAAATAGATATTTAAGGATACACCAATTGATTCCCAGTGTGGGGCTTTCCCTCCCTAAGCTGAGGCACAAACTCCCGTCTCTGTGGTGCACAAGGAACAATAGAAAAGTCCACTATTAAAAACACAAGTACTATTTTATTTTTCATAAAATGATGGAGTGATACTGCAACCAGGAAAAGAAAAATACTCAACTTCAGACCTCCCAAGAATGACATTAAAAAGTTAAGCAGCACTTAGTCTTCTTTAAGGTGTCATTTCTGCTCAGCGTAACTCTAAGGCGCTTAATGCAGATGGATGGGCTGAGCAGACTCTGCAAAGACAAGGTTTCCTTCTTTACATCCAATCCGAAAGCTTTTAAAATCTCTCTGTCAGGAGCAATTTGACTGCATATCAATTGCATCCCCCTACTAGTGCAAAACTTAAAATGAGAGAGGATGCTGGGGAGGAAAAACCACGTTTTGATAACTGTCAGTAAAATGAAACACTGTCAATCTGATGCAAAGCTGGGGCTGTACATTGACCTCACTTTGCTCATGAAAGCTCTCATCCAATTAAAATAGCAGCTGGGCTGTGTCTGAGTGCTGCCACACTTTGGTGCTGCCAACAAGTTCATCTGTGGTGTCTCTCTGTTGGCCTCATGAAGAACAAGCTCCTGGGACAGCCAAGATTTCATGGTTTGCGATACAGATCAACTCACAAAATAAAAATTACTTCTCTTCACCTTTGATACAGAGGATGTGCAGTGCCTGCATGTAAGAAACAAGTCAAACATATTCCTGGTATTTATGTACACTCTTGAGATTTCATAAAATTCCTAAAGCATAGGATTGCTGTGGATAAAACCACTCTGCTCTAAAAAGGAAAGATCTGGAATAGGACTCAATTCTTTCCTATATTAAAGAAGACATACAAAGTTCATAATTTATCCTGGCATTCTTGAAAGAAGAAAAAAAATCAGTTTTATCCACAAATAATATATTTACTAACATACTAAAATGAGATTAATTGAATCAGCTTCCACACATATCTATAGGAACAATTAAACTGATCCCCAGGGTGAGAGCCACCATTTCCCGAATGCTTCTATTCTATGTGTCACTAAAATTAGAATTCTCCTCACATCATCTCCATTTAGCTCATAGTTTTCATAATGGTTCTAATAAATAGCAATAATACTGGATATTTTCAAAGAACAAACCGGTGGCTTTATTCTCATTTCACAGTACAGCCTAAGCAAAAGCAAAAATAAAATAAAATAAATGCCAGACATGTAGGGAAGACTGGGAGCAGCTCCATTAAAGTCAATAGTTATACATAAAAATACATAAAACGAGGAAAGAAGAAGAGCAAATGTCTTTAGATAATGTATGAGAATCACAGTACGAACCCTCAGCAGAGATTCATCTACAAAGAGAAGTTAGTCAGGAGAACTGATTTTTAACTTGCCATTTCAAGTTGAAGGGGAAAGAATAAAAATTTCAGAGCAGCAGCATTGTCTGAAGAACTCTTTTGTGCTTAAACAGAAAGTCCTGAACAATTTTAAAGCTCAAAGTATGGAAATTAGCATCACAATCAATTGCTTCTACTGCTTTCATCTGTGGTTGGAGCTTGTTATTTAGCAGGGCCATCATTTGGCTCTTCAGTGACCAAAGCATTGCTTTAAAAAATAGGTCTCATTAGCCAAAGTATTTGCATTCTTTACAAAAGGTTTAAAATATGATATTTTTTCATGATTTAACAAACTGTAAGCATCTTTGATTCCCACCTCTGAATCAACTCAATTTAGCTAGAAGGAGGGGAAAAAAAAAAGAGGTTTCTTTTGTCAAGACTTGTAACACGTTTTATTTAAAAAAAAAAATTTGTGGTTTAACCTCAGCCTGCAACAAATACCAAGGGACTGCTCACTCACTGCCCTGCCCCACAGGGATGGGGAGGAAGGGCCCAGAAATGGGAAGCCCAAGGGCTGGAATGAGAATAGATGAAGAATTGAAATCAAATAACATTATTGTTGTTGTTATTAGTGTTACTAGTATTGATACTACTAATAATAATTGATGGTGGTGATGATTATGATGATGATTGATGATGATGATGATGATTAAGATGAAAAGAGAGAGGCACAAACCCCAAGAAACACAAGTGATGCGCAATGCTCAGCACCCATTGCCCAGCCCCTCCCAGCACACTCCCCCAGTTTGTAAACTGGGATGATGTTCCATCATTTGGACTATCCCTCAGGTCAGCTGTCCTGGCCATGCTGTCCCCTGGTTTCTTTTCCTTTTCCAAAGTCTTGTAGCAATGCAATTTTTAATTTTTTTGGTTTTTTTTCTGGAGAAAAGCCAGTTTAGCAAAGGAACTGTTTGCTGCATTGTCTCTCCTCAGGTCCCAAGTAACTCCCCTGCATGGAAACCCTGGATTCTTCTCTCCTCAATCCCTCTCTCCAGCCTGTCCCAGTTCTCACTGAGCTGCCCAAGTAACAGGGACATTTTCCACTGGTAAATCCCTGCTGCAGTGGATCAGCTACACCAAATTACCCCATGCAATATTCCAGAGAGTGCAACTCAAGGCACAGGCACCCCATTCCCAGTTCTGCCCCTTGCCTTTGAGTGATGCTGTTCAGGTCACACCACCTTTCTGCCCTCCTGAGAAACAAATATTCAATCTTTCATAAAGCAATTTGAGTTTATAAAGCAAAGCCTACCAAAACGAAGTTGGGGTTTTTTTTGGTTTTTTGGGATTTTCTTGGTTGTTTTTTTATTTTTTTACTTTTCATTACTGACCTCCCAGATTTTCTAATTTATTTTGGGTCCACTCTTTATTCAGAGTTTGTTGGTAGAGGAGGAGGAAGTGAAACAGGTTTGGCAGCATGCTGAGTTCCAGCACTGAGCCTTTAAGGTATATATTCAATTCCAAGATCCAGGAAACTCAAGAAGTGGTTACATGATGAACCCAATCAGTTTAATAAATATATTCCAGCTTTATGGTGCCGCAGATGCTCATCAAAGAGTTGTTTGCTTTTAAGTAAGATTTATTTAAATAATACATCCACTGAATCAATAAAATGCCACCTCTTGCTGCATTTTTTGCTCAGCTCTCACCTAGCAGTTCAAAATATTCAATAGATTTATAATGAACTTCATTGTCCCCAGCTGCTGCTGGGTTTTACATCCTTTCACACCTAATCCTCACCATCTGCACATTCAAGATTAGACATGATCCCTCGTGGACCTTGCTGCGTGCGAGCCTCCAGCTCAGTGGCTCAGACAAATTTCTCTCATCACTCAAACCACATCCCGTGCACCCACAATTACTTCACAGCATTACAGGGAGGCTCACTGGAGC
Organism: Acrocephalus scirpaceus scirpaceus; assembly: GCA_910950805.1. Classification (NCBI taxonomy): domain Eukaryota; kingdom Metazoa; phylum Chordata; class Aves; order Passeriformes; family Sylviidae; genus Acrocephalus; species Acrocephalus scirpaceus. The sequence continues at coordinate 41,910,592 of OU383778.1, forward strand.
CACAGAAATTCATACATATTACTTGGCAATTATTCAGCACCTGGGAGGATTATACTTTTAAATTACTCGTAAACTATTAGCATGTAGATGCTACAGGTTCTCAGGTACTTCAAAAATGAGTAACTATGGTTAGTGTCTGTTTATCACCAATTTAACACAGGGCCTGCCTTATTACACTGGTTAGAGAATTCAGAGTAGGAGTCTGATTGCTCACAACAATCTGCGTACAAAGTGTACACAAGTACCTTCTAAAGGTCAGTTCTAAAATGCTCATTATGGTTTTGGCATTTCAGATTTCTTTTTGTAATCATTCAAAATCTTAGTCCTGGAGCTGTTTGAGCAGAAACACACAATGCAGTTGGACAACTTCAAATACTTCAGCCAATATGTGCTGGATAATTCACCTTTCACATCGTTCAAAGACATTTCCACAGCTTTCATCAGCATTGCAGAGTTAACAGCACCACTCTTGGCTACAAGGCCTTTGAAGTCACTATTATCTCTGGCTGCAAAATCAAACATAACAGCTGTTAATTGCATTAAATGCTGCTGCTCTATTTGTTGTTTTGGAGGTTTTTAAGTTATTTTTCTAAGGAAGAGATCCCAACATCCTCTTTCATGGGAGAATTAAAGCCTGAAGGATGCAGGCCAGCATCACCACCCACGTGATCTACATGACAGCCCAGATATGGAGTTACTTTGGTAGGTGGCAATCCAAGAAACAGAAACTTGGGGTTACCAAATCAGTGCTTGAGTTTTATTGAACATTTGTAATTCAGCTGAAGAGGACAGGAAATGATGGTGCCACTGCTCCAAACCAGGGGAGTGACATAAATTCGGATGACCAGCACAGAGCCACTGTAGCTGAGTGTGACAGCAGCAGTACATCCTGAAAGTTCATGGCATGCTCCACATCCCAGAAACTCTGGACTGGGAAAAGGGTTTTTACATGGGACCAAATTCATTCCGTGCAAGTGGATCTGAGGGAAGAAAAAAATCCTGGCTCCTCTGTTTAGATTTCCCTTTAATTCTTCTGTCTTTGGTATCATTTATTTCTGCTTCACTAGAGTCCAAGGTGTGCCTCGAATGGGGAGTTTGAATGCAGCCTTAAGAACAAGCAACTATTTAAATTAGAAATTAAATAATGTTAAAAAAAAGCCTATGGCAGCTGTCCCAATCACAATGTAAAATGAGCAATATTTTAATTTAATATAACAGCTCTCCTCCTCTCTAAAAATTCTGGCTCTTGAAGAAGTTTCAATCTATGGAACAGAAATACCAATTTTGTCCTAATGTATTTTCCTTGCTACTTTCACAATAATGAATGGTTTTAAACAAGAGAGGAAAAAAATGTAATTTGTGTCCTGGAAAAACACCTCTATTTTTGGAACAGCAATGAGCATGATTATCTTCCATTGAAGCACAAGAATAATAGGTATTAATGATGGCACTTCTGCTAATTTCATAACCCATTCTCCCAGCTGAATGAAGCAGGGCTTATTCAGTGAGCCTCACTGAATTCAAACATTTGAACACCACGAGGTGTTCAGCACCATTCAGCACATCCTAACTCTGCAAATACTGTACTTTAGCTCTGTGCTAGATAATGGATTAGCTGTACTGGCAGTCCCCAGTAGCAAATACTCTTTAAAACAAAATTAGCCTTTAGAAAGAGTATTTCAAAACAATCAGTGAACCCCGACAGCTTGGGGAAATACAATGCAAAGTCTGCAATAATAAATCCTGTAACTGCATTTTATTGTTTTCAGTGATTTTTCCATGGATTTCCTATTCCCTAATTTTAAAAAACAATTGTCTCACCCATCATTTTTTTGAATATGAAAGAGTCGTTCCTAGGAACATGGAATATGGACATACTAGACAGTTATTCTCTCTTAGGAGTAACCATAAGAAAGAAATGAGCATTGGCACAGAATTCCTGGTTCATAGACCTGAAATTTAACAGGAATTTTCACAGATGGGAGTCTTACTGCTCTTCGACCCCCACAAAATGGGTCAGCTCATGATCTGTTCCAAAGCCAAGGTGCATCTGTTCAGTACCTGCTACTGCAACGTTCACCTGCAGGCACCTGGAGCTGCAGTGCCCCACTCCCATCCCAGCTGGGCAAAACCTTCTGCCAACCTCAGGGCTGGATTCCTGCCAGCCAAGTTGGAAACTGGTTCTTGAAATGTATCTGAAACTGGGAAGTCAGGGCCGCTGTTTTCACACACACATCTATCTGCTGAACACCAAGGAACTGTTCTTGAAATGCAAAAAAATACTTTGGCACAACTCTTCCTTCAGGAGCTTCCCCAGGAGATGGGGAAGGGGAATCGACCTGGCTAAAGGAGATGAAAATCTGCAGCTGATGTGAAGTAAATGAGACAGGCTTTCTGCTGGGATGACAGCAGATGATGGTGTAATTAAATATTTACCATAATGAGAGGTCACAAGGGAGTGTCCATAAGCAAAGCTCCTATTTGCTCCTGCCTGCTTGGCCTTGCAGCCCTCTCAGAGCTCTGTTAACAACGTGTGTGTGAGAGTTAAAAGTAATTATACACACACACACTTCACCCACACGCCAGTTTTCATATGGTGACATTAACATCCCTTACGAATTAATTAAACCTAACAAGACACCCATAATTAAGACTTCTGAGGTTTATTATTTCTCTTTTACTATTGGGAAACAGACCCAGGGAGATAAAGTGCCTTATCTAAGTAAATGAATCTCTAAATTACAGTGGGAACAGAGTCCAGGGGCTCTGATTCCCAACAAATTGACTACTTAAACACTGAAGGCTTTGTGCATGGGCATTAAGCAAATTCTCTGAGTTTAGCTGTCAGTGTATCCTCTCCTGGATGAAAAAATATTTCTGGAACTAGATTTAAGCCAAGTTGGGAATCTTTCCCTTAAAAAAATAAATCAATCTAACACCTGTCTGAACTTCTAATTGTGTTTGTTTTCAGATGACTTTCAGAAACACATTTATGTTCATCTCTGTGAGATGCAGAAATAGAGCTTTTACTAAGCCACTGCTCTAATTATTGAAATGTTTTTGCAGATTGAGAAATACATTAGATAAATTATATTTTCCATCAGCAGGCTGTCTGATCAATTAAGACAGGAGCACATACAAGTATCGAGGCATCATCTGGTTATTTTTTAACCTTCAGCCACACTGGACTCCGTAAAAAGCAATGAGATTTTAGGGAATGCCTCCACTTCTGGATAACAAACACTAATAAAAATTCTGAAACATGACCTTGAGGTGGCCTTCATTTTCAATGGCCATTTCTAACAACTAGAGAATAAAGTATGGGAAAAATGCTTAAAAAAAGAAATGTTAAAAGTAATGAAAGTTGCAGGAGTACAGAGGACCTGAAGGACCATTTGTTTAATGCAAAGTGGCAGCTTACACATTCCTAATGTAAAGAAGCCATATAACAACCTACAGTCAAATCCATTAGGAAAACTAATGACCTACTGACCTCAAATCATATTTTTTACTCTCTGTTTAATTATAAAACCACTGAATAACTGCAGTTTATGACCATCTGCATCCAGCCCCTTATAAAACGTCTGTATGGGTGAGCTCTAAGGAGCCCTTGTGACGCAGACTGGCATAGGAAATGTCACCTCACCTTTGCACGCCATTCAAACTTGAAAGAGAACCAAACACTTGTCTTTTTAGGCTTGAAATCCCTCATTATTGATCCACAGAACATTAACATGTTTCATGGATTGTTTGCTCCCTAAAAATAGTACCTACATTGTGTTCAAGAGCTACTTTTTAAGGAAAAAACAAAACACAGCAAAGTGAGACAAGCCTCAGTGCGCAGGTAGGTCAAGACTGCCCAAATCCACTTTGGAAAAGCCAAAAGAAGTGATTCCCCAAAAGCTCCACACACCGTTTGCCTCATCTCTCAGCCAGTCCTGGGGACCTGGGAATCCTAAAGCTGCAATTTGACTGAGGTCTTGTCTTTCTCTCTCCCCCACCTCTCCAATTTTCCCTGTGCACAAACCTGTCCTGCCCCTTCTGCCAGGCTGGTCATGGCTCAGTGTCTCTTTGGTCTCTAGCAGTACTTCTCGCAGAGGAACACAACACGATAAAACAAATAATCAATGCCTGTATCAATCATTCCAGAAAAATAAACTGATTTTATACACTAAGCAGTGATAGCAGCAAACCTATGTTTGGGCTTTCGTTTTTGGTTTTTTTTAAAATTTGGTGTGACTGGCTTGGCTTTTTCCTGCTGCTAAAGGAGTAGAAGTAGGCACTCCACAGCCACTCTGCTGTTTTTTTCTTGCCCATTTTTCTTTGGTTGTGACTTCCTGCTCTGCTGGTACTGCTCTCAAACCAGCGTGGATGGAGATGCAAACACAGAGAAGCTCCAGAACAACCTCCACCAGCAGCACCAGGAAACAGAATCATTTAGACATGTTCCAAGTACAGCAACACCTTGTCAAACACAGCAGAAGGGAATCTGCCTTCAAGATACCTGAACCAAAAAAAGATTAAACACTTTTGGTCAAACACTGGTTAGTTATTAGAAAGAATGGAAAATATCAATGACACAAGAATCTCTGGACAGATGATACCTTTTCCCATTCCTAAAAATGACAGATAAAAAGGAAACATCCACAAGGCAGCATTGTATTTACTCATCTTTCCAACCTTGTGTTGAAAAGGAATGCCTGAAGTGCTCTGCTCTCTCTCCTGATCTATGCAGGCCCTTGGAAAGGCTCCACAACCATCTTCAGGCATCAAAATTTATCAACCACTCCAGCTACCTGCTCCTCTTCTGCTCTACTTCCGGGCAAAAAGAGACGAGTGGCAAATTATAAATGAGAATTCACAAACCAGAAATCCTGAACTGTTGAAATAATGAAGGGCAAAGTGAACTTAGTGTGATAGTCAAGGCTATATTAACAAACACATATAGAACACAGAAATTCGGTGCCTGGGGTACTACTGGGTTTAAGGCTGTTTAGCTCAGCGCTGCTTTCTGGTTCAAAGGGAGATCATTTTACACTTAGCCCTAAAATTATTTTTCATGGATTTTTAGTCTTAGTGTGGAAAAGCAGGACCAAATAGTATCTTTCTTCTCTGCTTGATAATAAGCCCAGTTCTGAACAATATTCCGCGTATTTAATTTTTCCACCCATACTTGAAACAAAAAGCTGGCAGGAGCTGAAGATTTACAAACAATGTGTGACATTCTTCTCACCTACATCTCACCTCCTCCTTTTAGTCTCCTGCCTCACTTCTCTTTTTCTATCTTTGTTTAATTGCATCATCTATTTCTTTTATATGTATCTAACCTCCTTTACTTCTCCCTTTTACATTCTCTAGCAAACTACTTCCACATTCTCCATTAGCTTTCTCTTCTCACCCAGCAGGCAGGTGCTTGGATTCTGCAGATGTAGAGGCCACACCTCTTGGTCAATTTTCATTCAAGAAGATGCAGAGAAAAAAAAAAAAGAAGAGACAAAAAATAACCACACTTTACCAAAAAGTAGAATACAATGTTTTGAAGTTAAATAATGATGCCTACACCAAGATCAAAAGCACAGTGAGTCACAGAACTTCAGATCCTCCTGTGCAAGAATTAATGTTGGAAACGAAACCCTTGAACTTCCCAAACAAATTAACAAACAAAAGACCCAACAAGATGATACATTTTTGATTGTGGACCGAAAGAGCATAGGAAAATACAGTGGGGAAGAGGATTTAAGTGCTGTCAGCTTTTCAAAACAACCCTTCACTCCCTGATCTAGAGCTTTGACACTGCCTGCCTGAAAATTCAACTTATATTGACATTTTCTTCTTTCTCTCTGGTTCAGTTTAGCCATGAATCACCTGTTCTGCTGCTCTTGGGTGCAAGCTGCTGTTAACAATTTGACATCCTTGCCACTGTGCACTAAGCACATTCCAGTGCTTGCTCCTGCTGATTGGAAATGGGACACAGGGATCTCTCAGGTGAAATTATTTATTATGGGATCACAATGCATAGCTACATTTATGCCGTGGTGGCCAGCAGTGCCTATCTAGCAATAAACATCTTAGGAATAAGCAACTCAGATACAGATCATGAAAATCTGGGATGGAGAATTCCTATCTCCTAAAAAATACAGAATTGCCTCCGAGTGGATTCCTACTTCTGCCAAAAAGCTGAGCGGATCTACCAGGTGATTTCAGCATATCTAATTCTTATTTACTTTTCCACTTCTGTCTGCTTGAGTTTTAAAATAACTTGGTGGGTATATGTCCCAATTCCTGTATTATGTGTTACTTGAACAAATTCATATGAAATTTGAAGCTTGGCCTCAGTTTCCCAGCTCCACCTGACTGCAGCAACAACCATCAGCTCATTCACAGGGGGCACGGCTGTTCTCATCACCCAGGTACCACCAAGCACCACTTCACTTTGTAAGAGGTCAAGGGTGGGGGAGGTACATAAAATAAATATACCTGCAGATTTAAAAAAGCTGGCTGAGAGATATCAAAAGCAGGTAAAAAACCCCAAACAAACAAAAAACTTGACAGTTGGGGGGTTTTCTGTCTTGTGGGGGGTAAAAAAAAAGTGAAGACAACCAAGAGAATACTAAAATTATCTGGCTTATGAAGAGGAAATATACATGTGGAACACAGAGTTAACAGCAGCTGACTTTGCCTCTTTTTATTTCCAAATAATTCCACACTTTAGGTGTGAGGTTTTTTTTCCAATTTCTTCCCAACCTCTAATTAAAAGTCACACTAAAAAAACCCCCCTCATTCACTGATAAATATATGGAAACTTTAATAGTTACCAGAATAAATGTGCTAAATATGGGTACAAAATTAAATGCTAAAAGTAGAGCTATTTATCATCCTGCTTTTACTTTCCCATTCACATATCTTATATACATATATCCTTTTTTTTTTTTTTGGAGTGGGGCTATATTTCAGAATTCTAACTCCCATCCTAACAAATGGAATTTTTTTCTCAGTACAGCTCTGTGCTGAAGAGCAGGAATGTAACACTTTATCATTGCACAATTCGGGAAGCATCACAACATCTGGGATGACCAAATCGTGACCTACACGTCTGTCTAAAATAACAATATCACAGTTTTGAGGGCTGAAGGAATCCAGTTCACCACCCACATCCCTTTATACTATGACTGTTCTTAAAGAACATCATTTCCCTTTCCCAGAGGCAGCTTCCCAAGTGCTGATGGCAGAGCACTCACACCGCAGACACCACACGAATACCACAGCTTCACTTTTTGACATTAATGGGTTTTCTCTAACATATGATGGAGAAAATGCCTCATTTCTCCCCATCATCTCCCAAAGAGATGCTAAGTGTCTTTAGTCAGCTGTGACGACGCCACCATGTGTGACAACATTCTCACAGCTTTGAAAGGAACAGGGAAAATTTCCATAGTCTGGAGAAAGCAACAGCTTCTTGTATGCAAGGAAGAGAACCTGCCAGCTAATAAGAAAAAGATTGTTATTTATTTTCACATGTAGGAAACTGAGAATCAGACATGACTTCAGCAATGTCATGAGGGATCAGAACACGGGGCAAGCAGGGAAGTTCCACCATGGCTGCTTTGAATTCAAGTCACGATCATCACCAGGTGTTGATGCTGCCTATCCTTAGGGGGCTGGGAGCAAACCACCTGTAAGGAGACATTAGGACATACTGGATGTGTTAACCCAACCCATTCCTGACATTCCAGGAGATCCCACACCTGGTGGGCCAGGCACAGTCTCTGCTGCCAGGAGACACGTGATGAAAACAAATTAAACGCCGATACCAACATGAAATGACAATTAATGATTCCATTACTCATTACAATTAGTGATTACAGGGCACGACCCTGCCTTGGCACACACACTCCAGCTCCATCCAGGATGCTCCCTCTCCCCTTCCCATGCCATGGTCTTGGAATTCAGGAGAAACACCTTCAAATTCCAGATTTTGGAATAAGAGATTTACCTGTCACGTAAGGATACGGTGGCTTCCCCAATTCATTTAAAATGCAGATATTACTGAGCAACCTGCTCTAGTGGAAGGTGTCCCTGCCCGCGGCAGAGGGGCTGCAATGGGGTGATCTCTGAGGTCCCTTCCAACCCAAAGCATTCAGTGACTCCATGATATCATTTATCTGTTATCTCACAGTTAGAAAGAAGTGCACTCCAAGTGCTGTAGCTCCAGCTCATTCTCACTTCGCTTGTTGCCGTTTTATTTAGTTAAGAAATTTGCATGAAACTTTCAGATGACACAAGACACATATGTGCAGACACTTCAATATTTTTTTTTCCCCCATTCCCGCTGTTGTTGAGTGAAATGATGGCATCTATCACAAAAGCAGAACAGAGTAGACTGTTACAACTCTACTACTAAGAGGCAGAATGTGAATAAATGATCCTGAATGGAGAAGGTTTTTTAATTGCTGCTTGTCCTGTGACACGGGCTTCAGGCTGCACCAGAAACCCAGGGCAGATCCCTACCAGAAATTCATTAAGCCAATTTTCCCGCACACAATAAGCTATTAAGGTCATAATGAATATCCTATAAAAGCAATTGAAGAAAAGAGAAGAAATACATATCACAGTCAAGCCCTTCACTGTAGTACATTAAACTTGTTTTCTACTCCATAGGGTATCCACAATTTTATGTCTTTCTTCCGCAATGAACTTTAGAAGCAAGCTAGAGGATTTATCCTGATTTCACTCTCTATCTCCACACTAAGAATACAGAAAAAACAGAGCATGTGCTGCAGCACATTATCTTCTTACAAACAAATCTCTAGCAACTTCAGGAAGAATATAGATTCTCACAGAATTCAGTTAACCTCTTGGGTAAACTGTATTTCCAAGTATAGGTCCATGAATTTTTCTAAGTATAACTCCATGAATTTGTAGACAACAAACAGGCAGTATAATTTAGTGTTGCCTTTGAAATACAAAAAAATATTTTACTGGGCCAACATAGCTCACGGCACTAACTCTCTGAAGTACTCAACAATTCAGAAAGGAAAATTTGAGAAAATGCTGGCATTAATTTACCACCAGAGATGGCTCCAACTCTATATGTGGGATATGGAGTTTAGTTTCTTTCACTCCACACGCAAAATTATGTTTCATTTTTGTTAAGCAGACACTGCAGAAAGGGTTTTGTTAGTGGGTGCTTTTGTCCTTTTCTCATTTGTCTTGGCTCACAGGAAAACAGAGGTATTATGGGACACAGTTCCAAGATTTTTTTTTCCCCCAAACAAATCGTTATAGCATAAAAATATAGTGCAGCTTTTGTTTATAAGCCTTAACAATTTGGTGGCATGAGATATGTTGAGAGGATAGAAGGATCTAAAGAAGCCAAGCTAAAATCTTCAAGTTTCAGGTACTACTTTAGAAACACAGATTTTTGTCTCAGACAGCATTAACTTCTTGGTGGCATTCATAGAATCACAGAGTCAACTCCTAAATCACTGCAATACAGGAACAAAGACCTAACCTTTTTTTTTTTTTTTTTTTTTTTTACACTGTCTGGATGAATTCTCAGCCCTTCAGTGGCTTTTCCTGTGCTCCATTTTATGATGGCAATAATATTTTAATCTGTGCTTACAGGTGACTGTCAAGTGATGTTACAGCACCCAGGTAGGGACAAAGTGATGGCTGCTCCCAGTCTGCTCCTCAAAGGCAAAACCCTAAATCCAAATATTGCGATGCAGCATCCTCCTGCATGGGATCTACTTTACTTTTACAGACAGGTCATTTCAAAATATCCTCTCCCTTTCTCTACTGTTTTAATTCAAGTGAGTTTTGTTTCTTTACTAATTTTCAAAACTTTGCTAGGAGAATCAGGGAAGGATTGGCCAGTCAATGTTAAAGACAACTGAATAGAGGCTTTTGGTGTAATTTTCACTGACTCCATCAAATCACGCATTTTTATCATTTATTTAGTTCAAACTCAACATCTGATGCATGGTTGCATTTGATTCAGAGTGACAAGAAAAAAGTTTACTGTTAAAGATTAATCATGTTCTTCTGTTCCCACTCTCCTTCTGCTCTTAGATTTAGGAGGATGCACTCAACTGTAGTTTGATTTTCACATTATGAAAAAATCTGGTTTTGATTCCATGTATTTGTAATTTATTCTTCTACATTTCTTACTCAATAGTAATGTAAGTAATGCATGTAATAAACACACATTTCATTCATTCCTTTTGTACTTGACTAATAAATGGTGACTACTTTCAAAAAGTCCTTCTGTTTGTCTGTGATTCTAACGTGTAGTTTGTCTGTTTCTTCTTCGTCATTCTCACCTTTGAAATGTCCTTATAGTCATTACCTCTCAATTTATTACCTCTCAAGGTATTTTAATTGAAAAAACTCTAACCCCTGGTTTTGGTACAGGGAGCATTGGTACTTCCCCTCTCCCAATTGTTTCAAGGCCCAGCTCCCACCATCATCACGCTGTAAGAAAATGCACGTGCTGCACACCCCACCCACCACCCAGGTCCTGACACCCAGAAATTATATTTTCCTCTTTTTCCCTGGAAATGTTCAAGGTCATGCTGGACAGGGCTTGGAGCAACTTGGTTTAGTGGAAGGTGCCCAGGGGGTGGAACTGGGTGACCTTTAAAAGTCCTTTCCAGCCCAAACCATTCCATGATTCTGTGATTTTCTCTTTTACTTTTGATGTTAATCTTCATTTTGTATAAAGCCTGCTGTGTCAGGAGCAGATCTGTCATTCCAAAACTTACCATGTATTTATCAAATCACACTCATTAATAACAAAAAAGGGAATAAACCCATTTTTTTGTCTTTAATAATCTCATTCATTTCTTATCCGAAGCTTAACAAAGCCATATTTTCACAGTAAGTAGCAATCCTTCCCACATGATTGTCATCAATGTCTACAGAATTGTAGCTTTTATTTTAAATGGTATTTAAAAGAGGTTCTGTCATTTCTAGCTGCAAAGATAACTGCTGAAACATGAAAGCAAGAATATCAATGCTGTAGCTGCCTCCTAAGTCTGACAGATGCAGTGTCTCTGCTGCTGCTCAGAACAAGATGCTGAGCAGCCATGGTGAAATTAGAAAAATGAAAAACGAAACTAAAAATTATTAAATAGAAAACACATAAGCTACTTTTCTCACTTAATGAGAATGACTGCACCCCACTTGGTGTTGCTCCCAAGAAACTTGTGAGAAAACTCCTTTCTTTCCAGCTTGTCAAATATGTCAGGATTTGATGATACAAAGAGACAATTAGGAAGAACTGGAATTGAAAAACATTCCTCTTTCAAAAGCAAGCACTGGGTCCTGCACAAAGGAGAGGAGAGATAAAGATGGGAACAGAGGGGAGAAACGTGAAGGGGGATGGATCACCCAGCTTCACTTCTATGTTCACTCTGCTCTGGCAAAGTTTGTTTTGCCTTTCTGGACTCCCATCAAGAGAAGCCCACTGCCCCACACGTGATTTTTCAGCTGCAGGGACCTGGCAGGGCCCCTGACCAAAGGATTTGTGCCAACCTTTGACACAGCACTGCAATCCCTCTTCCTGTGAGGGATGCGATGGCTGGGACACCAAACAGTAAATTTCTCTGTGATACCACAAATCTGCCCCACTCCAAGAGCTGGAACTCATCTGAATCTGAGACTTAAATCCAATTCTAAACCCATTTATTTAAAAGAAGGAAAAAAGCCATACTCTCTTTCAACACAGAGGTAATCAAATACTGTGCTGAATTGCTGCTGATGGGTTTTACCCAATTAAATTTCTACTGGGAGGACAAAAGTATTGGTGAGCTCAGAGTGCAACGCATAAAAATCCTGTGCATCAGCAAAACCCTGACAGTCAAGGGGTTAATGGCAATGCTAGAATGAAACATGTAACACTATTCACTATTTATTGTCAATTATTTGCAAATGTGTAGACAAACAAAGTAAATGGATGTGGCATATCCCTTTCAATAAACTAAATACTGGAAACCACATCACCAGGAATTAGACAAATTTGCTGTATATTAAATGAATGAAGTAAATAGAAAATTTTAAAATACAACACATCTTTAAAGAGTGAAGAAACTTCATTCCTGACTGAAGGAATGGGCAACGGTGGGATCTGAACTGAGAAAGCCTCAGTTCTACAATTACATCAACCTTTACTGCAGCTCCAGAGTTAAGTTATTGCCCTGGGACTGACTAAACTTTTCCCTGGAAATGGCCAGAGCATTCCGAGCTGAAGGATGATATTTTTATGGACTGCTGGTGGCTTTTAATTCCTTTATAGCACATTAAAATATAGTCACTCTTTTAGCCATTTTAACCTTGTTTGGCACAAATGGTTGCACTTGAAATTCATTGACTTAAATGGTCCATGGAAGGTATCATTAAGAATTGCTGTAGTGGATTTTTTTTTTTTAACTTGCAATGCATTTAATTATTAATGTCCCTCTATCATTTATGGCCCATTGTCTTTCAGATTTTCCACATCTTTCACCTTACCTGTTCAAAGAATTACAGAAGCCAGAACAAAGAATTCCAGATAGAAAGACATTCACAGCTATCCCTAGACCTTGCAATAGTCCTGAGTGTCTGTGCTATGAGTTTTGGTGATTAAATCCAAATACCCAATAACAACCTGAGGGCAACTCTGTCATTTACACAAGACAATCTGGAGATACTACAGGTTCATACACCACTGAGTATATTTGTCATGCATACATATATGCCTTATTTTTTTACGTGTTCTTACTTTAGGATGACCTCTGAAAATAATTGTATTTTTATTTCTTTGATCTACAGGATAACTTGAGGAATACAGGTCAGCTCACTGATTTTCAGTAACAAGAGGGCCTGTAACCTTCACAGATTATTAGTTTTCCTAACTTTTCCTTGAACAGCTCCAGTGTTGTTAAGATATAAATCTGTAACTTGCAAACACTGACCTCCTTTCTGTAAAATCCAAGAGCAGAGTGACAAGCAGGGCTTGCCTTTGACATAGAAAATAATATCCCATAAAACTACCCTCAGTCATCTAGCCAGTATTTGTCTTTACTTCTATATTTGTTTTCATGTATTTTAAAACAATTACTTCCTTTGTAACATTGCTGAAGTAGTCAAGGACAATCTGCTTTCTTTTTCCGTACAAAAATAAAATTGTAAGAAGAAAAACCACTAAACCAAGAGTTACTTGTATCTTTCTTGGAATCATTGCATTGAAAGGAAAGCTATTCCTTTCAATCATTACCTACAATTTTACTGTTCTGTAAATAAAACTGGGCCAGGTCTTCCAACAGACCTCTTCCCTCTGTTTGCTATTTCCCAGTGGTACACCAAAAAGTAAATCCCTGTTTTTGTCGTGGACTAATTTATCCCAATCCCATATGAGCAGCCCCAACAACAGTGCTGAGCCTCACCACCATCACCTCCAACTTCCAAAGGGAATGGCTGGAGCTTGGAAGTGGATCTGGAGAGAGGGAAACAGTTGTAAGAGGAAGCAACTGAATTGAAGGAACAGCCCAATTGAAAATACATGTTTTGGAGCTCTCAAGGTGACTGAGAGCCAGGGAATTTCAGGTTAAAGGGCTGCTGCAGAGGTGCCCATAATTTTCTCAGGCTTAAGTCAGTGTTACATAAATCAATATCAAACAAAATACTTCTGGAAAAAATAAAACCCAGCAAACCAAACCCCAAAAGATTATTTTGGAGGAAGAGAAGGCAAGAGTAGAGCCCAAAACTCTGCATTCTTATGGAAAAAAAGCTATTTATCTTAAGATATATATTATATATGTCCAGTAGAAAAACAAAAGGGCTTATTACATGCATGAAGACTAACAAGAAAACAACGTAATTTATCCAAGACTTGGGTTTTCTGTGAAAGTGCTGATTTATGCAGATTTACACAGCCTGAGAGATTGTGTAAAGATCACAGATACATGGACTGAGTCCCATCTCACCAATTTTCTTTCCTAATCTTTGAGGAAATTTATCTGACAAGAGGTCATGAAGCCCAGAGCTCCTGGTACCTAGGAATATGTTCTTCTCTTTCCTGGCCATGCTCTAAACCAATCCTAATCACCACAAAATATCAGTTTAACACTTTCCAGGAGAGCATGGAATGGCTCAACTCAGCTTTAATAACAAAAAGCTGAAATACAATATAAAACCAGAGTGTTCAGTGTTGTAAACTCCTCATAGCCTTGGACACCATCTCTGGACATAAAGGGGGATCAGACATGCTTAAAACTCTCCTTTGAACTTTTTAAGTTCTTTATAATTTGTTTGTGATGCTGTTTAATAACCCAAGGAAATAAAAGAATCAATTGACTCACTAAATAAAACATCATGTGAATATGTTAAAAAGCAACAAAGGAGTAAAGACATTTGCAAACACTTTGCATGGCACATCTCTGTACTTTTATGTCTTTCAATAAAGGTGTATTTTCTAAGGCAAAAAAAAAGCTGAGTGAACAGTGAACTTTAAATTTCAGGAAAAACAAACTGAATCTGCTTCAACTTCTCAAGTATAACAATGTCAGCATGAATGTATGTCTCCATTTGGAAGAACATATGTATGGCACCACCCTAGAAACAAAGTAATGAAAACATTATTTTATGTATCCAGATAGAAATTTGGATTTTGTTACCAAAAACTTTTTTCAGTCTCCTTTTCCTTCACAAGCTGTGATTTAGCTCAGGCTGGGGAAGCATTCTAGGGAAAAATCACTTCACACTTGTTCCATGGATACATTTTCCTCCTAGACACCTCCTGTTGCCTGTGCTGTTCTATGTTTTCAGAAAGTCGTGGGAATCTTATTAGAAACTGTTTTCCAAGGAATCTGTGCAATTCATTGGGCAGATTGAATTGCAGAAAAAAAAAAAAAAAGTCTAGTTCACCAGGTTTCTTCCAGAGCTGGGAATACAGAAGCAGCAGCTTCCATGGGTGTACATATATATGTATATATATATATATATATATGTATGTATATATGTGTATATATATTTAGGTCTGATAATTCAGTACGAGCAGAACAGAATGTATTTTCTATATAGGAAGCAAAAGAATCAAAACAAAAGTATGGAATAGCCAAGAATAGTCCTAAAATTTCTGCACAGCAACAGAAAAACCAAAGCTTTCAAAGTCAAATAAGAACAACTTTTACAGGGTACTTTTCTTCTTATGCATTCAATGCCTTGCCCAGAGTTACAGTAACAATTAATACTGCAACAATCACCAGGTTGGCTAGGACCATTCATTGCAATTTTGTAAGAAAATAAAGCTCGAATCCTTCGTGTCCTCAGTGAAGAGCAGGTAAACTCTATTTTTATTGCTGGGATTTCTTCAGTAAGTAATTTAAACTGAATAATCCACACAGAATGACAGTCAGTAATCCAGACCATGGACAGAGCCTCTCCTTCCAGTTTTTGATTTCTAAAATTTCGTTCATTTGGGCCATTATTGCTCTGCTACCTCCATTTATTTTTTCTGCCTACATCTGGTAATAAAACATATTTACTACAATATGTTTATTTAGATTGTTATATATAACACACAAACACACACACATTTAGACATACATACATATATATATACTGCTTACTTTACCTAACTGCAATCTTATGTCACAGACTAATCCATGACAAAATATTACCAAGGGGTTTAAAATGTCCCTGCACAATACCCATTATAAGTGGAAAATTATTGAGGAAAGTTGCTCAAATATTACCTCCAGTTTCCCAGAGACTGGAAATTAACAGATTGAAAGTGGATGTAAACTCATTTTGATATGTTATGGTCTTTAGCAATAAATAAGTCATATTGTTTCTCAAAATTGCTATTAAATTAATCTGTTGTATTCTGGATTTTACTACAGCACCTGCCTAATACAGTAAACACTTACTCCAACTACATCACTCATAAAATTCTATTGTTCAAGTTAAGAGGCCCAGGAATGGTTACAGATATTGCTCACAAAAGTGTGTGCACAGAGAGCATGAAAACTCCAAATTTAGACAGCCCCTGTAGGAACTGTGACACAAATACACCTAGAGAAATTATAATCTAATTAATTAACTAAATAACTAAATAAATAATGGAAGAGGAAATGCTGGGTCCAATCCTCCAAGAAAGAAAAAATATTAAACTGGAGAAGGAAGAAAGGGGGATTTTCCTTTTTTGATCCTAGGTCATCAAGTTGTACAGATCTTTAAGAAACAAACTGCAGTAGAATAAACTTAATAAATGATTTTGATTTTAAAACAGAAAGATTAATGGGCACAATGGTTTCTTGTTAAATTACTGGGCAGTTAGTAACTCTAATCGTACTATATTCCCACTTTGGGAAAAATAATCCAGCATGATCTCAAAAGACAGTAAGAAATTAAACCCAAATGAAAGACAAAAATAATTTCAGACTCACTGGGAACAATCAAGTATCTTCCCATTTTTTTTTCTTCTGTTTTTGAGGTGCCAGTGGCATCAAGGATTTGCTATGTGCTGAATTCTCCAGTTCCACAAGAAGTCCAATTCTAGCTCAGTCTTTGGCATTTCCAACATGACAAGAGGCAGAAAAGCTGCTGTATCACTTGTACTGAAAATCATCTCTATTCCATAACCATTTCAAGCAAATTTACTTTCTCATTATACTTCAAATATATAAAACACAAGCTAGCCAGGCTATGAGATCACCAACTAATCCCTTTTCTTGCTGCACAAACAAATATGAAAACATCTCAATTTTTCTCAATTTCTCTCCTAAATTTTATTATTGCTGCTGAAATGTGATTCTGGTGGGGGAATTACATGATAGTTCACATCCTTTGGTCAAAATGGTAAATTATTTTCACTGCCAGGGAGATGACTTGTGGATACATAAATACTGCATTTTTTGCTTGAGTCATCCAGACCACTGACCTATTGATCAGGTACAAGTCAACGATGACAAATACCAAATTGCCTGTTTCCTTCTCAAAAAATTACACTTCAAATTACATAACACACGGAACATCTCAGTTTAGCATTCCTTGAGAAGATCAGAAAAAAATTATTTGGGAGATGTGATTTGTCTTCTTCCATTGATATTATCAGGAGTTCTTTCAAGCAAAGCATTACAGAACATTTCCCTTCTCTTGAATCAAGTCTTAATCCAAAGGTAACTATTGGGTTCTGTACATTATAATGAAACCAGGGTGTTATAATCAAGCCCATTTTGTGTATCTGTGGGTGGGAGGGGGTACAAGGAGTGTGCTTGGGGCTGACTTTATTTAAAGGAAGGCTGAGAAGTTTTCTGGTGAAAGGCTCTGCTGATAAATGGTGGTTAGGAGAGGAAAATTGGTTATTCAATGAACAAAGTGGTGTGTAATTTATTTTACTTCATTAGATGCTGAATTCTTCAAACACTGCTAGGAATTAGAATGCTTTGAAACTAATTATTGTAAGTACATTTAATCATAGCTTTGAAGTTACTTTCAACATAGCATGTTCTTTTTGATTAAATTATGTCTTTCTGCCATTCCACTACAAGTACCCCGTTCAAGGGCAGAAGAGGAGGAAAAAACCAAACAAGCCTTTCAAAAGTCACAAATAAAAACAACAATAATTTTGCTCTGGTTTTTTTCTGAAATATTTCCACAACCTCCTATTGCTACAAGTGTACCAGCTCCTGCAGAAACTTGAGCACAATTTTGAATGCATAAAAATTATCACAAAATTAAACAATTATGTTATTATATATGGTACAAATAATTTCAAGCAGAGAAGCAGAATAGCAGGAAGCACAAAGATGTACTAAAAATGCACTTGCAAGGTGCATGGATCTTTTTTTTGAGCAAAGATTAAAGGAGTTCAATAGACTCTCTCTCTCACCCTTGCTTCTTTGTACATATAGTACGGTAATTCAAGCTGTCTGTTATGTGGTATTTCTCTTTATCATGATAAATGATGGCTGAAAGGAGCAATTTTGGTTCAAGCCTGCCTCCTGCTTGAAAGAAAATTTTGGTTCAGTGATTTAGCAAGGCAAAACACCATGAATCTCCTCCCTATTCCTGAGCTTGACTTGGACACGAGCAACTGGAGATTGGATCAGTCCAATGAAAGGTCACAAATGCAGCTTCAAGGAGCTCTGCTGATCTCAGTGATCCCCAGTCACCTTCCCTATTTTCAAATGTGCATCTTCTACTTCACTGATTTCACTGGATTTCACTTGGTTCTGTAAAGCTCTAAGTGAAGAGAAAGAATGTTTTTATACTCTTGATTTTTAAGGTCCCTTTCATGTTCCCTCACAGACAACTAACACACTAAAGAAAAAAAAACCCACTTTTTCTTCTACTCTTTCTTAGGATTATTAACTGTCTGCCCAGCTTGTAAGAATAAATGGTAAATTATGTTATGGCAGAAATTATTGTATTTGATTGCCTAATGGGGTGTTTTTGGGTTTTTGGGTTTTTTTGGGGTTTTGTTTTGTTCTGGTTTTTTTTTGTATTTCCATTTCTACAACATGGGATTTTATTGCCTTTGGCTGAAGGGCTGGGAAGGTTAACTGGCTAAGATTTATACTGTAACTCTGCAGAGAAGTGTTACAGCCTTAAATAGGCAAAATAAGGTCCCACAGAAACAGAGAAACAAAAGTAGATCTCAGTGGGCTAATTTGTCTTAGATTTGTAATAGGAAATAGTTACAAAGCTGTTTATGTGGATCTCCAGAAGTAAAACCAAGAGGAAGGGAAGTGGGAAAAGGCAAAGAGTGGCCTGGAGTCAGGATCTTGTGAGGGCAGTTAGAAATTTCTAGAGAAAAAGTAGGTTAAGGAAGTAAAATAAGTAGCAATACTTTAGCTGATCAAATAGAGATGTAGCAGTATACAAATAACG
The DNA here is from genome assembly GCA_910950805.1 of Acrocephalus scirpaceus scirpaceus. NCBI lineage: Eukaryota > Metazoa > Chordata > Aves > Passeriformes > Sylviidae > Acrocephalus > Acrocephalus scirpaceus. The sequence continues at coordinate 41,929,465 of OU383778.1, forward strand.
AGATATCAAAGAGAAATAAAAGAACATGCACTGAATATTATCATCAACACTGAGGAACAAAAGAATGAGAGAACATCTCTTTCTTCTTCAACTCCAAAGCACAATATTCAACAAATAATTGCAGCCTATCCCCAAAATGTCACCCAAGTAAAAGAAAAACAAAACAACACCTTAATGGCACAAAGCAGTGGTTCTGCTTGTTCTTTTTACTGTCTTTCTTAATGACATATTCCATCAGTTCTGAATTTGTCAGAAACAGTGATTAGAGGAGGGAAAAAAAAATCTCTTTTGTTATCATCTACCTTAAACTTCAAAGCAGTAGGGACATTGAGTGAAACATAACTCTATCAAAGTGAGCACTTATAATTCTTAAGTTTGATATTTATAAATTTACAAGGCTTTCCTAGTCATGCTGCTCAGAACTATCACAGAAAAGCACATCACAGAAACTGCAAATATTTGGAGGCACCTTGTTTTATTTTGCCTAAGGGCTTCAGTGCACAACAGCCTATGAAGAGTTGGGGGGAAACCAAAACCCCCAAACATTTTCCCTGCCTGCCTCAACAGAGAAAAACTCATTAAATGCAATTAGGTATCACTCACTCACTTGACATTCATTAATTTCAAGCATTGGCCAACCAGTTCAAATGTTCAACCAGTTTTTTACGCAGGGAATTTTCTTTAGAAGTATCCCACATCCCAGCTCATCCTGGCTGTCCCTGGTAACATCATGTCCAGCCTATCTTTGAACATCCAGACCACCAGGATCTGAAATCATGGCTTAATCTGTTTTGCACAGGATGTTGATAAACCATTCCGAGCTTCCCAATCAATAAATAAATAAATTTCCATTGTGTAACTGAACTGCTGGATAATTTCTAAGTAAACTGAAAGACTCCCTAAAATTTGAGCACCCTGAAACTGTAGAAGATTTTGTACTGAGTTTCTGTGGAAAACAGGAAATATCTCTGCTGCAAGTACCAAAATCAAATTGCCAAGTAAAAAGTAATTTGAAGTCTGTTTGTTGTGGACCATACAATTAGGAATATTTTTAATAAAATCCTAATTCTTAAGCCTTTGATATTTGTAAGTTCTAAACCAGCAATACATGGCTTTTATTGTGTCCATGCTTTTACAGTGGCAATACTGATGTAAAATATGCCACACTACACAAACCTGCATTATATGGCTTTCTGATTTAATTTTTAGTTAACTACATCTTCTTTACATTTTACAATGTCAACTCCTCAAATGGGCCAGCTTTAGATCATTAAATGTAGCAATTGTGTATTTCTAAATCATAGTCAGGTTCAACACAAAACAGAATTTAGGAAATTTATGGTTATACCTGGACATTTTTCTTAAAGCCTCTGTAAGTATATTCTCTTCAATTTGCTTTGTTTCCCTTGGAATATTGTGCAGGAAAGCAGGACAAGCTTTCTGGACTGACTTACAGGAGTCTTGCTCTCTTAGAGCTTGTGATGCTGTCATTGAAACATTTCTGCACGAGCTAACAAAAAAATGCAGATAGAGCTGTAATTATGCAAATGTGGAAACTCAGTGACAATGAACCACCAGGGTCCAAAATAATTCCAGAGACAAAGAGGAAGGGAACAGTAGGAAGCTGGACTCCTTTTGGGTTGTAATCTACAGCCAAATAAATGACAATTTATAAACAACACAATAAAGGGTTTAATAGTTGGGGTAATTTTCAATGTATATATATCTATGCTTGTAAAAAACAGAAAAAGAACCCCAAAACCCATGACTCTTTTAAAGACATTTACATATATGTATGTGTATATTCATATATATGGTGTTTCCTATAATAGTATCAGATAACAACAACAATAATAATAATAATGGTTTTACATATTCAAAATTTCCTAAATTATTCTGATCTGAACCTTTTCATAATTCCTTATTAATTCCAAGGCTTCCAGCAATATTTTGCAGGTTCTAAGTCGTCACATTTCATATATTCATCAGCACTGTTTTATCTAGAGGTTTAATTTCTTACAACTGGACTGCAAATCTGCATAATCTTCCAGAGAATTGTCAATACATAACTAAAAGTAACAGGAGAGACTTCTACTGAGAGAAAAAAAAAAAAAAAAAAAAAAAAAAAAAAAAAAAAAGGCATGCAAAGCATTTAAATTCTTATTATAGGCGGAATTCATTTTTAATTCAAAAATATTTTTTGTTAATCTATGACATACTTTGATATTCAATTTGCTCTACAAAATGGCATCACGTAGAGCTTTCAAAGCAAAAGTCACCATGCCAGAAAGTTTGTCAGTTCAATCTTTTACTCACATTGGAAAGAAAACCATCTTTAAAATATTAAATACAGCTGTGGGTTTTAGTCCCTCAGTAACTTCCTGACTGTGACCTTCATAAAAGACTTGGCAATCTCACAGTCGTAGAACTCATCCAGGATATTATGGAGAGCCATTGAAGGTCAGCACTGAATTGCTCTGATTAAATTCAAAATATAAAATCAGATTTTCACTGTGCATTTTCTTGCCCTTTCTTAATTTAAATTCTCTTTGGTAATTAAAGAATACAAAAAAATGCCTTAAAACAGAGATTATCCTGCAGTGACCACTGCAGGTAGTTTACAATGTGGCTTATTTTATAACAATGATGTTCTGAATAGGAATGAGAAAGGATAAAAGAGAAATCATCAAAACAGGATAAAACTATTCATCTTGCTCCTAATTTGTCATCTGGGAGATGTCAAACTGACCATGACCAGGCACCTACAGCAAATTGTTTAAGGGATAATTTGGTATGTGATGGAAAAATAAAGAGATTTGGGAGAAATCAGAAGAAACACAGTTTTGAATTCCTAGTTCAATTAGGGCTTTACCAAAACTTACCTCCCTCCAGCAGTATCAGAGAGTATCGGACTGTGTGAAGTGGTTCCAAACCCATGAATGTGTCCCACAGCAATCCTCAGTGCTCTCATGGAGCTGCTTTCACAACAACCTCAGGAACCAAAATCCTCCTGGGACCAACAAGTGTGGGATCACCCCACTGCAAGGAGCCATGGAATGGTTTGGGTTGGAAAGGACCATAAATATCATCCAGTTCCAAGCCCTACCGTGGGCAGAGACTCCTTCCACTGTCCCAGGGTGCTCCAAACCCTGTCCTGCCTGGCCTTGGACACTTCCACGGATCCAGGGGCAGCCACAGCTTCTCTGGGCACCCTGTGCCAGGGCATCCCCACCCTCACAGGGACGAATTTCTTTCCAATATCCCATCTAATTCTACTCTCTTTCAGTTTAGTGAACCAGCAGCCCAGTGGTTAAGCAGAAAAGAAATCTAAATCTTGCAAAACATAATAGTTATTCACGTTACTAACATTTTAAATTATTGTGGTCAAATTTATAGTACAATTGTGCATCAAGTGCCATCATTTATGAAGAGTAATGAGATATTTTCACTCTAATATCTAATTGTCACTGTAGGTTTCTGCAGTCTAGGATGAGACCAAAATGCCGACTCAGACAACAACAAAAATCAAATTGGTCTACTATGCTCGTCAAAAAAAAAAAAAAAAAAAAGTCAAAGTAAAAAATATCAACATCCCCTGGGCAAGAGCTGATGGTTTATGATAGTTGCTACCATGGGTTCTGCAGTATTTTCAAAAAAAAAAAAAAATCAGAAATAAGCCAATTGCTACTGTTCATTCTCTTCATCATTATTTATATTGATCGATGCTTTTTCAACTCTCACATGCAAGGAAGAAACCACACCCTTCACTGCAGAGAACCAGCACTCTGCAGATTCACGAGAGCCTCCTTTTCTACAGACAACACCAAAATACTTCCCACAGCAAACATTCCAAGGCTGTCACGGTGCCCTCACTTCACCAGATGGGCTGTTTGTAACAGAGGAGAGGGGATGGAAGGACAGGAGTACCACCAAAGCACAAAGCATGGTGTTTGTGGGGCTGGCTGCTCAGCCATGCCCCAGGTAGTGCACACAGCCCTCCTGTTCTAGAATATTCAGTGGTTTTCAGAACAGATCGTGCCATTATTTCTGGGACATGTGGGGGAAAAAATCACAGGGAACCTCTGGTCTAATGTTGTCAGCAGTTTTTGTGCACAAAGAAGAACATATTGATCTGCACTTTCAGTCTGGCCTGGTAGCTAATCTTTAATACCTAGCTGTGATTATTTAGCTACATCATCTAATAATGACCAGTGATTTAAGGTAACTTACTCCTCATTTTTAGGACTAATGTAAAACAAAAATGTCAGTATGTCATTTATTAGACTCTGCAGTTTAGACCCAAAATTCATCTCACCTGGGGCCGTTCTTCTGCTTCCAAGAGCTCCATCCACAGCAGCAACCAAAAGCCATTTGTGCATTCTAAAAATGGCTCCCATGATCCCAACGTACTTTGTCACACAGAGCTAACTTAAAGAGTGCTTCTCCAAAAGCTTTTGTGGCATCCCCTACGAAGTCTAATCATTCAAAATACACCCAAACTTTGATGTCATTCGGAGTCAGTATATTTGAGTCTGTGAGTCTGTCCCAGAGCTCTCCTCACCTCCACTCCCTCAGCCTCCTTACTCACCTCAAGGGCTATACACACACAGAATTCCCAGTTTCCTCAAGGTGGAATATGCCAAGGGACCTGCAGAAGAGACTCAAACCCACCCAAGTGGGCTGCAGATCACTCAAATGTCCCAAAAAGGGACACTCAGTAGTGCCCAGTGTGCCCAACAAGAGTCATTTGTGGAAGGAAAATTAAGTCCTGTGATATTGTAAGTGGGGATAGAGACTGCAGCTGTCCATGGCACAACAGCTTCATTTCTTGGCAAATGCAAACCACCTTGGGAATGCTCCATAATGAGCTCAAGCAAGAGACAGGACAGCAAAGTAGTACCAAAAGTAATGTTTTCAGAGCCCTGACATCCTTTGGCAATTTAGGAACTACCCAGTTCCATTTCTGAGGCTGCTCAAGTACTCTGAAACTGACTCAAACAAGAGAACTTCAAGATCATTGTGATATGTCTTGAGCTGCGTCACATCTCACCACCCAAGCTGATCAACCATTTAAAGACACAGCAAGTAATACGATTTAAAATCAAATATTCAAATATGTTGTGTCTGATCTACCAAAACTTGATTTGTTTGTCCAAAGCTGAAAGCACAGCCTGAAAGTACAAAATAACTTCAGGTCACTCTTTAGGCTTTCATCCCACACAGTGTGCTGCTGTCAGAAGAAAATTATAATGCTCTAAAAAGGAGTTCAAGGAAAAGCCTAGAATTGTGTCTAACACAAACCCTGCTCCAGAACAGTCCATGACAGAGGTTTTCTTCATATTTTAGCTCTACCTCATTAAAGAGAAAGATTCAACTAATTGGAAAGTCAAACTTCCCACATTCCTTGCTTTACCTGTTTCCTTTCTCATGAATTTCTATACTTTTACAACAGTTCTATTTGTATTACTTAAAATGGCAAAATGATGCCTGTGATTGGACAAGTATCTTCCCTAATATATCCTTGGCTGAGATATCTCATAGTTTGACAATATTTTACAAGAAGAGATCTGCTCATTTCTGCAAATCCCCTGTTGCCCAAGCCCTTGATTAGACAGCATTTCTGTGAAATTCAGCTATCTAATTAGCCTGCTTGATTATTTGAAATAAAATTAAGTCTCCAAAATTGTTAAATCACCATGTACTTTTCCATCACATTGATTTGCTGCAAGTGGAGAAAAGCTGAGTACTTCTCACCTGAACACTTCTCATCACACAGAATGAAAAAGAATGACAAATCCATTGCTTTGCACCAGTCTGCCCAAGTTAAAACACCAGTGACAATTCCTGAAGAGTGGTCCAGGACCTATCTGAGGAACAGGAAGTTGAAGGAGATTCCTGTCTCCATCTGGATTAGGGATAGACTGGAGCCAGGGTCACCTCCACCCTCAGCTCTTTCAACACTTCCACCTAACAGAGGTGAACACTGTGGGGATGGTGACTCCACCACTTCCATGGGGAGCCTGTTCCAATGCTCAACCACTCTTTCAGCAAAGAATTTTTTTCTAATATCCAACCTGCACCTCTCCTGGATCACCCTGAGGCAATTTCCCCTTGTTCTCTCAATTTCTTATCTTCATGCCTGCCTGAAACTCAAGGCACTACATCATGTAATCACTGGCAGAGCTTTCATTCCTTGATGTCATCTGCTTAGCAACCACAGAACACCCCAGGGAATTCTACGCCCATGATGGAATATTTCCTTTTTTAACAAAAGTGGGATAAAACATGGTTCCACATAATCCCGTTTTGCTCTTCCATATTAAAATTCTGTTGGACTCACTCCTACTCATGATTAATCTCATTACTTTTCAATTAATTTGGAAAGACCAGCAGCTCATTTTACACTACCATAATTATTTCTGTAATGCCAGCCAAAGCAAATTACCTTAATACATAACAAATCGACATATGACGGCTCACATTAAAGGTTCTTCCTCTCAAAAAACTACACACGGATTAAGGAAATACAAGGAACATACCTAACACTGCAAATGACTGTGGGAGAAATGGAGGGAATGCATGTCAAATCCACAAACTTGTTTTCCCCATCATCACATCCCATTAAACTGCTGGCTGTAACTTTATTACTCTTCCTCATTTTTTTTCTCAGGCATCCACTTCTTATTTTGATCCCCTGTTTGTTGTTAAAATGGCAGTAATGTTTTATAGAAATAGCCTCAAATTAAGGCATTGTGCTTATTGCTGCAAGTTTTCAATTTCTTCCTCAACATCCTTTTCCAACATTACAATGAAACCTCTGGAAAATCTAATTACAAGAGTAATTAGCAAGTTGTATTAAAAACAAATTAAACCGACCCACCCTGATTTATTAATATTATTCAGCTGTAGCTAACTCTCAGCCAAAGGTCACTCAAAGATAACAAACTGGGTGACATCAGCATAAACTCTGCTGTTGTATTTCAGTGCTGCTGCTGGGGGCTGTGACTAACAAATAACAATAAAGTAGATCCCCTCAGTGGAAGCACACCACTCCAGTCTAGGACTATCTTCTCTAATTTTAAGGTACTTTTAAGAAAATAAATTACCAAAATGCTTGGCTGTAAACAAGCTCTTGGAACAGGCTGCCCATGGGAGGGGTGGAGTCACCATCTCTGGAAGTGTGCAGGAAAAAAAAGCAGAATTGGAGCTTCACTACATGGTTTAGTGGCCATGGTGGTATTTGGTCAAGGTCGGACTTGATCATGGAGGTCTTTTCCAGCCTCAATGATTCTGTAAGGATTTGAATCTGATCTTGTTCTTTTCAGCTTTGAGAAGATGCAAAGCAGTTCTCGAACTGTCCACCTAAATTTAACACACTGTACTGCACGACTTCTCACAACATCTGCCTTCAAACATACTATTCAGCTGAATATGAGCACTGCCTCCACATTTTTTTAATCAACTTATTAAATTGCACTGAGTTTCTAAACATTATATGTAAAACGACAGGTTAAAAGGATAATCATATACACAACGCAGGACCAGAGTATTCTCTTTTTAAGAACAGAATGACAAAGCTAAATATATATTTGAGAGCTTAGCACCTCTTCAGAGATGAGCAGATGCAGCAGCTCAGGTTCTAAACCAAGAAAATGGTCAGTAAGAAATGGTTATTTGGAAGCTTGGCCAGTAACCAGTAAATTAAGTGATCTAAAATAGGATAATCAGGTTGGACATTTAAAATGAACAACAATAATTACTATTTCATACAGTATCTAATTAGACTCAGAAACTCATTGTTGCAGGGAAGCTCAAACATATGAGTGGGTTCAGTAAGTCTTTAGCAAAAAGAGTGGATTATGGGCCCACAGATGGCTATTAAAACAGCCATTCAGATGCTAATTTCAACTCAGGAAGTTTCTAAATCACAGCCTGTGGAAGCTTGGGAGATGCAGCAGGGAAAAGCTCACTCCACACTTTCCATGCTCCTTGAACTCTTTGTTAAACAACTTTTACTGGACAGGGAGCTGAAGGTCTGGTCTCACCCTCTCTGACAGCTGTGTCCTGGTCTTATTCATTCCTTGCATGAGTTTCTCTCTTAAAAGTAAATCTGCTTAAAAATAAATTGGCCTCTGTTTTTATCTTTGGAGTTAGCAGAGGAGCAAGTATTCTCTGCTCAGTTGGACAGGTGGATACAAACTTCAGTATTTCCCCAAAATTTTCAAGCACAGCCTTGTTTACCTCTGTGGGACACTCCTGGCGCATGTGCTGCTGTATTGTAAGAGACCTAATGATCATTTGAGATGAAAATATCTTTCTAAATCTTGGAACTGACATGGAAAATATCTACAGGTGGTGCTGGTAAAAGTTCTCAGAAAAACACATTTGTTTACGGAATTAAAACCATTATATGAACGAAATACTTTTTTCTAAGAGACAATAGCAATCAAAATGCAATGTACTATAGGTAAGTTTTTAATATCTTAAAATTTCAGTACTTTATCTGTGTGCTTAAATTCCCTGGTTAAGAAGGCAAAATAATTACTCATCAAGCCCAGGAAAGTGCTTTTTTCTGCATGCATACTCCTGTGACAAAGTACAGTATTTCATTTAATTTTGGAGAAGATTACCACCTACCAGAAAAGGGATATAAAATGCAGTAAATCAAATTACGAGCAATAACACTGACTTTGGGGGTTTTTATTTAGTATTTTCCTATTTTATTTTAGTTTTGTAGTGACAGCTTGTTTAAATGCAATTGTGTTCTTTGAACATAATAACAACAACACCTGGCACTTAGAAATTCAAATTATGTATGAATTCTTTTGAAAATAACAATGATTTGATTCACAGGCATCAAGTGGAAACTACCAGTCACAACATGACAGTGAAGAGAAAAATGTTTAACAAGAGGAACAGAGTTATGGTA